>JAGFNQ010007206.1:0-15904 GCA_024364735.1 Boesenbergia rotunda | reverse complement strand
TTGGAATTGGTTCTGGTTGTCAGTCAGCATCTTCTTTTGCTGCTTGATGCTATTCAGAAAGTGCTCAGCAGTCAGGGCGCTGCTGAATAGTTCTTCCGCGGTTTGTGGCCGGTGGGGTCCGCCGGCCGCATTTAGGGCAATTTCAGGCCGCAGCATTTTTATCATCAGTCTGACCTTTTCTCTTTCGGTGCTGACTAGCTCCGGGCAAAGGCGGGCTAGTCGATTGAACTTCATCATTGCTTCGCTGACCGTTAGTCCGCCTTGTCGGAACTCGGTGAACTCGTCGAAATGTCGGTTGGTGACTCGCAGATGGAAGAACTCCTCGAAGAACTCCGATTCAAAGTCCTTCCATGTCATCTGGGCCACCTGGCGCTTGTTCTTTATCTTTCCCACCACATGCGCGCATCTCCCGAGAGGCAGAATGATGCGCATTTGACCTTCTCTTGCTCGGGCCAGTCGAGCAATTCCATGGTGCTTTCTATCGTTTTGAACCAGGCCTGCGCGTCCCAGGGTTCACCAGCACCGGAGAAACTTTCCGGTTTTAGCCTTTGCCATTGGATGAGGTAAGCCTCGGGTCGGGCTACCGCGGCAGGGGCGACTGGCGGAGTTGGCGTAACCGGGGTTGCGTCTGGGATGACTGTCTGGTTTACCGACGGTGGTGTGGTAGGGTTCCCTTGCTGACCCATCAGATTAGTGATGATCAGTTGTTGTTCCGTGATCTGGCGTTGTAGTTCTGTCACTACATGCGCCAGATCTGGAGGGGGTACAGTCTCATTGCGCGGTGGTAGCGCCGTCTCAGTGAGTGGTGGAGGGGCAGTCCCGTTAAGACGGGTACTACGTCTTCTAGCCATCTTCATAAGAGATAGGACTAGTATAAGGTAAGGGTTATTCCTATATCCATGCATGCACATATTACCAAGCATAAAAGAAAAAGTAGGTTTAGAATCTTACTTGGAAGCAGCAGGTTGAGAGCTTTGAGGAGTGTGATAGTGGTGAGGTAGACTTTGCTCTGATACCAACTGTAAAGTCCCGCCCTAAATCCTCTAAGGATTTGTGGCGTTACTTTAACATTCATAACATCTTTACTAATGCTTATATTTATACTACTTTATGCATCATATAGCGGAAGCATAACATCATTCACGTAATGTTAACATGACTACTTCATGTATTCATTTCCATCTAAGCTTTAGATGCATGCGATCATACAAGAGCGGAAGCATAAGACTTGAAAGCATGTAGATCATGCTTGTACGTGAGAGCATGAAGCCTAGGGTTTAAAAACAAATTTTATACATGAGTAGCCGAAACATGTATGGGCATTATAGCATTTAGGAGCAAGTTTCATGAAATGCATAAAGTATGTGGTGTCCATGCGCATGATACAATATTGACAAGTAAGGATCTAAACATATGGAAGGTTTTAACATGATCGTGGCATGCAACATGGGGAGCATAAGGGTGTTGAACATGAGAGGACTCAAACCAGCAAGTGATGGCCGAATATCATAAGTGATCTAAGCATAACTAGGCATGGCAAGTATGATAGAGTTTTAGTGGATCATGAGCATAAACAAGATAGTATGTTATGAGGGAAGTATCATATCAACTACTTTAGCATAATCGAATAGAGTGGTGTATCCATACAATCAAGATGAAGACATCATATGTTCACAAGTATAGCAAAAACTTATCATGAAGTAGAGTAATGCCAAACATAAGAGCAATCTTAGAGTAGTGTGCAGAAGAAGGTGTATAACATCCTTAGGTTTCAAAATTGAAAACAAAACATAGAGCGAGCAAGATCTTTAATCCACCGTCACTATCACATTTCCCTTGCTCTTCTTCCTGCAGCTTCCTTAGTTAGTGTCCTGTAGCATAAGAACACTACAACTATAAGCAACGCTTAGTAAGGCCTTGTCCTACTCACAAAACGTCGTCAATTCGTAAGCATATCAAGTATAGCATAGAAGCATAACATGTTAAGCATAGAAGTCATTAAGCAAGGTAAACATAACGTGTAAAGACATGGGATCATTAAGCATGGTAGACATAGTGAGCATAGTAATTTTATGAAAAGATTTCCTTTTGAAAACATATACATAGTACTTGAATATAACATAGTCATCTTTTGGGGGCCCCGGCTTGTACCCTTAGTTTTGTGCACATGAACCCTATTTAGGCACAAGGTAGCTAGCCTTGACCTAGAAGGGTTCCTTATTAGGCCTTCTTGAAAATCCTTCAGCCTGGGGGTCTCTAGGCCTTCTCAAAACGTCCTTCAGCCTAGGACCCATCATGAACTCATTTATGAGTTTGTGGTACAAGCCAATCATAAAGTAACATAGTTATCATGTACATTTTCCCTTTTAAGCATGCTCTTAGTCCCTTCCTTTCAAGGGAGCATTACTTTAGGCCTTGGCCTTCATCATACATAAACTCATAATCCATGATAACTATTCATGCATTTCATAGGTATACATTCATGCATTTCATTCATATCATAGCGTAACATGCTTTCATGAAAAGTGAACATAAATAAGGTCCAAGGGTTCCCTTGGCCGAAAATCATCATCATGCATTCTTCACTTTCCTAGATCATACTAGCATGGTTCATGTCATTCAAATCATGCAATATCATAAGCATTCATTAGGGTAGCATGGCATGTAAATAGGTTTAGGACCTAACCCTATTCTAGGGTTGGCCGAATGTTGTAAAGAGGTTGGACCTCTTGCATTGAGTTGTATTTCCTCATAATCATATCAAGCATCATGGAAGCAATCATAGCATGGGGTTTTGTCCAAGGCCTAACCCTAGTTTAGGGTTGGCCGAAACATACATGTCATCAGGAATTTATCCTACAACATTCCATACATTATGTAGCATTTAATCAAACATGTAGTAGCATATGGCACACCCTAACCCTTGGTTAGGGTAGTGGCCGAAACTTAAGAGGACATCATGCAACTTATTCGCAAACAATTATGCTACAGGCGAGGGGCACTTACCTTTTTCGCTAAATCCTTAGGGTATACCCTTAACTTGGAGGGATGGTACCCTTAACTTGGAGGGATGGTACCCTTAACTTGGAGGGATGGTGCCCTTGGTCCTTGCCCTGAGATCCTTGAATGCTCCTTGTCTTGCAAGAGGTACTCAAGGGAGTTTAGGGAGTGTCAATCCTAACCTTGGGTTTCGGCAACCACAAGGGGAGAGTGTTGCTTGGCTTCGGTGGAGAAGGGGAGAAGAAGGTGGCTTTCGGCCACTTGGGGGAGGGGAGGAAGATTAGGGTTTGGAGGGAGGAGTGGAAGGGGGCTCTCGGCAATAGCAAGAGGAGGGAATGAGTGATTGTGCTCTCACACTCTCCTCCCCCTTTTATACTTAGTGAAGAGGCATGGTGCCTCTTCACTAAGCACCCTTTCACCAAGGGGTGTTTCACCAAGAGTTTTCTTCTACCTCTTCACCTTCCCTAACCCTTAACAAGGATTTCCCTACTTCCTTCTCAACATCTTCTCCCCTGGTGAGATGGTCACCAAGTCTACTCCTCAAGGCTTTGCTTGCCAAGAGTACCAAGGTTCAATCCTTGGTGAGAGCACATTTTTGCTCCTCTTGGTTTTAATCAAGCATAAGCCCACTAAGCCCATTCCATTCCATATGATTTCATGAATTCGAATTCATGAAATCACATATGTGATTCATGAATCACATTTCACTCCTTATGTAATTTCATAATCCCTCTTAATCAAATCTTATAATCAATCATGAAATTACATACTTCGCATTTTGAATAATCACATCATAATGTAATCACATGAAATCATACTCTTATGCAATCACATGAAATCATCAATTAAAATTTATGCAATCGCATATAGGGGTTTTATGAAATCACATATTGGGACTTTTATTTCTTATCAAATAAAGTCGTACAATTGCATTGAGAAAAGAAAAACAAGCCCAAAAATTTGGGGCGTTACAGGGAATTTAAGGTAAACTATGAGATTGGCAAGCAAAAATTCACATTAAATGCAGGAAATCTGTCTAACGGCAGAATTATGAAATCTAGAACAATGCTTACTTAAGAAACAGGATTGAACGAAGCTGAGAACTGCTTGATCGGCCAATAGACCAATCAGATACATACTTGATCGGTCAACAGACCGATCAGATACCTTGCTGATCGGTCAAACAGACCGATCAGATACAACTGAAACAGAGAAACAATTATTCAGAAATGAAGATTGCAGAAACGAAATTCTCAGAAATGTATCATCAGATCCATCCCTTGCCAAGATCTCCTTCTTGCCATCACACAAGAACCAAACTAGAAACCCTCTAGCTCGAAATCAGCAAGATCCACTCCCGCGATCAGTTATTGCTCAGCTTGGTGCGCAATCCCAAAACCTCTTCCAATCTCTTCCTCCTTGATGAGTTGAATGGTGAATTCAGCTCAAAAACCTTCAGAACACTTCGAACAACCCCTCCGAATGCTCCGACAGCTCCGGTCGATGAAGAACGACGATCAAACAAGAAATCGATCGTTAGAACAGAGCTCCTCGGTGGAAACCCTCACATGAGCCCTTCCGCGACGAGATTTGATTAGCAAACATCACGGAGAATCGATCTCTTTGATTTGAAACCTTGAAACAAGCTTGGATCTGATGTGGCCGCGCGGATCGGAGAAGAAAACGCTAAGAAATGCTGAAGAATAGGGAAGAACTCGCGACGACCCGAGCTGATGAGGAGTTTCTGTTTTAATTAATTACACATCAAATTGAACGGCTGTGATCGTCCTTGCTTAATCCAATGGTCAGATCATCTCGAATTAAAACCAAACATTCCAGATCTCCATCAATGGTCAGGATCTTCTTCTCTGTAGCTTGGATTGATCAGATCTGCAACAGATGTCTTGGATTACCCCTCCTTTTGAATGGATGGCTTAGACTCCTCTCGAGCTTGATCCAACGGCTAGATGACTTCTGATTTGGACCAAACATCAGATCTTGATCTATGGTTTTGATTAACTCTACCTTGAGCTCGGATTGATCAGGAGATGAAAGATGACTCAAATCTCCGTGTTTCTTGATTGGACGACCCACATTTCTCCATCTCTTGATCCTCTTGATTGAAATCAAGTCTGACTCAAATTCGATCCAATCTGATCTAGGTCCGTGATCATTCAAAGCCTATAAAAAATGTATTCAAATTTAAATGCCAAAACATCTCAAATATAAAAAGATTTGCATCCAAAGCTAAAGTAGCAATAACTCATGGAACCTGGTGTAAATGCAAGATTAAGCATACAAAAAGGGATCAAAATATGCGTTTAAGAGCCTAAATTGATTATCAAGATGGTAATTATCACCCACCCAGTTCAACTCCTCCTTGGTTAAGCCGCATTGCAATGTTTGGGTTGCCTTTGCATCGGCCTCGATTTTCTTCTTTAGTGAGGCGTCCCACTCGGTATAATGTTGCACCACACCTTGTACATTTTTGGGAATCTCCAGCCCAGACTGGATGATTATCCACATGTCCACCTGAGTTTTCAGGTGGACTTCCATCTTGCTTTTCCAGTAGGAGAAATCTTCTCCACTGAAAAGAGGAGGTCTGGCAGTGTTGTACCCCTCTTTCTTGGCCAATGAATTTTTTTGAATAAAACAATTACAAAAAACTTGTCCCAAGACTATGTCTTGAATTAGTAGTGCGGGAAGAAATATTAACAATGGAAAAAAGATCGAGTGGTGTTGCACCAACCTTGATTAACGAGAAAATTCGAGCGAGAAAAAAATTTTTAAACTTTGAAAATCCAAAAAAAAATTTCAAACTGGTGTTTACGCCAAGTTTGAGCCACCCGCTCTGATACTACTTGTTGGATCGGAGTAAATCGATAGAGGGGGGGGGGTGAATATCGATCGAAAAATTTCGGACAAATTAAGAGAAAAACGCAACGGAAAGAGTAAAACAAGAGTCGCTAACACGGTTTGTTTTACTTTCTTCGGACTCGCGGTCGGCTCCTACTCCAAGGCCCACGGCTTTGACCGTTTACGATGGGAAATTCTATATTCGTAGAAATGATTACAGTTTTGAGTACAGATATAGAATCGAAAAAGAGAATTACAACACTTAAGAAACGACAGCTTTTACCGACGACCGGAGTGGATGGAAATTCGGAGAAGCGGGACGTCGTCAGCGCTTGAATCGCGAGTTCGGAGCTTGTCGGGGTGTAGCGCTTGAGCGAAAGTGATGAAAGCGAGATTTGCAAGTTGTATGGAAGCCTTGGGGGTGAACCCCGTTTTATAGTGGTCGCTTGGGCGCCTGTGTTGAAGGGGCCACCTACACATGGACTCTCCTCCGCGAACTCTAAACCGTAGGCTCGGTCAGTGCTTATCCCTTCATTGAGGCGCCTGAGCTGACTGGGGCACCTGTGTTAACACAGGCGCCTAGCTTGACTTGGTCCAAAGGCTTCGTGGCTGTTTGCTTCAATGGTCTTGGTTTGGACTTGCACTGGGGCGCCTGTATCCATACAGGCGGCTAGCCCAGTGAGGAGCCTCCTTCGAATGAGGCGCTGGTAGTTTGCTTCGATGGTCTTGGTTTGGCCTTGCACTGGGGTACCTGTATCCATACAGGCACCTAGCCTAGTGAGGCACCTCCTTCCAATGAGGCGCCTGAGCTGTAGAAACACAGTCCCTTCGTTTCCAGCAACCAGGGTTAGTTCCAAAACACAAGAAGCAAATATATATGATATGTTAGACATTATTTACAGCCTAAGCTGTCTTGGTTCTGACTTTAGGGTCTCCCAAATGGAACCCTAGGTCGAACCGATGCCTAATGTTTCCTCCTATAGGGAACGCGTTCTCACCTACTCCTCTCAGGAGAATTTATCTTTTTTGTAAACCGGCTCCTCCAGTTGGACTTTTGCCCAGCTTCACTCACCAGGTCTTCGGTGCCCAGCTTCACTCACTAGGTCTTATTGCCCAACTTTACGTTAGGACTTAGTTGCCCAGCCCGCGGCCAGGACTTAGTGCCCCAATTCAAAGAACCAGGACTTAGTGCCTGGTGTACTTAGGACTTTCCTGCACACTTAATTAGCTTGTTAGATCACAACCAAATCTTAACTTCTGAACCCTTTGCCATTATCAAAACATAGGTTCGAGTTTGGTGCTTCCGGCAACAACATCATCATCCTGACTCACTAGGACACGAATTTCGTCAATAATCATCAACACACCATATTATTAATATTATCTCCCAACATACCGGGCCTATCGATCTAGAAGAATAGATCTCACCCATTGGAAAATCAAAGAAATAATAATTAATAATATGTGCCCGTTATTATATCGGGATTTAGGGATCGTACTCCATAATAAAATCTGAGGTCCTATCCAATTATCAAGTCAGTACAAATTAGATAACCTTTGGTTTTGATCCTGCTCAATGTACTCAAAGCACACTAGTGTAATTCTATGGTCAAGACCAACCACACCTAATTACACTACAACCATCCCGATGACTTGTCCAATTCCATCTCGGTTGTGGGGCTCTACGTATACTAGGCAAGGAATTGTTAACAGGATCTTCCGTGTGATACCACACACCATGTTATCTACAATGCGAAGTAATGGACTTTATGCTTGTACTAATATAAACAGGCACCTAGTGTAGTTGTGACTCTCTTTTCAAAATGAAATGTTCACATATATAAAAGAAGCATGTCTTTCAGTATACACATCTTACAATCTCCCACTTATACTTAAAGTCTTTGTTGTTCTTTCACTGTCATACATCTGACTCCCATATCCTCAACATGTCGATCAAAAGCTCTAGCTGGAAGAGCTTCAGTGAAAGGATTTGTCAGGTTGTCCTCTGATGCAATCGTGGCAACAACAACATCTCCTCGCTTTACGATTTCTCGTATCAGGTGGTACTTGCGCTCTATGTGTTTACTCTCCTTATGGGCTCGTGGTCCCTTCGAGTTTGCAACTGCACCACTGTTATAACAAAAGATTATGATAGATCTAGGCAAACCAGGAATCACATCCAAGTCCATGATGAAGATCTTAAGCCATACAGCTTCCTTGGCTGCCTCTGAGGTGCCACATACTCAACTTTCATGGTGGAGTCCGCCACGCATTTCTGCTTGGCACTCTTCTAATCAATGGCTCCACCTCCTAAAGTAAATACAAACCCTGAGGTAGACTTACTCTTGTCCCTGTCTGACAGGAAATCTGAGTCTGTATAACCCACAGGGACTAATTGGTCTGCCCGATAAACCAGTATATAATCCATAGTCCATCTCAGGTATTTCAATATATGCTTTACCGCAGTCCAATGCCCCTATCTAGGGTTACTCTGATATCTGCTAACATGCCCACGACAAAGCAGATATCTAGTCTCGTGCACAACATAGCATACATGAGAGTTCCTACTGCCGAAACATAAGGAACCACCTTCATTTCCTCTATCTCCTTTGATGCTTTCGGACACATCTCCTTGGATAGAGGAACTCCATGCCTGAAGGGTAAGAAACCCTTCTTGGAGTTTTCCATGCTAAATCGAGGCAGGACAATGTCAACATATGAATCTTCGGATATGCACAACATCCTTTTTTGGCCAACCCTTATAACCTTGATTCTAAGGATGAGTCCCGCTTCTCCTAAGTCCTTCATATCAAACTGTTTTGACAGCCAAACCCTTACGTCTGACAACACTTTGACATTGTTGCCAATTATCAAAATGTCATCTACGTAAAGTGCATGAAACACCACTATATTTTCGTCACATCTCTTGTATATGCATAACTCATCGGGGCTTTGAGTAAATCCATATGACTGGATTACTTCATCAACAAGGATGTTCGAAGATCGCGAAGCTTGCTTTAATTCATAAATGGACCGATTAAGCTTTCATACTAGATGCTCTTTGCCTTTTGCATTGAACCCTTCTGGTTGCTGCATGTAGTGTTGGGACCGGGTGCATGTCGGCAAGGATACGGGTTCGTAAAATTTTAAATTTTTACGTGCAGCGGAAGAATTAGCATAAAATAATTTCCTAAATTATTTTAACCACGTATCTAGTATGCAACCTTATGATGTGTTGACATAATCATAAATTAAAACTTTGCGAAAAAAGTAAACTAATTTACTATGTACCTCGCGTAACTCGAAGTAAGGGACGAGATCCAACCGTAGTGTCCCTTGGAAGCTCCGCCTCTATTCGCGTCCAAGCCGAGTTCTCTTCGGGATGACTTCGCAAAGTCATGAGTTTTGTGCCGACGAGAACTACTAGATTCTCTATAGGCACAATAATGAAGATCAAGAGAGGAAAGGGAAACTAACCACCAAGAAAACGGAATCGAATTCCGAGAGGGAAGGAGATGTGATCCGCTTCTTCTTCTTCTTGGTTGGCTTCTCCTTCTTCTTGTTAGGTCACGGCAACCACCCTCTAGGGGAGGAGGTGTTGCGCCGGCCCTAATCCTTCAAGAGGGCGCCGGCCCTATGACTCTAAGAGGGCGCCGACCCTAGGTGGGGAGAAGGGAAGGAGAAGAGAATAAAAGAGAGAGAGAGAGGGAGCTCTATATCAAATCACAATTCAATTGATTCAATTGGAATTAAGGGTTTGCCTTTGGTTCCTTTATATAGTAGCATCTCCCTTGCTAAGTCTCCTCTTTAACGGAATTAACGGAATTAGTTATCATAAGAATTTTATCTTATAAAATTTCTTATGACTTATTCCGTTAAGCCTAGTCTTATTATAACTAATTTATAATAAAATAAATTCTTCTTCTCTTTAAATTATGGAATAAATTTTTATAAGAAATTTATAAACTTTCTTATTATGGAAAAATTAATTCATAATTGATTTTATTAAAATTAAAATAAACCAATTCATGGATTATTTTAACTTCCATAAAAAGAATAAATTTCTTTAAATTTATTTATATAAATTTCTTTATACAAATTTATTTATCCATAATTTATAAAATAAATCGTGCTAGATCTATTTTATTAATTAAACCAAATAAAATGGTTTACTCCCTTTAATGTGGCCGGCCAAACCAAGGGGGTTTAGCACCCTCCTTGGCTGGCCAATCAAGCCCTACCAATCGCGAATTAAACTCATTTAATTCGCCCAATAAGCCTTCAAAAGACTTAGCCAATTTTAGCTTCCATTGCGCCTTTGATTAACTCAGATTCGACTTATTTCTCTTGATCGGAAAATCCAATTTTCAACTCATTTTAAATCCTTCGGATTACTCGTAGTGCGTGTGACTAAATAGGCTTTCGATTTATGTTGGCCGTCTATAATCAACCAATTATAGGATGATCATGAGTGGCACCTAGTAGTGTTAGTGATATGAGAGAAGTGTCCTAAGGCAATCGCCTTATGATGTAAACATTTATTTTAATAAATGATAATTCACTATTTGAGTGTACATGTTTTGTGTATTTGATTGGGATCTTGAACTCATCTACTGAATGTCCGCAATACAACTCACAGCATAAGAGAATTTGTGATGGGATCACAACTAGTGATTATCTCTAATGTGCAATTGTGAAGTATTGAAATTATCCCTAGTCGATGAATTGATAAAAACGGACACTATCAATTCTGTTGAGACTAGCATGGGTTATTCTCTAATCAGCTGATTATCACTGGCTGGTGACATTGGGATGTCCGGAGATAAACATGGATGCTAGTTAAGGGAACTAGTTCATTGGAGTGACTAGCTGTAAGACTTCATATGGGAATCTACATGTAGATATGTCAATGAAGATCTTGCTGCGGCTTAAGTGCGATGTTCCTCTGACTTGCGGTGTTCAAGTCATCTTGGTCATGGAGACTTATACTTTGACATCTCAAGCAAGCATCTCCAAGGAGGTGTGGACCCAGGATGATTGGGTATAAGCCGAAGTGCCCGAAGATGTTTGAACAGCCTACAAAGGATTCACCACTCCTTGCGAGGAGATGTATACCCAGGCCTATCGTCAGATTGTTACTCAAAGCCTCTGGCCAGAGCATATCATGTTAAGAGTGCGAGTCTCTTAAATACATGAGAGTAATTAGAAATCCAAAGGACGAGAAAGACACTACTTGGGCTAGGTGTGACGTAGTCAGCCTAGTGGGGACTGACACCATAGACCGTGTCCTGAACCAAGTGGGTATAAGGTGGTGAAGGGAATGAGGCACGATTCATTAGAGCTGCTGAAGGGTTTCAGAATAATTTCTTCTGGGGTCAAACCGTTGATCTTTCGATTAATTGGGGATCATGATGTACTACTAGGTGCCACTCATGATCGTTCTATAATTGATGGGTAATTATAGACGGCCAACATAAATCGAAAGCCTATTTAGTCACACGCAATACGAGTAATCCGAAGGATTTAAAACGAGTTGAAAATTGGATTTTCCGATCAAGAGAAATAAGTCGAATCTGAGTTGGTCAGAGGCGCAATGGAAGCTAAAAATGGCTAAGTCTTTTGAAGGCTTTTTGGGCGAATTAAATGAGTTTAATTCGCGACGGTTCGGGTCGGTTTGGGCCGGCCAAAGAGGGTGTTAACCCTCTTTGGGTGGCCGGCCAATAAAGAAGAATAAACCAAGTTTATTTTGGTTTAATTAATAAAATAAATCTAGTGTGATTTGTTTTATAAATTATGGATAAATAAATTTGTGTAAAGAAATTTATATAAATAAAATTTATAGAAATTTATTCTTTTATGGAAGATTAAAATAATCCATGAATTGGTTTATTTTAATTTTATAAAATCAATTATGAATTGATTTTTCCATAATAAGAAAGTTTATAAATTTCTTATAAAATTTATTCCATAATTTAAAGAGAAGAAGAATTAGTTTTATTATAAATTAGTTTATAATAAAACTTGGTTTAAACGGAATAATTAGTTAAGAAAATTTATAGGATAAATTTCTTATAACTAATTCCGTTTAGAGGGAGACATAGCAAAGAGTTGCTACTATATAAAGGACCCAAAGGCTAGCCCTTTGAGACAATACATCAATTAATCAAGAGATTAATTAGAGCTCTCCCTCTCTCTCTCTTTCTTCTCTTCTCCTCTCCTTCTCTGCCTAGGGTCGGCGCCCTTCATTGATTAGGGCCGGCCCCCTTTGGTTCTACGCCACCTATCACTCCAAGGAAGTTGGCGTGAGCACCAAGAAGAAGGAGAACCCGAACACGAAGAAGAAGAAGCGGATAGCGACTCCTCTCTTCTCGGAATTCGATTCCGTTACTTCATTGGTTAGTTTTCCTAATTTTTCTCTTGTCCTTCTAGTTGTGCCTTCCGAGAATCTAGTAGTTCTCGTCGGCACAAAACTCGTGACTTTGTGAAGTCATCCCGAAGAGAACTCGGCGTGGACGCGAATAGAGGCGAAGCTTCCAAGGGACGCTACGGTTGGATCTCGTCCCTTCTTCAGTTACGCGAGGTATAAAAGTAAATTAGTTTACTTTTCCGCAAACTTTATTTCATGATTATGTCGATACACTATAAGGTTGCATGCTAGATACGAAGTTAAAATAATTTAGGAAATTATTTTATGCAAACTCTTCCGCTACACGTAAAAATTTTAAATTTTACGAACTCGTATCCTTGTCGACATGCACCCGGTCCAACAGTGGTATCAGAGCCGGTTAGTGTTCGACTTAATCAAATGATTGTTTTGTGGAAAACTTTGTCATGATCTCAATTTCGGAAAATTTTTCCAATTATGGAAACTTTCAAATTATAATAATTTTAGAATTAGGAATTTCAAAGTTTGGAAATCGTCATGAAATTTCGCAAACGTTTGAAATTTTCTAGTTTCTAAATTTTTATAATAATTGTGAAAATTCCCATCTTTGGAAACTTTCCAATTTTGGAAATTTTTCTATTTTAGAAATTTTCCAACTTTGGAAATATGTAAGTTTTCTTTGTACCAGAAACTTACAATTATTCTGAAAACCTATTTCGAAATCTCGCAATTTTGGGCACTTTCTTTTAAGAAAGTCTAGACAAATTCATGGACAATTAATTGACAATTAAATTTGAATTGGTTTTTAAATTGACAACAAATTCTTTATTTTGGATTGAGCCTCGGGAGCCGTCCAATTAAAGTTAGATGTTGTAATTTAATTTCCCAATTTTAATTGAAATTGTCATGTTTGATTTGGATTGAGCCTCGGGGAGCCGTCCAATTGGATTTACAACACTTACTTTTCTTTGGGTATCTGAGCCTCGGGGAGCCACCCTTAGAAAACGATTTGTTGTAATTAATCAATCCATGAATAAATATGTTTTAAGAGGTGATGCTCTTACATATTGTTGTCTCCAAAATTAATTAGGAAAATGGTTTCCTATAGAGTTTCTTAAATGAGATTTTCATGAAAATAATATGTAGTTGAATTAAGGGATTTGTCTCTTAATTTAATAAGATTTGATTTAGAGAAATCAAAGTCTTGAACATATTATTTCCGAAATTAATTATGACAATTTAGGAAATTGTTTCCCAAAAAATTCCTTAATATAGTATGAGATTAGAATTAGGAGATCCGGTTCCTAATTCAATTAATGAGACTTGATAACTTAAGTCACATACATACTTTATTAAGGAAATCGTTAGTCATGACAAAAGTCATGAATGTGCTTAGAAAAGATGAGACCTAAACCCCTTACAAAATATTAAGGCTAACACCTTCCATTAATATGGTTAGAATCGGAGTTTTGTTTCTCGCTTGGGTTGATGGACACATCCATGCCCGACTTGAACCTTAACATGTTCAAACCATGGAATTAGTTTATGAATAATATAGTTGGAGTCAGAGGTCAATCCTTAGTTTGGTTGTTGGACACATCCAAGCCTGACTAAACGGTTGAATGAGCTCCAACCATATTAAAACTATTTCTTGATTAATGGGTCAGCCTTAAGCTTGGAGCATCGATTTGTTGTGCCACAGCCAAGTCGATGTGAAGAGAGGTGCAGTTGGGTGCTATGTATATGATGCATACTTGTTAATGAGTTAACAACCCAATGATTTATGCAAACATTCAATTAGTTGATAGCATAACGTGATAGTTACATATACGTGATATGTAATCGGTGTAATTACCTACCTTCATAGCTAAGGAAAACTTGATGGCCACAGCCATGGTGATTCTTATCTATGGTTGGATATCAACCTATTTGGAGATGTTCCTACGATCTCCCGAATTGATAATAAGGGTTATTCAATTGAAAAATAAATAGGATACATTCTTTAATAATCTTCTCACATAATCTCAATTTGTATTTCTAGGATAATCACTCGATCATGTCTTCTCTGAACTTGCGTTCCATTTTGGACACAAATAAACTGACTGGGCCAACTACATGGACTGGCTTCGAAACCTGAGGATTGTCCTCAAGGCAGAGAAGCTTGCTTATGTCCTTGAAGAACAACTTCCCACCCATCCTCCAGAAAATGCAACTCCAGACCAATTGTTGGCTTATCAGAAACATGTGACCGATTCTGAATGGCGAGTTGCATCATGCTAGCCTCTATGGTACCTGAGTTGCAAAAGCAACATGAGCATATGGATGCTAATACCATCATCTTCCATCTTCATGAGTTGTTTGAAGAGCAGGCGAGATCCGAAAGGTTCGAGGTCTCCAGACTCCTCTTCACCACTAAGATGCAGGAAGGCACTTCTGCCTCGCATTTGTGTTAAAGATGTTGGGGTACATTGAGCGACTGAGCGCACTCGGTTTGCAATGGATCATGAACTAAGTATTGACTTATTCTGAGTTGTTTGTCCAAGTTGTTCACAATTTGTGATGAACTATCGGATGAACAAACTGGAGACTACCATTCCTGAGTTGATCAACATGCTGAAGACTGTGGAGCCTTCTGTAAAGCCAGATCAAAAACGGTACTGTTAGTTGGTTCCTCGAAGAAAGGTTCTAAGAGGAAGGCCAAAGAACAGAACAAAGGGAAGAAGAAAAGGCCAAGAAAACTGAAAAGAAACCAAAAGGAACTTGCCATCACTGTGGCAAGGAAGGTCACTGGCGAAGAAACTGCAAGATTTATCTTGAGTCGTGAAGAAGAAGGCATCCGATGCCCCATCCTCTTCAGGTATCTTCGTTATTGAATGTCACTCTATTTCTCAGATACCTGGGTACTTGATACTGGGTGTAGCTCACATATATGTAATGACATACAGGGGCTAAGGAATAGAAGAAGGCTCGTCAAGGGAGAAGCGAATTTGCGGGTTGGAAATGGAGCAAGGATTGCTGCTATTGCCATCGGAACATATTTGCTAAAGCTCCAACTGGACGTGTCTTAGAATTGGATAATTGTTATTTCGTTCCTTCGTTAATAAAGAACATTGTATCTATTTCATGTTTGAATGAAAAAGGTTATCATTTAACTTTCAGTAACAATTGTTGTTACATAACTTTAAATGGCGTTCTTTATGGGAATGGAACTTTATGCAATGGCATCTACACGTTAGATTATCCAGTGACGTTTTCAATATCGAAGTAAGCAACAAACGTGCTCGAATAGATAATCAAATAGACTCCTACACGTGGCATGGTCGTCTTGGCCATATAAGTAAGAAACGCATGACGGAATTACACCGATGTGGAATTTTGGAATCATTTGAACCCGGTTCATTTGATACATGCGAATCTGCTTAAAAGGCAAGATGACCAAATTACCCTTTCCCGGAAAAGGTAATCCAGTGGGAGAATTGCTTGGTCTAATACATACCGATGTATGTGGACCAATGTCAACTCTTTCACAAGGAGGCTATAGCTACTTCATCACCTTCATCGATGATCACTCACGATTCGGGTATGTGTTCTTGATGAAACACAAATCTGAAGCCTTTGAGAAATTCAAAGAGTTCAGAAATGAAGTAGAGAAACAGCTTGGCA
>JAGFNQ010007205.1:0-98715 GCA_024364735.1 Boesenbergia rotunda | reverse complement strand
TGTTCCCTCGAGGGGAACGCGTCCTCACCTACTCCTCTCGGGAGAATGTACCTGATGCCAACCGCTCCTCTGGTTGGACTTTTGCCTGGCGGTCCTTTGCCAGGTCTTGGATATCGAGCTGTCCTTCGCCCGGTGCCTAGCATTCCTTCGCTAGGGCTTCAGTCCCAAGTTGTCCTTCGCCTGGCGCCTAGCAGTCCTTCGCTAGGGCTTCAGTACCCTGGCATTCCTTCGCCTGTGCCTAGCAGTCCTTCGCTAGGGCTTTTTACCCTGGCATTCCTTCGCCAGTGCCTAGCAGTCCTTCGCTAGGGCTTTTTACCCTGCACACTAGAGTGACATGTTAGATAGCAAGTAAGACTTAACTTTTGAGCCCTGTTGCCATTATCAAAACTCAGGTTCGACTTGGGTGCTTTCTGCACCAACAAAACTTTATGATGCATGTCAAATGGGTAAGTAAACAAAATCTGCACATAAAGGTAAAAGCACTGTAAGTACTTCTACTGCATTAGATTTACTTCACATGGATCTATTTGATTGTAGTACTATCATATCATTGAATGGAAGTAGATATTGCTTTGTGATCATTGATGATTTCACTAGATATACATGGACTTACTTTTTAAAATATAAGGATCAAACCTTAGATGTTTTCATTTCTTTTTGTAGAAGAGTTGAAAATGAGAAATCATTAACTATTAAGACAATAAGAAGTGATCATGGAGGTGAATTTCAAAATCAAAGGTTTTTAGAATTTTGTCAAGATAGGGGTTATAGACATGAGTTCTCTACTCTTAGAACACCACAACAAAATGGTGTTGTAGAGAGGAAGAACTGTGTTCTACAAGTGGCTGCACGAAGCATGCTTAATGAGTACTCACTCCCGAGTTACTTGTGGGCCGAAGCTGTAAATACAGCTTGCTATGTGCAAAACCGGGTCCTCATTCATAGGTTTTTAGGGAAGACTCCCCATGAGCTTTGGTTTGGGAAACCACCCACAGTTACACCTTCGGGTGTTTGGTTGTAAGGTGTTCATCCTAAACACCAAGGATCATCTTGGAAAGTTCACGGCAAAGGCTGATGAAGGGATACTAGTCGGGTACTCCCTCATTAGCAAAGCCTATCGAGTCTACAATAAGAAGTCTATACTGGTTGAGGAATCTTCTGATATTGTCTTTGAAGAGATTCCAAAAGTCAATGGTCAACCAGAAGATGAAGTCCAATTCGAACTTAGAAGACTAAGTTTGAATGAAAGTCCAAATGTTGTTGATGGTGATGAATCCGATGACGATGAGCCTAGACAATCCATAGATCAGCCGGATCCTGAGGCTGAACTTGTGTCTAGTGAGCCCATTCAAGAAGCACCACTAACACCAAGGCAAATTAGATTAGCCTCTAGTCATCCCCAAGACCAAATTGTTGGAGACATCCATCATGGGGTTAGAACTAGATCATTCTTCCGGAATGAGGCTAATGAAGTTGCCCTAATTTCCGAAATTGAACCTAGAAAAATTGATGAAGCATTAAATGATCCCAATTGGATCATTGCAATGCAAGATGAACTAGGTCAATTTGAAAGAGTCAAGTTTGGGACTTAGTCCCTAGACCCAAGAAGACCACTATCATTGGAACCAAATGGGTCTTCAAGAACAAATTGAACCATAAGGGAGAAATCATTAGAAACAAGGCACGCTTGGTAGCCAAGGGCTACAGTCAAGTTGAAGGCCTTGATTATGATGAGACCTATGCTCCCGTGGCACGATTAGAGTCTATTCGATTGATGCTTGCATTTGCTGCGCATCGTGGTTTCAAATTATTTCAAATGGATGTCAAATCGGTCTTTCTAAATGGTTTGATTAGAGAAGAGGACTACGTCGAACAACCTCCGGGGTTTGAGAATACCGAATTTCCAAACCACGTGTTCAAGCTCAAAAAGGCACTTTATGGCCTTAAACAAGCACTCCGGGCTTGGTATGAGCGGTTGTCGACGTTCTTAATTGAGAAGGGCTTCGTTAGAGGCCAAATAGACCCTATACTATTTCTACGAAGAGATGGTGACGATATTTTTGTAGCCCAAGTATATGTCGATGACATAATTTGTGGCTCAAACAATAAGGGCTATTTAAATGAATTCATTGGACACATGGAGAGTGAATTTGAAATGAGTCTAGTGGGAGAGTTGACTTTCTTCCTTGTGTTGGGACCGGGTGCATGTCGACAAGGATACGGGTTCGTAAAATTTTTAAATTTTTACGTGCAGCGGAAGAATTAGCATAAAATAATTTCCTAAAATATTTTAACCACGTATCTAGCATGCAACCTTATGGTGTGTGGACATAATCATAAATTAAAACTTTGCGGAAAGGTAAACTAATTTACTAAGTACCTCGCGTAACTCGAAGTAAGGGACGAGATCCAACCGTAGCGTCCCTTGGAAGCTTCGCCTCTATTCGCGTCCACGCCGAGTTCTCTTCGGGATGACTTCGCAAAGTCACGAGTTTTGTGCCGACGAGAACTACTAGATTCTCTAAAGGTACAACTAGAAGAACAAGAGAAAAGAATGGAAACTCACCAACAAGAAACGGAATCTAAATTCCGGGAAGAGAGGAGTTGTGATCCGCGTCTTCTTCTTCTTGTCTTGGCTTCTCCTTCTCCTTGATAGCTCACGGCAACCAACCCTAAGGGAAGAAGTGCGCCGGCCCTAGGTGGATGAAGGGGCGCCGGCCCTAGTTGGATGAAGGGGCGCCGACCCTAGTTGTTGAGAAGGGGAAAAGGGAGGAAGAGAATAAGAGAGAGAGAGGGAGAGGATTAACTCTTAATCAACATAATTGATTGGAATTGAAGGCTAGCCTTTGGTTCCTTTATATAGTAACCTCTCCCTTGCTAAGTCTCCTCTTTAACGGAATTAACGGAATTAATTTTCATAAGAAATTTATCTTATAAATTTTCTTATGAATAATTCCGTTATGCCTAGTTTTATTATAACTAACTTTATAATAAAACAAATTATTCTCTTCTTTAATTATGGAATAAATTTTATAAGAAATTTATAAATTTTTCTTTTAATGGAAAAATCAATTCATAATTGATTTTATAAAATTAAAATAAACCACTCCACGGATTATTTTAATTTCCCAAAAAGAAATAAATTTCTATAAATTTATTTATATAAATTTATTTATACAAATTTATTTATCCATAATTTATAAAACAAATTGCGCTAGATTTATTTTATTAATTAAACCAATTAAATTGGTTTATTCCCCTTTTAATGGCCGGCCAAACCAAGAGGGTGGACACCCTCTTTGGCCGGCCAAACCAAGTCGATTCCATCGCGAATTAAACTCATTTAATTCGCCCATTAAGCCTTCAAAAGACTGAGCCATTTTAAGTTTCCGTTGCGCCTCTGATTAACTCATATTCGACTTATTTCTCTTGATCGGAAAATCTAATTTTCAACTCGTTTTAAATCCCTCGGATTACTCGTAGTGTGTGTGACTAAATAGGCTTTCGATTTATGTTAGCCGTCTATAATCAACTAATTATAGAACGATCATGAGTGGCACCTAGTAGTACATCATGACCCCCAATTAATCGAAAGATCAACGGTTTGACCTCAGAAGTAATTCTGAAACCCTTCAGCAGCTCTAATGAATCGTGCCCCATTCCCTTCACCACCTTATACCCACTTGGTTCAGGACATGGTCTGTTTGTGTCAGTCCCCACTAGACTGACTACGTCACACCTAGCCCAAGTAGTGTCTTTCTCGTCCTTTGGATTTCTAATTACTCTCATGTATTTAAGAGACTCGCACTCTAAACATGATATACTCTGGCCAGAGGTTTTGAGTAACAATCCGACGATAGGCCTGGGTATACATCTCCTCGCAAGGAGTGGTGAATCCTTTGTAGGCTGTTCAAACATCTTCGGGCACTTCGGCTTATACCCAATCATCCTGGGTCCACACCTCCTTGGAGATGCTTGCTTAAGATGTTAAAGTATAAGTCTCCATGACCAAGATGACTTGAACACCGCATGTCAAAGGAACATCGCACTTAAGCTGCAGTAAAAACTTCATTGACATATCTACATGTAGATTCCTTATGAAGTCTTACAGCTAGTCACTCCAATGAACTAGTTCCCTTAACTAGCATCCATGTTTATCTCCGGACATCCCAATGTCACTAGCCAGTGAGAATCAGCTGATTAGAGAATAACTCATGCTAGTCTCAACAGAATTTATAGTGTCCGTTTTTATCAATTCATCGACTAGGGATAATTTCAATACTTCACAATTGCACATTTAGAGATAATCACTAGTTGTGATCCCATCACAAATTCTCTTATGCTGTGAATTGTATTGCGGACATTCAGTAGATGAGTTTAAGATCTCAATCAAATACACAAACATGTATACTCAAATAGTGAATTATCATTAATTAGAATAAATGTTTACAATCATAAGGCGATTGCCTTAGGACACTTCTCTCATATTACTAACACCTTGGACTTGAAATCAAGCAAACTCACGATGGTATCTTTGTGCACCAATCAAAGTATACACAAGAAATGCTTCGAAAATTCAATATGAGTGATTCAAAAGAGGTAACCACTCTCACGGCCACAAACACAAGACTAGACAATGATGAGAGTGGTAAACCCGTTGATTTGACTCAATATCGAAGCATGATAGGTAGTTTGCTATACCTCACAACTAGTCGACCGGATATTCTTTTTGCTGTGGGTATGTGCGCTAGGTACCAAGTTTGTGCCAAGGAATCTCACTTAATCGCTGTTAAGCGAATTTTGAGATATCTCAAAGGCACAATAGGAGTTGGTCTTTGGTACCCCCGTACCGAATCATTTGATTTAATTGGCTATACGGATTCTGACTACGCTGAATATAAGTTGGACCGGAAGAGCACAAGTGGGGGTTGCCAATTCTTAGGTTCGTCTTTAGTAAGTTGGTCAAGTCGGAAGCAACATTGTGTTGCTCTCTCCACGACCGAAGCAGAATATATTGCTATGGGAGAGAGCGTATCACAATTGTTGTGGATGATACATACTTTAGAGGACTATGGATTGAGTTACAAGGGTGTGCAAGTGTTATGTGACAACATTAGCACAATTAACCTAACCAAGAATCCAGTCCATCATTCTATGACCAAACATATTGAGGTGCGTCACCACTTCATTAGGGATCATGTAGCTAGGGGAGATATTATACTCTCGCATGTAGAGTCCAAATCAAACCTAGCTGATATTTTCACTAAACCACTCCCCGAAAATGAATTTAGTTTCCTAAGACGGGAGTTGGGAATGTGTCGCGCTTCATGAATTTCAAAATGCATTCAAAACCCTCTATGACTACTTCAAAATTGTTGGGAAACAATTGGGCAACTTTGGGGACATCTCACACAAACTATAAGGTTTAACAAAACGTTTTTGTTTGCTAGATATGGTGTGAGATGTTAGGATCAACTAAATTTCTCAAAATGTCAATGCATCCCTTGAGAAATTAAGTTGACAAGATAATAATCACTTCGGTGACCAAGTGTGGGGAAAACCAATGCATAACACATGTGTATTTGGCTCCATGATCATACTTGGACATTCCAATCAAGGAAACTTGATTGGAAACTTGAATTTGGAACAAAACTTGACTGAATTTGCTTGAATGTTTGTTGATTGAGTTTGACTCCACTTGGGTGGAGCAACATGATTGTTGAACCTATAAGGACCTTTGATCCTTGTTTAGGGATCAATTTTAGTCATGAGATCATGTCCAAGCTCGATAAACTTCATCAGATCTGGTTGGAAAGATTCAGAAAATCTGAAACTGAATGTTTCAGATCGTATCAGGGAGTATCAGGAACCCTGATCGGTCACCGGACCGATCAGGCATAAGGCTGATCGGTCCCCGGACCGATCTGGCTCCACCCTGTAACGATCGGTCCACAGACCGATCAGAGGGGCATCAGTGACTTTACGAAATTCTGATCAACCTTACTGAGCCAGCCTGGATCGGTCCCCGGACCGATCTGGCACCCTATGGTGATCGGTCCACAGACCGATCAGGGGTTCACAGTAAGCCTCCCGAGCCTACTGATCGTGTCCTGATCGATCAGCCGACCGATCAGGAGCGAGCCTGATTAGTCACCCGACCGATCAGGCCCGGTTCAGTCCGATCAGGCCATCACCTGATCGGTCTAGGCGCTAACAGATCGAACGGTGATCCGTTCCATAGCATTAAATTACGGTTGGTGGACCGATCCACCAACCAATTAACTTCGCGAAAACCCTCTCATTGCCGAACCCTAGCGCCGAAACCTCCCACTTGCGCCTCTTCATCCTGAGCGAGAGTGTTCCTGCGTCTCCCTCTTTCTCGTGCGTGCGAGTTCTTGCGAAGGTCTCTACGGGCGTTTCCCTGTTCTCTGCAAGTTCTCCACTTGCTCCAAGTTTTCTGCGTCTCTGTCTTGCGCCGAGAGCTTCTCCTGCGCAAGTTCTTCTTCCAGTTTTTACGATCCTTTCAAACTAACTTCAATGGCACCAAAGTGAGTTTTTGATTTAGTTTTCTTTATGACTCTGTTCATGGATTATATGTATATGAAGCTAATCATGTTTTGGTATTTGTCCTTGGTTTTGTGCCGTGATCCTTGTTTTGGCTGTGACTTTTGGCCATGACCCTCTTGATCAAATGTGTTATCTTACATTAACTGATTGGGTCATGATTTACCTCTTGTCTTTCGATCAATTCTTAATCTTGTGTCATGATTAACTTGATTCGAACTCGTGTCATGATCAAATCTGTCTTCATGATTTCTTCAAATTTTTAGAAAGTCATCTAAGGGTAAGGAACCTATGGTGGAAAGCTCAAAGAGTAAAGGCCCTTCAGTATCTACACCTTCTCCAAGGCCTCCACCACCTCTACATACTCAATTTCAGAGTGTCACTCTTGCGTTAAATTTTGAATGACACATTTTCAAACTTATGCCGAGTCGATCGGTGGACCAAACCTTTATTTATGAATATTGTCCTACGGTGAGACAAATCATTGAGTACTATGAGCTCCAACCCATCCTTTTCTTAGAGAGGCCAATCAATTTTGATTTGGTCTCTGAATTCTACAATAACATGGTCAATGGAGAGGGTACGGGGCGGAGGACCCGTGTCGCTGGTGTCGACCTTGATTTTAATCGATCAACTTTTACTGATTTTCTTGGTTGTCGCCGGTCAGACAATGATTTCTTTCTCTACCCTTACCTTCCTAATCCTCTTCCGGTTCCCTTCGATGGAGTCACTCCTGATTCCATCTACGAGTACTTTCTAGGCTATCCCAGGCCAAGGGGTTCCGGTGAGTACACCAGTGATTTTCCCACATTTCCTGCTCTTCGCCTTTCCCCTGTTGACTATGTTCTGTTCAAAATCATCACCAATTGTCTTCTACCTACTACTTCAAAACATCTGGATGAGATTCGCCCGTCCCACTGCTTGATGCTCTACGGGATGCATCAGTAGTTAGATTTTGATCCAGTGGCCTCGGTTTATTTCTCCATCATCGTCTACAGTATGCAGTCCGCCCAGACAGTCTACATGACATTTGGCTATATCATCACTGCTTGGCTTGAGTCAGTGGGTATCGATGTTTCACAGGGTCGTATTGTGCCCATGATTCGACAGGCCTGCCGCCTGGATCGTCGCATGCTCGCTCAGTCTGGCATTGTTGTTGGGCCACGAGGGCTAAGGTGGAAGGATAGGAGACGTGGAGGTGAGCTATCGAGCACCGCCCATGATCCGGAGCTGCCAGCTGATGCTGCAGATTTTGATGAGTGGGCTCCTGACCTCCGCTGGCAGGTTGCGAAGCTAGAGCGGATGCTGCAGCACGAGTTGCATATCTCTAAGCTCCGGCGACAAGAGGTCCGCTCAGAATTTCAGTCTTTTGATCGCCGTCTAGATGCTCTATCATCCAACATCTCTGAGGTCAGCTCACTACAGGACAGATGGTATGAGGAGTGGTATCATCATACATTTCCAGATGGTGCGTCCCCCTATGGCACTTCACCAGGGGATATCATATACATTGATGATTCAGACGATGATCCAGTTGATGATTGACTGCTCTATACTCATGTTTGATAATTTCTGACTATTTGGTTGTGTGACTTTTGGGTTGTATGCCCTATGACTTGTCAGTTTTGGCTTTGAGCCGCACGTACTTTGCCTTCGATGCATGTGTCTTGCATCTTGTTATGCTTTGACTTCTCTGATTTTATCTCACATGTTTATCCTGCTTTAGTATGTTTATTGTTGATGCTATGATGAGTAGTATCTGCATATTTGTTACACTACTGTGATTATGCTTATGATGTCATGCTCGTATGATACATATGCCTGTCTTGCCATGCCTATATCTTTTTCTCATATGTATTCATATGCTTATCAAAAATCAAACCTTTGTTGTTTTGGGATACTCCTAGGGTTGAGGGGGAGTATGGTTTAAACTTAATGCCCTTCTAGACCCCTTTTCGGTGTTCGACAAAGGGGGAGAGTGTTGATTGGTTAAGTTTAGGATGATCATGTTGTAGGGGGAGAATCTGGATTCCCCTATGATTCCAAATTTGAAAAACTTGATTGAGAATCCCTAAACTTAAAATCGGGTTGTCAAACAACAAAAAGGGGGAGATTGTTGATGCAGTCTGGCCCTGATTGTTGTTTTGGTGTTGACACCGATTTTAGTTTAGGTGGATGATTATTGATTATGATTAAGTCCTGATCAGGGATCAGTCATGGTATGGAAAATCCTAGCTTGGAGGGCTAGGTGTTGGAAAATCCTAACCTGGAGGGTTAGGTGTTGAAAATCCTAGCTTGGAGGGCTAGGTGTGTGAAAAGTCCTAATTCGGAAGAGGTGGGTGAAAAGTCCTATCTTGGAGGGCTAGGTGAAAAGTCCTAACTTGGAGGGTTAGGTGCAAATTCCCATCTTGGAGAATTAGGTGAAAAGTCATGGCTTGGAGGGTCAGGTCCTAGCTTGGAGGGCTAGGTTTGGAAAAGTCCTAATCCGGAAGAGTTGGGTGAAAAATCCTAGCTTGGAGGGCTAGGTGAAAAGTCCTAGCTTGGAGGGCTAGGTGAAAAGTCCTAACTTGGAGGGTTAGGTGCAAATTCCCAACTTGGAGAGTTAGGTGAAAAATCCTTAGCTTTGAGGGCTAAGGTGGTTGGAGCCCCTGGATCGGTCTGGTGACCGATCAGGGAGTTGGCACGGTGCTCCTTCGTGGATCGGTCTGGCGACCGATCCAGCGATGACTGATCGGTCTGATGACCGATCAGGGAGTATGTGTTTCACCCATGGCTTGGCTCCTGATTAGTCTGGTGACCGATCAGGGAGTAAACAGTGAGGTTGAGTTCCCTTGCTGATCTGCTCCTGATCGGTCTGGTGACCGATCAGGATCACTGTGCAGATCATTCTGGAAAACGATCCAGTGTCGCAGGTTCCTCTATATGATCGATCAGGATGGAGCTTGATCGGTCTGGACCCAGCCTGATCGGTCTGGTGACCGATCAGGATGTTTCCTGATCGGTCCGGTGATCGATTAGGAGGTCTGGACTGCGAAGCTCAAAAATCGCCCGATAAAGGGGTGGATCGGTCAGGTGATCGATCCACAACCTGGGATCGGTCTGGTGATCGATCCAGGAGAGTCCCAAAGAAATCATGATTTCTAATCGAGCGTTGGGGACCGATCAGGACAGAGCCTGATCGGTCTGGACCCAGCCTGATCGGTTTGGTGACCGATCAGGAGGTTCTCCGATCGGTCCGGTGACCGATCACCTTAATTCAAATTGCATTGTCAGACGCTCTGATCGCGCCTGACCGTATCCGATTCTCTGCTGCTTACATCTGATACTTGATTTACTGTGTGATATGCTGCTCTAACACTCTGATTAAGCTGCAGGTGACAAGGGAGGATTCAAACACTCAAGGAGAAGTCAATAGAGGCTTTCCTTAGAGCAGGTTTGTCCGTTTTCCATCTCAGGTTGCAACGGCCGGAGCTGCAGACTGGAGCTGCTGACTAGAGCTTGGCTGAGGGGAGCTCAGGAAGTCCAGGAAGGGCTCAGTGGTAGCTGGCGTTGGCAGGGAAGCAGCTGGAGGCTGCAGGAGATGCTGTCACCTGGTGCTGAGTGGAGAAACAAAAGGGTGGAAGAAGGGTTCGTAGAAGTAGAGGTTGTGTTCTAGTCTTTGCGAACAAAGTTCTTGCTACGCCTTGTGTTCTCCACATCTAGCTTGCGCGTTCTGAAGTTTCATCACCTTGAGCAAGCTACTGCAAAGCAATCATCCATTACTTGAGCGCCTGAAGGAGAGAACAAGAGGCTTGGAGTCCGACAGCGGGAAGACACGAGGAAGGGTTTCTTGCATGAGATCGCCGCTGCGTGGAGCTCAGGAAAGCTTGCTATGTTCTTGTCCTTGCTAAGTGTTTGAGTAAGATCCTTCTTGTTGTTTCTTTGTGCTTAAACTTAAATCTGTGATTGAAATGCTGTGGAGAGGTTTCTCCACCGAGAAGGAGGTTGCTTTCTATCCGGTGATAACCGGGGCTTGATCTGCCGACGATCAAGGGATCGCCCACCTTAAGGGCACGCCAAGGAGTAGGGGCAAGTTATCCCCGAACCTTGTAAACCCTCCTTGTTAGCGATCTTGCTAGTGTGTCGACTTTGCTTTTGTTTTCGATTTTCTGCTTACTCTGTGATTATTTCTTCCGCTGTGCTACTGATAAGTTTAAGTGCAGAAATTCGATTTGTGCCAAAGGTCTAAGTGATTGGCTATATTCACCCCCCCCCCTCTCTAGCCATCCGGGTTCCAACAATCTCCTCAAGTGAGACGGCTCCCGATCGGGCGCGTGGTAACCTACGCTTCCCGAGCATTATTCAATAAAAAAGCCTGAGGGGGAAGGAAAATTTTCATTCGGCAAGGTAGAGATGTTACATGATCATGGGTCAATCGCCCTTACACATGCAAAAGGAAGAAAGACGAAAACAAGAGGCATGACCCTCACTTAAAAGGCTCTTTTGTCACATCAGGAAGGTCTTTGCATATATCCCGAAATCGAACTGCGGTAGGAGGCATATCGGGATGCAGATACCCACCGAGCTTGAGTTGTCGGATGACACTGACTCTCTGGTGCCTCATTATCGCCAGAAAAAGCCGGGAAATTTCGACGGTGTGGACCGGGGCATTGATGCATTAGAGTCTACACTCCTCCAATCGAGCAGCTTTAGCCTCCTTGTAAGAGCGCAGCTCTGCCAGCTCTGCCCGAGTTGCCTCCCACTCAGATCTCTCCTTCATCAGCTGCTCAAGCTCCTCCTTCTGATCTTGTAGCAATTGATCCTTAGAAGAGAGCTCGGCTGATAGCTCAGTTATCCTTTGTGTTTGAGCTGAGGCCTCAGCATCTCAGGCCTCTAGTTGGACCCGAAGGGAGTCATTGGCAGTGGACGTCTCCTGGAGCTCAGTCCTTGCCTGAGCCAACTAGTCTTGGGCCTTCGCATGAAGAGCCCAGGCCTTCCGCTCCGTATGCTTCAGCGTGGAGAGCCGGATGTTTGTGTGGGATGCCGCCTGGTTTGCCGTCTCGATCTGGTCACGTACCGCCTCAAGTTGCTCTTCGGCGCAAGCTAATTGATTTTGTAGGGCCTGGACCTCGGCTCACAAGTGGTTCAAAGTGGCCTCGTCGGCAACTAGCTGAGAGTGCGCCAGTTGAGTCTTAAGGTGCTCCACTTCTCTCTCGGCCTTAGCCTGAGCCGAGGCCTGGGTCAGGAGCGACAAGAAAAAGCCATGGCAGTCTCCCATGAACTGCGCAACAGATACCGACCTCATAGATAAGAAACAGAATGTTCGATAAAGGACCTGGTTCATCTAGGCATACCTGAGTGGCCTTGAGGAAAAAGGCATCAGCTTTGTTATGAGGGCCGCGAAAGTAGGACTCTTCGAGTCCCTGAGCATAGCGGTCGGCCACCGACCCGTACAGACGAAGATCCTGATGCTGGTGGGGCGGCTCACCCGAGGGCATCTTCAAATGGCAGTCGGTCCGAGTGGGCACCAAAGGGTGCTTCATCGGATCCTCAGCTGGATCCTCAACGGACGGGGTTCCCGACCCCTCGGGTATTGGCCGGTCAGAAGCATTGGAGGAAGCAGAGGGGTCGGCAGACAGTGTAATGACAGGCGGATCAGCAGCCAGATCGGTGTTGGGATCGGCTGCAAGAGTACCGACGGGTGGGTTGACAGTGAGGTTATCAGCCGGTAGGATGGCGAGAGGATTAATGGCAGGGGTCACAAAGGGGATAATGGCAGTGGAGGTGGAAGGAGCTCCCGAGTCGGGAGTCGCTCTCTTCTTCTTCTTCTTCTTCTTTTTCTCCATATGTTTGCTGGAGGAAAGGCGAGAGGAGCCCCCTGTCGGGGAAGACGCTTGCCGGAATTTGGAGGGAGTACGTGGCTTGGCGGCCGCAGGTGGGGCTATCTCAGAGGTGAGGGGAACAGACTCTAGGGCAGTCGCAATAGGGTTCACTAAATCATCCTCCGCCACGGCCCCCCCTCTAGTAGCCAACACGGCGGCAACCCGAGTCTTCAGCTCGGCCTCATCTAATCCGAAGCCTTCCCTCAGAGCCGCAGACAATAGCATGGGAACTTCGAGAATAAAATAAGCTCAGGCATGATCAAAGAGTGTGCAGAGAAGGCACAGTAGGGCTTACCGACTTCGGACAGTGAAGGGACTGGTCCTGGACTGAGTCCGTAGGCGGAAAGAATCCCCTCCTTCAGCAGGTGTCCCCCGTGAAAGCGTCTACCCTCTAGCTCGGTCGCTACGGTCTGGTAAGCCTCGGTGGTGCGATAGTGTTTGGGAAGGAGATCGGAAGGGTGAAGCTCCTCAATCCAAGTAGTGGGCCAGCTCGGGGTTGAGATGGGCCCAATGAATAAGTAACGCTCCTTCCATCCCTTGTTGGAAGAGGGAAGATTCGAGAGGAAGGAGGCTTTGGCTCGGGCTTGAAAAAAGAAGTTGCCCGCCTCCTGCTGTTTGGGATAGAAAAGGTAATGGAAATTCTCCGATTCCAGGGGGATCCTGAATAATGAAAAAATGATGACTGAGCCACACATTATGCGTACGGCGTTGGGAGCCAATTGAGGTAAGGGAATTTGAAAGTGGTCGCAGACGGTGGAAAGGAAAGGATGGATGGGAAAACAATGACCGGCTTGTAGATGGTCTCGAGATAGAGTTATATAGCCCAAAGGGACGGAATCAGGTCGATCAGTCGACTTAGGCAGATGCAGCTGGTGGTCGGCGGGGATTGAGAAATCCGATCGTATTTGTTTCAGGTCATGAGCAGTGAGGGTAGTTATCGTGGTGGAATACCATACCAGGGCAAAGAAGGGGAGGAAGACGAAGAAGGAGAGGCCATCAGATAGGAAGGAGAAAGGAAGCTGACCGGTGGAAGGAGTCGCCGGAGAAAAAAGTCGAAGGAATGGAGCTGTCGGAGCCGTAGCAGCACTCAAAACGGCGGAGAACGATGTGGGGTTTCGAACGCAGAAAGAAGAAGGGTCAGATGAAAGGCCTACTTATGGGAGCAGACGAAAGACGCTGATCATTCGATGAAGAGCTGGGAGAAACGTGTGATCCAGCCAAAGCCGTCTGATCAGGCTTGGATGATGTTCAAGATGGCAGAACACAGGTATGGGTAGAACCTTCGCAAAGGGCTATGGCATACCCTTCAATGTGCGAACGCAAATGGCTTAGGGGCGCGAGTCTTGGGCCATTACGGCGGCAATTAGTGAGAGGGCATGCCCGGTTCTCAAAAGGTGCGCCAGGCTCGAGCCAGAGTCGGGGTCCAGTCAGTCGGACTGCGTGCCTCCTTCGACTAGACTTGAGGGGGATGCTTATGATCCCGGGCTAGCTTGCATGTTGCCTGGCCCCGCAGCCTGGCCCCTAGTCAGAAGGAAGATGATTAGGGGGCCAGAAAGGCCCGTTGGATCGGTGTCGCACGGGTCAGGTGTTGGGACCGGGTGCATGTTGACAAGGATACGGGTTCGTAAAATTTTAAATTTTTACGTGCAGCGGAAGAATTAGCATAAAATAATTTCTCAAATTATTTTAACCACGTATCTAGCATGCAACCTTATGATGTGTGGACATGATCATAAATTAAAACTTTACGAAAAAGTAAATTAATTTACTTTGTACCTCGCGTAACTCGAAGAAAGGGACGAGATCCAACCGTAGCGTCCCTTGGAAGCTCCGCCTCTATTCGCGTCCACGCCGAGTTCTCTTCGGGATGACTTCGCAAAGCCACGAGTTTTGTGTCGACGAGAACTACTAGATTCTCCAAAGACACAACTAGAATATCAAGAGAGAAAAAAGGAAACTAACCACCAAGTAACGGAATCAAAATTCCGGGAAAGGAAGGAAGGAGTCGCGATCCGCTTCTTCTTCTTCTTCGGCACGAACTTGGTGGAGGAAACTCACGGGCACCCTAGGTGCTTGCGCCGGCCCTAGGGGAGGAGAGAGAGCCGACCCTAGAGAGAGAAAGGGCGCCGGCCCTAGAGAGAGAGAGAGAGAGAGAGTTAGAGAGAGAGAGGGAGAGAGTTAATCTCTTGATCAATCTATTAAGGAAATCAAGCCTAGCCTTGGTTCCTTTATATAGTAGCCTCTCCCTTGCCAAGTCTCCCCTTTAACGAAATTTTTACATAAGAAATTTATCCTATAAATTTTCTTTATGAATTATTCCGTTTAAACCAAGTTTTATTATAACTAATTTTATAATAAAACAAATACATCTCTCCTGTTATTATGGAATAAATTTTACAAAAAATTTATAAATTTTCTTATTATGGAAAAATCAATTCATAATTGATTTTATAAAATTAAAATAAACCATTCCATGGATCATTTTAATTTCCATAAAAAAGAATAAATTTCTATAAATTTCTTTATATAAATTTCTTTATACAAATTTATTTATCCATAATTTATAAAACAAATCGCGCTAGATTTATTTTATTAATTAAACCAATTAAATTGGTTTCTCCCCAATGATGTGGCCGGCCAAACCAAAGGGGGTTGGCACCCTCTTTGGCCGGCCAAACCGAGCCGAACCGATCGCGAATTAAACTCATTTAATTCGCCCAATAAGCCTTCAAAAGACTTAGCCATTTTTAGCTTCCGTTGCGCCTCTGATTAACTCAGATTCGACTTATTTCTCTTGATCGGAAAATCCAATTTTTAACTCGTTTTAAATCCCTCGGATTACTCGTAGTGCGTGTGACTAAATAGGCTTTCGATTTATGTTGGCCGTCTATAATCAACTAATTATAGAACGATCATGAGTGGCACCTAGTAGTACATCATGACCCCCAATTAATCGAAAGATCAACGGTTGACCTCAGAAGTAATTCTGAAACCCTTCAGCAGCTCTAATGAATCGTGCCCCATTCCCTTCACCATCTTATACCCACTTGGTTCAGGACATGGTCTGTGTGTGTCAGTCCCCACTAGGCTGACTACGTCACACCTAGCCCAAGTAGTGTCTTTCTCGTCCTTTGGATTTCTAATTACTCTCATGTATTTAAGAGACTCATACTCTAAACATGACATGCTCTGGCCAGAGGCTTTGAGTAACAATCCGACGATAGGCCTGGGTATACATCTCCTCGCAAGGAGTGGTGAATCCTTTGTAGGCTGTTCAAACATCTTCGGGCACTTCGGCTTATACCCAATCATCCTGGGTCCACACCTCCTTGGAGATGCTTGCTTAGGATGTTAAAGTATAAGTCTCCATGACCAAGATGACTTGAACATCGCAAGTCAAAGGAACATCGCACTTAAGCTGCAGTAAGAACTTCACTGACATATCTATATAGATTACCATATGAAGTTTTACAGCTAGTCACTCCAATGAACTAGTTCTCTTAACTAGCATCCATGTTTATCTCCGGACATCCCAATGTCACCAGCCAGTGAGAATCAGCTGATTAGAGAATAACCCATGCTAGTCTCAACAGAATTGATAGTGTCCGTTTTTATCAATTCATCGACTAGGGATATTTTCAATACTTCACAATTGCACATGTAGAGATAATCACTAGTTGTGATCTCATCACAAATTCTCTTATGCTGTGAATTGTATTGCGGACATTCAGTAGATGAGTTTATGATCCCAATCAAATACACAACCATGTATACTCAAATAGTGAATTTTCATTTATTAAAATAAATGTTTACAATCATAAGGCGATTGCCTTAGGACACTTCTCTCATATCACTAACATCAGGGCCTTCAATCGGATGCGTGGCGGCCCATGCTCCTCGGAGTCGATATGGCCCAAGCTCAGTCGCCTCTCCAGGTTTGGCTCCCCGACAACGCGTGGCGGACCACGCTCTGGGGGTAAGCCTGAACCGGAGGAGGCGTTATTGAAAGCCTCGTCACTCAGTGCCCCAGTCGGTACCCTCGTAGGCCCTCAACCGACCTCGTCACTTAGTGCCCCAGTTGGCACCCTCGTAGGCCCTTAGCCGGCCTCGTCACTTAGTGCCCCAGTCAGCACCCTCATAGGTCTTCAGCCGACCTCGTCACTCAGTGCCCCAGTCGGCACCCTCATAGGCCTTCAGCCAACCCTAGCAGACACAGCCACTACCTGACACCAGACTACCAGAAGTTGTACGAGGTCGGCGCGGGACTGAGGTCACCCTGGTCTCAAACGACGGATATCACGCTGAGGTATTGATCTTCTTGCCATACCCTGTCCCCGCATACTGCGACCACCTACACCGATGTCAGGCCGAGCGGCGCTTATCTGCACCAGCCATTAAGTTGACAGTGCCCCTTTCCTTAATACAGTATGTGCCACTTTATCCTACCACCCTTGGGCATGCATCACCTTGTCCTCGTTATATGACAGCAGGTGGCAGGCGGGGCAGGAACTATCAGCTTCCCTGGCTATATAAGCCTCCACACTCTGCATCTCTTAGGTACGCGCGATAGTGCAATTTCATACTGTTCTATTGCTTTCCATCGCCACCGACGAGTATTGACTTGACCGTCGGAGTGTCTGGCCGGGGACTTTTCCCGACGGTTTCTAACGGTCTTTGTCTTGCAGGCTAGAGGCGATCTAGCTCGGTAGACCACCTCAGCGATCTCGCGCTCCACGGAGGCCCACCCAGCTGCAGGGGCGTCCAACTCGCTTCGCGACAGGATCAGTAGCAATGGCTAATTAAGATTTGAATGGATATCTGCATCATTTCTACTTAAATTGGGGACTTGATAATCTCGTATCATGTTCAAGTAGTGAAGTTGCATAGAAGTATGGTTCTCTTAATTCTACATTATCTCACTTACGTGTATGCTTTATCGACGTCGGATATGATAGTAATTATCTTGCGAGATATCGAGAAAGGATGATGAAAAAAAGAACAAGTAAAAATCCTCTTAAAATGAAGAGAAGCATATTGTTTTCCGAGTTTTATCGCAATAAGAAAATTTATTATAACTAATGGATGAATCTTCAACACCTAAAAAAGACTTTTATTTATATCACAACCTAAGACCTAAATAAAAGGAAAAAATTATAATTAAAAGATCTTAATTTCAATCTGGTAAAGAAATGAAATAGAACTTTTATCCGAAAAAAAAAAATAATTAACTGGACGATCTTAATTAAGTCAAAATAAAATGCGGATTAAGACAAATCCTCTCCTATAAATATCAAGAATACCAAAATTATTTCAAATACCTAAAAAATAAAAATTATCAAAAATAACAAAAGTGGTTCGAAAAGGGTTTAAACGACGAAATTAGGGTCCGAAAATTGATGGTTACAAATTCCCCAGTAACAAATGAAGGTCTTCGAATTCTGGACGCATGACCGCAAGCATAGTTTGTTTCTGAATCTTAAGTCAAAAATTTTGTCCTTTTGAAGTTGGAAGGGTGGTGTTAGGCTCCATCATGGGTTGAGCTTGCATCGAAACGTAGGTTTTCGAATTTTGAATGTATAGCCGCCGATAGAGCCTAAATTTGAATCCCGAGTTAAAAATTATACTTTTTAAAGTTGAAAAGATCATTTTAAATTTCATCACGGATTGAACTGCACCCCATATTTATTCAACTGAGTATCATGGATTGAACTACATCCCATATTTATTCAACTGAGTACCTGCATGATTAGTTATTATTATTATTAGCTAAATTTTGGTAAACAGTAAAAACCTTGATTGAGTTAGTTATAGCTATCTCAGGACTATTGCAACCGTACTGAGATTTTCATGACTTATACTTATTAGTTTTGTACATAGGATCAAGTTTATTGTTCTTGTGATTAACAAAGTAGCTCACTGTCTCTGTGCAAGATCTTTTCCAGAGTTCCATTGAGATTTATCTTATGTTGATGCTAAACTGTATGTTTTTGGGAATGAGAGTTTGTCAAAGTTATTTCTAAAACTTAACTATGAAAACAGGCCCTATAAACTAAAAAGTTAAGTGGTTACCATTTTTGACAACTAAAATATGATCCTATTAAGGAATACAATTAGTAAAGGTTGTTTGAGATAACATGGTAGTTCAAAGGATATTCTATGGAATGATTAGAAGGGTATGATTTGATGATTAATAGTGTGAAATGGATACAGTGACTTATGAAGACTTTATGAAATGATTAGAATGGTATGATTTGATGATTAATAGTGTGACAAGGATAGAGTGACTTTTGATGATTAAAAAGGTTATTTCAATCAGTTCGGTCTCATAGAAATTTTTCATCGGACGCTAAGATAAATCGGGAAGCGCTCGCAATGGACGGTTTAGAAATCCAGTATCCTAGGGTTCGCGTCCCATTTGGAGGAAAAATTCCTATAAATATGCCGTAGCTGGGGATCGAACCGAGAATGTCTAAAATAGCGACTAATCGCCCTACCGCTACACTATGATCCCGGAGGCTAATATAGTGACTTTTGAGGACTTTATGGAATGATTAGAATTAAGTGTACGATTTGATGATTAATACTGTGAAAAAGGAAGCAATGACTTTTGAAGAAGGACAAGAAGATTTAGATTATTTTAATTTTAAGTACTATCGAAAAGATTGTAATGATGATTAAATTTTAGGATTAATGTTAATATTTTAGTTATGATATGCTTATTGTTTTACATATAAATCTCACTAGTTTTATCATATAAATTATTATTGTTCTAATTTGATTATTAGTTGAAACTTATGTGTTATAATATTATTTTTGTTGGATATTACAGTACATGATTGCCAAATTATTTTGAAAATTGTTGGAATTAGTAAATATTGATATTATTAATAATTCTAATTCATCTAATTTTTTATTTATTATTTTAGAAAATAAAAAAAAACATACTCCAGATGGTTGCAGTTGATTATATAAGTAAAAAAAATTTAAAGAGCATTAGTGCGCTTCTGGTTTTATACGAAGGTATGTAGACCAAATCTTTAATATTTTTATTATCGGAAACTTTTGATAATTAAGTAATTTGAATATTATTGATATTATATAAAATAATATCTTTTTATACTAATTGGATTATATTGTTACAGAAAAATATATTTATGAGTCAGGACATGAGATAGAATTTAAAAAAATATGGAATAATTATTATACAAAACTATATAATGACTTATTATACAAGTGGAGAATGAAGGGAACAAGATCAACCCATGTAACAAATGAGATTTGGGATGCATTGAAGAACACTTAGCTGCAAAAAAATGGCAGCAAAATTTATTGACTGCTCAAAATAATAGAAATATTGAGTTTGCTGGTCCAAGCTTCATATCCACAAAATATTACGATTGGATCACGATCTATTATAGAATATGCAATAGATTTGGTAAGTTTACTATAAATTTATATAAGAATTTTTTAATTATTAATGAGCTAATTTTATTTTATACATTTTTTTATGTAGGCAGGATGATGCTTTACAGAGACATCCTACTTGTTGGGAAGTATTTCACAATTTGTTTAAAAAAGGATGACACTTTTATTGATGCTCGATCAAAGATCATAGACGCAAGAATATAAATTTTTTTATGGCTCACATTTTAACAATGACTAACTTTATTAATTGTAAATTAGATATTAATAATATATTTTTTTACATATGATAAAATGACTAATTGATGAGTTGCGCGTCTATAGAGGGAGAGGAGTTATAGACTCTATCAGATGACACACTAAATAATATATATTATGATATTGTCGGTGGAAGATAAAAGAATTACTTTTACAAACTTGGCTCCCAAGCAAAAGTTACATATGATCGTATGATGTCTTCTGGGCATAGGAGTCGTCCCAATCTTTATCTATTCAAGTGGAAGCGTTAACATAAGAAAATCAAGAATTGAGGGATTAAATCACAATATTAGAACAATCTAGGTCAATGAGCAATCAATTGAAGACCGGGTCAAGATGATAATAAAGAGGCCAAGGTAAGAATCCATATCTTGCTTTTCACTAATAAATTTTTCTATTAATATTATATGATTTTAATTCATAGGAGACTTAAGACTCGAATACTCCTGATAAGTAGTCAATAATAATAACAACAGTTATTTGGCAAGAGTGCCAATGTCCTATCTTCTGAACAGGCCGCAGTGCTCCTAACGTTCTCTCTTTATTTCTAGTGTTGGCAAGTCATTTGGGTGCTCCAATCGTTGATGATTTAGTCCGAGTCTCCGAGACTAGGGATGAATTGACTCTTTGATGTGTATGCGGCCCAACTCTTTTGGTAGGTTGGATATGCGCCGGCTCAATATATACTTTTACGAGGTCAGCTTCTGTTGGGTCGATTTCTATAGAGTCGGTTTCTCTATCGGTCGATTGTTGTTGTGCCGAACAAGACAAAGACTCTTTCAAAAGTTAGAAGATGATGACCGGAAAGATTGGGAAAAAAAAGGGTTAGAAGATAGACCAAGGCGAACCTTGGCAAGACTCCTTCGAGGTTCAAATCAGATCTTCCAAAACAATTAGGAGGAAATAGCAAAGAAGTGAAAAATACTAATATCCTGTCTCTGCAACGTTGCTGATCCTGCCCTATGTTTTGCGCGATACGGGCAGCCAACGTGGCGAACGACCTGGCCTGCTTCAGGGTCCACGTCATTATACGAGCAGCAGACTCAACAGACATTCTGACCGGGCCCAAAGCCTTCGCCAGTCGGTCAAACCTGGCCGACTACAATAAGGCTTACACGCCTCGTTCAGCCGAGTGCATCCGCTCGGCCACCGTAAGGCTTATACGCTTCGGTCAGCCGAAGGCATCCGCCCGGCAGTCCTTTATGCCCGGGCCTGATACCCATCCGGTCGAACCGTCCGGATGTCCACTTGGGCACTCTCTCGGAATCACCCTGAGAAAAGGACAAAATATACCTGCACCAGCTGCAGGTAACAGGATGTCACCCCTCGTACGAACCGACACTCTCTGACAGGCGCCGCCTTACCGAAACCTGTCTTTGTCCTCACATAAGACAAATAGTACTATACGACAAAGAAGGATGGTTACACACGACACAACCATGCCATATCTTCTGACCCTGTCAGAAGATCCTGACACAGGCCATACTCATACCGACAGCACCTTACCACATCTTCTGACCCTGTCAGAAGATCCTGACACAGGCCATGCCTGGTCCTTTTCCCCGGCTATATAAGCCACTTCACTCCTCACTCTCAGGTACGCATACTCGCGCGCAAAGTCTCTCATTTTTCCAGTGCTCCATTAGTTCTACTGTTCCTCGGAGTACTGACTTGACCGTCGGAGTGCCTTGCCGGGACGTCTTCCCGGCGGGTTTCTAACGGTCATCTTCCTCAGCAGGTTCACCTCCAGTCGGTTGGTCCCGCACCAGGAGACATCCACTTTCCTTCGGCCGGAGGACACCCCCCACGACGCTGCCATTCTGCGCGAGGACGCCCCGTCAGCATCCACGTCGTTCATCCCTACACCGTCTTTCCGGTTGCGGCTCCACTACGCTCGGCGACAGGATCAGTTGCCACCGTTAACTTTATATAGCAAAATCTTCGTAATTAACGATCATAAAAAAAAACCTCTTAACCCTTTTTCATTAAATTTCGTCCCATCTATCAAACACGGCCACAAAGCCTTAAACTTCACTGTGCAGAATAATAGAAAGCTGGCGAAGTAATAGGCCATGCATATCACAAACTTCACAGTAATATATTTCAATCTACAGAGCAAAGCAACAGACTTCACAACAGAGGCCACAGATATGCATAACACAACACTGCTCTGGGCAAGTGATCATGACAGGCTACTATATATATATCTAAGACAAGGAAGAAAACACGAAAGCAAACCATATATATATAAGACGCAACCATATATGCGTTTTATGTCTTATGGATCGTATAATTAATTTTCGAGCGGGCTTCACATGGCTGCTGCCACTGCTTCAAATCTGGGTTCTTTTGCCTGGAACTTCTGCTTCACGTACACGTCCATGTAGTTTCCGAACATGAATTTGGGATAGGAGGACGCAGCCGGGGAGGCCGCCGGCGCGATGGTGGCCTTGAGCGAGGGGTTGTAGAAGGAAGCGATGGAGCGGCGGTTGCCGTGGCGGGTGGCCAACACGCGGTGCCAAGTGCTCTTGTACCGCCCGTTGCTCACCACCTCGATCTGGTCGCCGGTGTTGATCACGATCGAGTTCTTCATGGGCTGCACGTCCACCCACTCGCCGTCCTTGAGGATCTGCAGCCCGCCCACCTGGTCGTCCTGGAACAGCAGGATGGACGCCGCCGGCGTCGGTGTGCGCGCGGAGGCCGTCGACGAGGTCTGGCCGCGGGCACGGAGGGGTAGTGGCTCACCTTGGTCCCGAAGAACGCCTCTTGCTTCCCGTCTCCGGTGAAGGCCTTCTTGATGTAGCCTTTTTCGAGGCCCAGGTTGTGGTCCATCACCTCCATCACCTTCTCCCCCAGCTTCCTCAGCTCCTCCTGTACTCCTTCATCGTCTCCCTACAAATCATTAATCAAGTCAACAAATCTAGCTAGTTATATAATATCTTTAATTCAAAGTTCATACATGAAGTCATGGGGATCTGAAGGCCACGCGTTGTCGTCTTGGAGCACGAACACGTCCTCCCAGTCCACGTCTTTCGATTTCTTGACAGCCTCACCCTGGCTTTCTCGATACACCAGCTCGTTCAACGACCGGACAGGGGTCGACTCGTTGAAGCTTTCCTCTCGCAGTTCGTAGCACTCGGAGCAAACCTTCTTCACGCGTTCGAGTAGCTCCTCAGAAATCCCATGATTCACCAGCTGCACGCAAATCAAGCTTTAATTGTGAAACAATATATATATATATATTGAAGAAGAAGATGATTGATTCGATATATACCTGAAAGAATCCCCACTCTTCGCATCCGTTGGCAATCTGTGCCAAGGTCTGGGTCCTCTCATCGCCCTGCAGCTTTGAGAAGTCAATGACTGGGATCATCTTGCCTCGATTTGCTACACAAGAACAGGACAACTATGGGAGATTGTAAGCTTGATTGTGGAAGCTCTGTAGGCCTCCGGTGGCCTTTTATAGCTCAAACTTGTTGGATGTCAACTACTAGTTTAATTTTGGATTAAGAAACCAGTCATCAGTGCGGCAGGTGTTATTAGTTTTTTATCCAGATAATATTAAATCAAAGCTTAAGTCAATATTGCACATAGGGACGGCAATTATAGACTGTCATGCACACGGCTACTCTGCTCATGTCTGACACTTGATCTGAAGCTCCATAACCCAGCCATGCAACTTTGTCTTCCACCCAAATGAGTCTCTTTCAATCTCAGACTTACTATAAGCAGTAGTTCCCAAACCTCGATGGCAATAATCAGCGGGGTCAATGATTCAAATCAAATTCAGATTGCTAGATTCGCTGATCATGTTGGGAGTAATCTGGGAATTCTCTGCCGACTTGATCGTTTTAATCGAGAGTACCTTTCATATATTTATGATTGCTTCTAAAATGAAGTCCCCACATGGAAAGTGACATGCCGCTTCTTACGGACTGTTTGACTTGCAAAAAGAATAATATCCCATGATCGGTGGCATCCAAGGCCAAGAACAATGTATGGAGCAGGGAAGAGACTTTGGTGGCGCATTATCGAAGAAGAACAACTCACTCAACCATGAAGAATCAGACCTCTTCTTTAACCTTAACTTAATTCATCTGATCAATCGATTAAAAACAGAATTAAAAGGAGAAGACTGCACAAGCGTGGGACATTCTTNTTTGATGTAACTGCATTTCAAGTTTTATCAACTGAGCATTGCATCATTTGCAGCTGTATGTTGTTGGTTTTGTATTTTTGCATCTGACCTTCTAACAAAGAAACTATAAGTAAATGTCAGTTGAGACAATTGTCAGCTACTGAGTTTTTTTACTAAGAATGTTGCAACTTTAGCTTATATTTCCATGATAATCAACTAAAAGTTTAGTTTTTGATGGCCTAGCAAATTCTAGGAAAATTGTGGCTCACAAACTATTTGTTTTCTGACCTGTAGTTTCTCTCTAAACCTTACTATACAGTGATAATAGTATGATACGTGTTGATCGCCTTGAACACGACATTAGAGAAGAACTCAACAAAACTGCACCAAGGACTATGGTGATTTTACATCCTCTAAAGGTTTGTCAGTTCCATTTCCAGAATTTTTTTTGTATGCCATAGTGTTGTTCTTAGGTTGGAATCTTTACCGCAGGTGGTTATCACAAATCTTGATGCTAGTTTCAATTATAGATCTTGATGCAAAGATGTGGCCTGAAGCTCCATCAGACGATTCTTCTTCATACTACAAGGTATAGCATTATCCTGGGTGTGTTTCTGAAGACGGTCAGCACCACACATTAATTAATTTACTTTGAAATTCATATTGGTCCCAGTTTGACTTTGCATTATTATGCTTTCCCTTCATATTTGCCATTCCTTCAAGAACCCATTTAAAGTGGGATGCTCTCATAACAGGTTCCCTTTACAAACATCATTTATATAGAGCAATCAGATTTTCGTCTCAAGGATTCAAAAGATTACTATGGGCTTGCACCTGGCAAATCTGTCCTCCTCAGGAAAGTTATATTGTAGGCAAATAAAATTTTGAACTGTGCACTCTTGCTAAATGGATAGGAATTTTAAATTGCAGATATGCATTCCCTATAAAGTGCACAGAAGTAATATATGGGGATAATGACACTATCCTTGAGATTCATGCCGAGTATGATCCTTCAAAAAAACAAAGCCAAAGGTTACTAACGTTCTCTGACTGTTGTTAAACTAGCTTATGAGATCTTTAACTTGAATTATGATGTTTAAATTGACTGAGTTTCTTTACACTGAATGTAGGGTGTTCTTCACTGGGTTGCTCAACCTTCCCCTGGTGTTGAACCTCTCAAGGTGGAGGTCAGGTTGTTTGAGAAATTATTCCTATCAGAGGTTAGTCTTTCTTATTCAATTGATCTCGCATTAATTACTCCTCAGTGAAAGGATGTTTGCTTGCATTAATATGCAAGTACAAGATATCTGTATAATAGTTATCAGTGTAAATTTTCTAGCTTTTTGTAATCTTCTGTTAGTGTAATATATAGGTATGCTTTATATTCTTTTTAGTTGTCACATATGGAAGCAGTCTTATTTGTGTGTATATAATCTCTTATCCCAATTTATTATTTTTATGCAGTGTTAAAGCAGATCGAGTTAACAAGCAGCCCCAAAGAACAACTTGTGAATGATGAAGTTTTATAGAACTTGTGAATTGAGATATTTTTTGTATTTAATATGGAATACAAACACTTTTGTAAATAATGCACTGTATTATAAGTGAATTTTGTAAACTATTATCAGTGGTAAATTGTGAATATTATCAATGGTGAATAAAAATGCTTGTAAATTGTGAATATTGTAAATTGTGAATATTATCAATTGTGAATAAAAATGTTTATAAATTGTGAATATTATAAATTGTGAAAAACACTGCCTATTAAAAAGACAACGTTTTTTAAGTAACAATACACAACACGATTTTTGCGTTGTCTTTGTGTCAAACCACAACGCTTTTTAAAAACCAATAGACAACGCGAAAAAAGCGTTGTCTTTGCTCCAAACCACAACGCGGAAAAAGCGTTGTCGTAGATATACTTTCTACAACGGCTTCATCAACATCGCTTTTTAAGCATTAACGACAACGCGGAAAAAGCGTTGTTGTTTAACTTTTTTCTTGTAGTGAGTAGACAATATTTATCAAGTTTCATTTAAAAGTGCTACTAATGTTTCTACTAAGTGTTTCATGTCAAAAGAAGAAGAGTCCACCCTTTGGTACCGGAGGCTAGCACATGTGAACATGAAGAACATCCGGAAGTTGGCCAACAAGGGATTAGTTCGTGGCTTACCAAGCATCAAGTATGAGAAAGATAAACTTTGTGATGCATGTCAAATGGGTAAGCAAACAAAATCTGCACATAAAGGTAAAAGCACTGTAAGTACTTCTACTGCATTAGATTTACTTCACATGGATCTATTTGATTGTAGTACTATCATATCATTGAATGGAAGTAGATATTGCTTTGTGATCATTGATGACTTCACTAGATATACATGGACTTACTTTTTAAAATATAAGGACCAAACCTTAGATGTTTTCATTTCTTTTTGTAGAAGAGTTGAAAATGAGAAATCATTAACTATTAATACAATAAGAAGTGATCATGGAGGTGAATTTCAAAATCAAAGTGTTTTGGAATTTTGTCAAGATAGGGGTTATAGACATGAGTTCTCTACTCCTAGAACACCACAACAAAATGGTGTTGTAGAGAGGAAGAACCGTGTTCTACAAGAGGCTGCACGAAGCATGCTTAATGAGTACTCACTCTCGAGTTACTTGTGGGCCAAAGCTATAAATACAGCTTGCTATGTGCAAAACCGGGTCCTCATTCATAGGTTTTTAGGGAAGACTCCCCATGAGCTTTGGTTTGGGAAACCACCCACAGTTAAACACCTTCGGGTGTTTGGTTGTAAGGTGTTCATCCTAAACACCAAGGATCATCTTGGAAAGTTCACGGCAAAGGCTGATGAAGGGATACTAGTCGGGTACTCCCTCGTTAGCAAAACCTATCGAGTCTACAATAAGAAGTCTAGACTAGTTGAAGAATCTTCTGATGTTGTCTTTGAAGAAATTCCAAAAGTCAATGGTCAACCAGAAGATGAAGTCCAATTCGAACTTAGGAGACTAAGTTTGAATGAAAGTCCAAATGTTGTTGATGGTGATGAATCCGATGACGGTGAGCCTAGACAATCCATAGATCAGCCGGATCCTGAGGCTGAACTTGTGTCTAGTGAGCCCATTCACGAAGCACCACCAACACCAAGGCAAACTAGATTAGCCTCTAGTCATCCCCAAGACCAAATTGTTGGAGACATCCATCATGGGGTTAGGACTAGATCATTCTTCCGGAATGAGGCTAATGAAGTTGCCCTAATTTCCGAAATTGAACCTAGAAAAATTGATGAAGCATTAAATGATCCCGATTGGATTATTGCAATGCAAGATGAACTAGGTCAATTTGAAAGAAGTCAAGTTTGGGACTTAGTCCCTAGACCCAAGAAGACCACCATCATTGGAACCAAATGGGTCTTCAAGAACAAATTGAACCATAAGGGAGAAATCATTAGAAACAAGGCACGCTTGGTAGCCAAGGGCTATAGTCAAGTTGAAGGCCTTGATTATGATGAGACCTATGCTCCCGTGGCACGATTAGAATCCATTCGATTGATGCTTGCGTTTGCAGCACATCGCGGCTTCAAGCTATACCAAATGGATGTCAAATCTGCCTTTCTAAATGGTCTAATAAGAGAAGAGGTCTACGTCGAACAACCACCGGGGTTTGAGAATTCTAAATTTCCAAACCACGTGTTCAAGCTCAAAAAGACACTTTATGGCCTTAAACAAGCACCCCGGACTTGGTATGAGCGGTTGTCGACGTTCTTAATAGAGAAGGGCTTCGTTAGAGGCCAAATAGACCCTACACTATTTCTACGAAGAGATGATGACGATATTTTTGTAGCCCAAGTATATGTCGATGACATAATTTGTGGCTCAAACAATAAGGGCTATTTAAATGAATTCATTGGACACATGGAGAGTGAATTTGAAATGAGTCTAGTTGGAGAGTTGACTTTCTTCCTTGGACTTGAAATCAAGCAAACTCGCGATGGTATCCATGTGCACCAATCAAAGTATACACAAGAAATGCTTCGGAAATTCAATATGAGTGATTCAAAAGAGGTAACCATTCCCATGGCTACAAACACAAGACTAGACAATGATGAGAGTGGTAAACCCGTTGATTTGACGCAATATCAAACCATGATAGGTAGTTTGCTATACCTCATAGCTAGTCGACCGGATATTCTTTTTGCCGTGGGTATGTGCGCTAGGTACCAAGTTTGTGCCAAGGAATCTCACTTAATCGCTGTTAAGCGAATTTTAAGTTATCTCAAAGGCACAATAGGAGTCGGTCTTTGGTACCCCCGTACCGAATCATTTGATTTAATTGGCTATACGGATTCTGACTACGCTGGATGTAAGTTGGACCGGAAGAGCACAAGTGGGGGTTGCCAATTCTTAGGTTCGTCCTTAGTAAGTTGGTCAAGTCGGAAGCAACATTGTGTTGCTCTCTCCACGACCGAGGCAGAATATATTGCTATGGGAGAGAGCGTATCACAATTGTTGTGGATGATACATACTTTAGAGGACTATGGATTGAGTTACAAGGGTGTGCAAGTGTTATGTGATAACATTAGCACAATTAACCTAACCAAGAATCCAGTCCATCATTCTAGGACCAAACATATTGAAGTGCGTCACCACTTCATTAGGGATCATGTAGCTAGGGGAGATATTGTACTCTCACATGTAGAGTCCAAGTCTAACCTAGCTGACATTTTCACTAAACCACTCCCCGAAAGTGAATTTAGTTTCCTAAGACGGGAGTTGGGAATGTGTCGCGCTTCATGAATTTCAAAATGCATTCAAACCCTTCATGATTATTTCGAAATTGTTGGGAAACAATTGGGTAACTTTGGGGACATCTCACACAAACTATAAGGTTTAACAAAACGTTTTTGTTTGCTAGATATGGGGTGAGATGTTAGGATCAACTAAATTTCTCAAAATGTCATTGCATCCCTTGAGAAATTAAGTTGACGAGATAATAATCACTTCGGTGACCAAGTGTGGGGAAAACCAATGCATAACACATGTGTATTTGGCTCCATGATCATACTTGGACATTCCAATCAAGGAAACTTGATTAGAAACCTGAATTTCATTCAAACTTAGTTGAAATTGCTTAAATGATTGTTGATTGAGTTTGACTCCATTTGGATGGATCAAAGTGATTGTTGAACCTATAAGGACTTTTGCTCCTTGTTCAGGGATCAATTTTAGTCATGAGATCATGTCCAAGTTCGATAAACTTCATCAGATCTCGTAGGAAAGATTCAGAAAATCTGAAACTGAATGTTTCAGATCGTATCAGGGAGTATCATGAACCCTGATCGGTCACCGGACCGATCAGGCATAAGTCTGATCGGTCCCCGGACCGATCTGGCTCCACCCTGTAACGATCGGTCCACAGACCGATCAGAGGGGCATCAGTGACTTTACGAAATTCTGATCAACCTTACTGAGCCAGCCTGGATCGGTCCCCGGACCGATCTGGCACCCTATGGTGATCGGTCCACAGACCGATCAGGGGGCTCACAGGTCTCTCTCCGAACCCTACTGTTCCTGTCCTGATCGTTCAGCCGACCGATCAGGAGCGCGCCTGATCGGTCACCCGACCGATCAGGCCCGGTTCAGTCCGATCAGGCCATCACCTGATCGGTCTGGGCGCTATCAGATCGAACGGTCATCCGTTCCATAGCATTAAATTGCGGTTAGTGGACGGATCCACCAACCGATTAACTTCGCGAAAAACCTCTCATTGTCGAACCCTAGCGCTGAAACCTCCCACTTGCGCCTCTTCATCCTGAGCGAGAGTGTTCCTGCGTCTCCCTCTTTCTCGTGCGTGCGAGTTCTTGCGAAGGTCTCTACGGGCGTTTCCTTGTTCTCTGCAAGTTCTCTACTTGCTCCAAGTTTTCTGCGTCTCTGTCTTGCGCCGAGAGCTTCTCCTGCGCAAGTTCTTCTTCCAGTTTTTGCGATCCTTTCAAACTAACTTCAATGGCACCAAAGTGAGTTTTTGATTTAGTTCCCTTTATGACTCTGTTCATGGATTATATGTATATGAGGCTAATCATGTTTTGGTATTTGTTCTTGGTTTGGTGCCTTGACCTTCTTGTATTGACCGTGACCCTCTTGATCAAATGCTTCACTTTATGATTGTCACTCTATCTTGGTTCCTTGATCCAACTGTGTTCTGTTAATCATTGTGTCTTGATCACGTTCTCTGATTGGGTTTAACCTTACCTTGATCATATTTGTCTATCTTTAGAAAATCTTCTAAGGGTAAGGAACCTATGGTGGAAAGCTCAAAGGGTAAAGGCCCTTCAGTATCTACACCTTCTCCAAGGCCTCCACCACCTCTACATACTCGATTTTAGAATGTCACTCTTGCGTTAAATTTTGAGTGGCACATTTTCAAACTTATGCCATGTCGATCAGTGGACCAAACTTTTATTTATGAATATTGTCCTACGGTGAGACAAATCATTGAGTACTATGAGCTCCAACCCATCCTTTTCTTAGAGAGGCCAATCAATTTTGATTTGGTCTCTGAATTCTACAATAACATGGTCAGTGGAGAGGGTACGGAGTGGAGGACCTGTGTCGCTGGTGTCGATCTTGACTTTACTCTATCTGCCTTCACTGTCTTTCTTGGATGTCGCCGGTCCGAGAATGCCTTCTCATTCTATCCCTATCTTCCGGACCCCTTAACAGTTCCTTTTGATGGAATCACTCCTGACTCCATCTATGAGCATTTTCTAGGTCATCCCAGGCCAAGGGGTTCCAGTGAGCGTGCTCGTGGCTTTCCCACATTTCCTGCTCTTCGCCTTTCCCCTGTTGACTATGTTCTGTTCAAGATCATCACCAATTGTCTTCTACCTACTACTTCGAAGCACCTCGATGAGATTCATCCATTCCACTGCTTGATGCTCTATGGGATGCATCGGCAATTAGACTTTGATATCGTGCCATCCATCTATTTCTCCATCATAGTCCATAGTCTGAGGTACGGCCAGACAGTTCACATGGCATTTGGCCATATCATTACGGCTTGGCTTGAGTCAGTGGGTATCGATGTTTCACAGGGCCGTATTGTGCCCATGATTCGACAGGACTACCGCCTGGATCGTCGCATGCTCGCTCAGTCCGGCATTGTTGTTGGGCCACGAGGGCTAAGGTGGAAGGATAGGAGATGTGGAGGGGAGCTACCGAGCGCCGCCCATGATCCGGAGCCGCCAGTTGATGCTGCAGATTATGATGAGTGGGCTCCTGACCTCCGCTGGCAGGTTGCGGAGCTAGAGCGGATGCTGCAACACGAATTGCATATCTCTGAGCTCTGGTGACAAGAGGTCCGCTCAGAATTTCAGTCTTTTGATCGCCGTCTAGATGCTCTATCATCCAACATCTCTGAGGTCAGCTCACTACAGGACAGATGGTATGAGGAATGATATCATCATACATTTCCGGATGGTGCGTCCCCCAGTGGCACTTCACCAGGGGATATCATATACATTGATGATTCAGACGATGATCCAGTTGACGATTGACTGCTCTATACTCATGTTTGATAATTTCTGACTATTTGGTTGTGTGACTTTTGGGCTGTATGCCCTATGACTTGTCAGTTGTGGTCTTATGTCACACGTATCTGGATTTTGATGCATGTGTCTTGCATCGTGTTATTTCTCTGGATGCTTTATGACTTGACTTTTCTAAATTTGCCTTACATGTTTTATCCTACTTTAGTATGCTTCTTGTTGATGTTATGATGAGTACTATCTGCATATTTGTTACACTACCATGATTATGATTATCATGCCATGCTCATATGATACATATGCTTATTTTGCCACTTCTATATCTGTTTGTCATATGTATTCATATGCTTATCAAAAATCAAATTGTTGTTGGTTTGGGATACCTCTAGGGTTGAGGGGGAGTATGGTTTAAACTTAACAACCCTTCTAGACCCCTTTTCGGTGTTCGACATAGGGGAAGAGTGTTGGTTGGTTAAGTTTAGGATGATCATGTTGTAGGGGGAGGATCTGGATTCCCCTATGATTCTAAATTTGAAAAACTTGATTGAGAATCCCTAAACATAAAATCGGGTTGTCAAACAACAAAAAGGGGGAGATTGTTGATGCAGTCTGGCCCTGATTGTTGTTTTGGTGTTGACACCGATTTTAGTTTAGGTGGATGATTATTGATTATGATTAAGTCATAATCGGGGATCAGGCATGGTATGGAAAATCCTAGCTTGGAGGGCTAGGTGTTGGAAAATCCTAACCTGGAGGGTTAGGTGTTGAAAATCCTAGCTTGGAGGGCTAGGTGTGTGAAAAGTCCTAATTCGGAAGAGGTGGGTGAAAAGTCCTAGCTTGGAGGGCTAGGTGAAAAGTCCTAACTTTGAGGGTTAGGTGCAAATTCCCATCTTGGAGAATTAGGTGAAAAAGTCCTGGCTTGGAGGGTCAGGTCCTAGCTTGGAGGGCTAGGTTTGGAAAGTCCTAATCCGGAAGAGTTGGGTGAAAAGTCCTAGCTTGGAGGGCTAGGTGAAAAGTCCTAACTTGGAGGGTTAGGTGCAAATTCCCAACTTGGAGGGTTAGGTGAAAAATCCTTAGCTTGGAGGGCTAAGGTGGATGAAACCCTAGCTTGGAGGGCTAGGTTGGAGCTCCTGGATCGGTCTGGTGACCGATCAGGGAGTTGGCACGGTGCTCCTTCGTGGATCGGTCTGGTGACCGATCCAGCGATGACTGATCGGTCTGGTGACCGATCAGGGAGTATGCGTTTCACCCATTGCTTTGCTTCTGATCGGTCTGGTGACCGATCAGGGAGCAAACAGTGAGGTTGAGTTCTCTTGCTGAACTGCTCCTGATCGGTTTGGTGACCGATCAGGATCACTGTACAGATCGTTCTGGAGAACGATCCAGCATCGCAGGTTCCTCTCTATGATCGATCAGGATGGAGCTTGATCGGTCCGGACTCAGCCTGATCAGTCTGGTGACCGATCAGAAGGTTTCCTGATCGGTCCGGTGATCGATCATGAGGTCTGGACTGCAAAGCTTAGAAATCGCCCAATAAAGGGGTGGATCGGTCGGGTGATCGATCCACAACCTGGGATCGGTCTGGTGATCGATCCAAGTGAGTCCCAAAGAAATCACGATTTCTAATCAAGCGTTGGGGACCGATCAGGACGGAGCCTGATCGGTCTGGACCCAGCCTGATCGGTCTGGTGACCGATCAGGAGGTTCTCCGATCGGTCCGGTGATCGATCACCTTAATTCAAATTGCATTGTCAGACGCTCTGATCGCGCCTGACCGTATCCGATTCTCTGCTGATTACATCTGATACTTGATTTACTGTGTGATATGTTGCTCTATCACTCTGATTAAGCTGCAGGTGACAGGGGATGATTCAAACACTTAAGGAGAAGTCAATGGAGGCTTTCCTTGGAGCAGGTTTGTCCGTTTTCCATCTCAGGTTGCAACGGCTGGAGCTGCAGACTGGAGATGCCGATTGGAGCTTAGCTGAGGGGAGCTCAGGAAGTCCAGGGAGGGCTCAGTGATAGCTGGCGTTGGCAGGGAAGCAGCTGGAGGCTGCAGGAGATGCTGTCACCTGGTGCTGAGTGGAGAAACAAAAGGGCGGAAGAAGGCTTCGTTGAAGCAGAGTTCTAGAGTTTGCGAACTAAGTTCTGGCTGCGCCTTTGTGTTCTCCACATCTAGCTTGTGCGTTCTGAAGTTTTCATCACCTTGAGCAAGCTACTGCAATCGAGAAGCAATCATCCATTACTTGAGCGCTTGAAGGAGAGAACAAGAGGCTTGGAGTCCGACAGCGGGAAGACATGAGGAAGGGTTTCTTGCGTGAGATCACCGCTGGGTGGAGCTCAGGAAAGCTTGTTGTGTTCTTGTCCTTACTATGTGTTTGAGTAAGATCCTTCTTGTTGTTTCCTTGTGCTTAAACTTAAATCTGTGATTGAAACGCTGTGGAGAGGTTTCTCCATCGAGAAGGAGGTTGCTTTCTATCCGGTGATAACCGGGGCTTGATCTGCCGACGATCAAGGGATCGCCCACCTTAAGGGTACGCCAAGGAGTAGGGGCAAGTTATCCCCGAACCTTGTAAACCCTCCTTGTTAGCGGTCTTGCTAGTGTGTCGACTTTGCTTTCGTTCTCTGTTTTCTGCTTACTCTGTGATTATTTCTTCCGCTGTGCTACTGATAAATTTGAGTGCAGAAATTCGATTTGTGCCAAAGGTTTAAGTGAATGGCTATATTCACCCCCCCTCTCTAGCCATCCGGGTTCCAACACCGGAGTGGTGTGCAGATAGTGTGTGGCTAGGGTGGGAGGAACTCCTTTGATCTCATCCGCAGTCTATACAAACACATCATGATGACCAACCAAGTAGTTGATCAGCCTATTTCTGAGCTCAGGGCTATGATCCGCAGCTATTCTTGTAACTCCTCTCAACTATCGAGGATGAATCTGTACTTCTTCGCACTCAACTGTCCTGCGTTCTTCCATGGCTTCTTCTTTCGCTCGGGGATCAACCAAGTCGATCTACAAGGTCTTATGAGCCTTCAAGCTCTTACGGGGCTCTGTTCTGACTTCCTCGCTATAACATCATCAAGGGACTAGCTGATCTCCCCTGACCTCAGCCACTTGGTCCCTACCGAAAATTTAATATTCTGGTGATATATCAAGACTTCTGCCTGGAATAGACTGAGGGCTAGTCTCCACAAAATGGCATTATAAGATGACGGGGAGTTCACCACCATGAAGGGAGTTCTTCTCGTCCTCTGCAAGATATCATCCCCGAGGGACAGGGACAGTGAGATCTGTCCTAGCGGCTACATCTAATGCCTGGTGAAACCGAACAACGGTGTTGAGACGGGGCACAACTTGCCTTCGTCTACTTGCATCTGATCCAGCGCTGCCTTGTACAGGATATTGACGGAGCTTCCTATATCTACGAAAATATGCTTAACCTCATAATTAGCTATATGAGTAAGAATTACCAGTCGATCTTCATGGGGAGCTTCGACATCCTCCAGATATTCAGGACCGAAGGAGATGACCAACCCCTTATGCTTCTCCTTACTTGTCCCGACGGCGTAGTTCTCCAACCTACGCGTATGAGACTTCCTCGCCCGATGTGAGTCCCTACCAGTCGAGCCTTCTGAGATCATTCCAACATGACCCGACAAAGGTCCTAGGGTCGGAGCCTTGCCCTTCTCGGGGTCTCGTTCTGGTGAGGCAGATGGGCGGAGTGTGACCTCCTTGGATCTCCCTCTTGAAAGCGCTCGAGACTGCCTCCTAGGTTCTTCCTCCCCCAATTGTCGTCGCCTAGGAGATCGGCTTCGGTGAGGGGATCTTCATCGATACCCCGAGTTGCTCCACTTCTTGTGTGGCTGGGTATCTACATAGATTGTCATATGAGTGTCACAAACTTTCTCATGTGGCTATTAATATGAATAGTCTTTAGACCTGAAGTCACTACGGTTCCCTACATAAGAAGTTGTGTACTTTGGTATCGTCAAACGTCATTCATAACAGAGTGGACTATAAAAGCGATCACTGGGTATGTAATGAATTATACGGAGGGATGTGAGTGATGTAGATGGGATCTATCCCTCCCATATGACGGGAGTGATATCCGTGGCCTCCTTGATCGAGTAGGACTACTAAAATGCATGGACATGCTCAAATGAGTCAGTATGAGATATTGAGCTTATTTGTTTGAGTGAGTCTACTCGGGGATCAAGAAACACAAAGATTGATCGAGGATGACACGGTCTATGCCTCATTGGTCAATCTTGATATCAAGGATAGAAGGACAAAGTCATACATTATCATAGTCACGGAGGTTAAGTCAGATCTCGACTTTTCTTGTTACTTGGGTAGCAATGATGCATTGCTAGATGTCGCTCATTGCTTATGTGTCTAAAGCGGTTTAGACACATTGCCAATGTTATGAGAACCTATTGGGTCACACACTAAGGGCACGATGCTTCGGAGTGCTCGAGAGACCTGGTCGGGAGCTCGGGAGACTTAGTCGGAAGCTCAGGAGACTTAGTCAGGAGCTCGAGAGACTTAGTCGGAAGCTCAGGAGACTTAGTCGGGAGCTCGGGAGACTTAGTCGGGAGCTCGGGAGGCCTGGTCAGGAACTCATGAGATATTAATTCATTAAAGTGTTTAATGAATTAATAATAAAGGAAAAGGAAAAGTCTCTCTTCATTGAATGGAGAGAAGTTGAAGAGCCACATGAGAAGATGTGCTCTTTATTGACATTAATGAAGGGAAGCTAAAGGGACAAAAACCTCTTCATATTCATGGGATGAGTATAAAAGAGGGTCTTGTCATTTGGATGAGTAGAGTTTTTCCTTCTTCCCTTCCTCTCTTCTTCCTCTTCTCCCTCTGGGCCGAAACCCTTTCTGGGGTTCTTGGTGCTTTTGTGAACTACCTCAAGTTACTAGCACAACTAAGGTAGTTCTTCTCCGAAGTAGAGAGATGGTGTCTGTGTGGATACATATAGAGGCACGGACGCTTGAACGTGCAAGAGATCCGGCGCACCTTGGACGAGCGGGATAAACGAAAGGGCACGCATCAAAGGTATATCAATGAGATAAGTAGTTGTAGATCGGCTTTGTATGAGTTTTCTTTTGCATGGATCGCTCGAGGGATCTTGTTTCCACTGCGGTTTTGTGTTTATGTCACCGGGAGATCTCTACATGCCTAAGCGAGAATCCTGCACCCAGGCCGGAGCAGGTGGTTCCTTCCTCTCGGATCGTATCGAGATTTGGACAGAGGTTCCTGCCGAATCCTTCCGGCAGGAGTGTTGCACTTCCTCAACATTGACGTGCTTGACCGATCGCCCCAATAAATTATCGAAATTGGTCGGTGGATTCTTCAGGAGAGACCGAAAGAAATCTCCTTCAGCAAGTCCTTGTGTAAAAGCGCTGACGAGAATCTCTGTAGTGGCACTTGACACATCTTGCGCAACCTGATTATGTTGGTGCAGACAGCACCCAAGTCGAACCTGTGTTTTGATAAATGGCAAAGGGTTCAAAAGTTAAGATGTTATGTTTATCTAACATGTTACTTGAGTGTGCAAATTGAAGTCCTAGAGAAGGACTGCTACGCACCTAGCGAAGGACTGCTAGGCATTGGAACCTAAGACCCAGCGAAGGGCTGCTGGGCACCTAGCGAAGGGCTGCTAGGAGTCGAAGACCTAGCCAAGGACTGCTAGGCACCTGGCGAAGGACTGCCAGGATACAAAGACCTAGTGAAGGATAGCTGGGCACCTGGCGAAGGAATGCCAGGATACGAAGCCCTAGCGAAGGACTGCTAGGCACCTGGCGAAGGAATGCCAGGATACGAAGACCTGGCGAAGGACAGCTGGGCACCTGGCGAAGGACTGCTGGGCAAAAGTCCAACCGGAGGAGCCGGTTGGCGACAGGTAAATTCTCCTTAGAGGAGTAGGTGAGGACGCGTTCCCCGTCGAGGGAACAGTAGGCGTCGGTTCGACCTAGAGTTTCATTTTGGAGACCCAAAGTCAGAACCAAGATAGCTAAGGCTGTATAAACCTAATATTTTATTGCTTTGTGTTGTTTTGGACTAACCTTGGATGCAGGACCGAAGGAATGTGTTTCTGCAGCTCAGAACACCCCAAAGGAGAGGGGCAAGAAGCTAGACAGGGCGCCCCAGTGTCCCGGGCGCCCCCAAGGTCAAGGCAAAACAACTTAAGCAAGAAAACGCTTCGGAAGCTTATGCTCCCGGGCGCCCCGTGCTCCCGGGCGCCCCGGATGCTTAGGGCGCCCTGGATTCAAGCCAACGAAGTGAACCGGCCGAGAAGCCAGCAAACCAAGTCAACCGGGGCGCCCCCAGCGTCCCGGGTGCCCCCACAGTCAAACGTCAGCCCTATTCGAGCGGGATAAGGTCTGACCGAGATTGTTGCGGATCAGAGGCCACGTAGAGGGTGCCCCCAACATCCAGGGCGCCCCCAGGACTGCTATAAATAGCCCTCGACCCCCAAGGCTTCTCAACACAGTTTTCCAATACCAATACGCTCTTCAACTCAAGTGCTCTGCTCCGGAAACCTTCCATCTTGAGATTCTAGCGCCAACGACGACCCTACACACCAAAGAACGATCTACACTGGGCGTCGGTAACGAAGAGTTACTTTTTAATTGTACTTTTACTGCACTACTACTGTACATCTTCTTGTAATTATTTGCACGATTATAGTATTGGTCGCAGTAAACGGTCAACGACCGTGGGCCTTGGAGTAGGAGCCGACCGCGACTCTGAACCAAGTAAAACCACTTGTGTTTGCGTTGTGTTTTAATTTTCCGCTGCCTATTCTCTTAGTTTTATCCGAAAAATGATTTACGATATTCACCCCCCCTCTATCGTTATTCTCGATCCAACAAGTGATATTAGAGCGGGGAAGCTCAAATTTGGTGCAACCACCTATTTGAGAGTTTTTTTTCGGTTTTCTTTTTAAATTTTTTCAAATTTTCATCGTTAATCGAGGTTGGTGCAACACCCCTCGATAAATATTTTTTTCTTCCTGCACTACTAATCCAAGACCAAGTCTTGGGATATTTCTTTCCTTTTACTCTTAGTTTCAGATAAATGGCCATGCAAGAAGGATTCAGCACAGTCAAACCGCCGCTCTTCAGTGGGGAGGACTTCTGCTACTAGAAGAGCAGAATGGAGGTCCGCCTGAAAACGCAGGTGGACATGTGGATAATCATCCAGTCTGGACTGGAGATTCCAAAGAATGCTGAAGGAGTGCCACAGTCTTACGCTGAGTGGGACACCGCTTTGAAAAGAAAAATCGAAGCTGATGCAAAAGCGACTTAAACACTCCAATGCGGCCTAACCAAAGAGGAGCTGAACCGGGTGAGTCCATTCAACAGCGCCAAAGAACTCTGGGGTAAGCTGATCGAACTACACGAAGGAACTTCAGACACTCGATCAGCAAGAGAGATCTCCTCCTGAACAAGTTGTACACGATCAAAATGAACGACAACGAAACAGCAGCCCAGCTCCACGCCAGAATTCAGGAGTTAATGAATGGACTACATATAATCGGTCACAAGGTAGAAAACCGTGACCTGATAAGGTATGCTCTTAATGCTTTCCCAAGAAACACCTTGTGGGCATCTATGGTAGATGCATACAAGGTTTCAAGGGACCTTTCAAAAATTAAATTAGATGAATTATTTTCAGAACTTGAATTGCATGAGCAGACTAACTGCAATCTGGCCGAGAAAGGCATTGCCTTTGTTGCAGGTAAAGCTGGAAAGACAATCAAGAAGAAGCCTCAACCTGCACCCGAGTCTGATTCAGACTCAGACTCCGAAGACAGCGAGGAAAATCGGCCTAAGTTGGTTCAACTAGCCCAGGACTACTACAAAGAGCTAAAAAACCAGACCAACAGAAGAAAAGCCAGCCGAAGAAAGGAAGAACCAGCTGAACCCTCAAATGAAAAGAACAAACCCAACGTGACCTGTTACGAGTGCAAGAAGAAGGGCCACTACAAGACTGAATGCCCCAACCTGAAGGAAACAAAGAAGACGAGAAAGAAAAGGCACTTCAGGCAACGTGGGACGAGTCCTCCTCCTCCGAAGAAGAAGAGGTCTCTCAGTCGAACCTGCTCGCACTAACCGCCTCAGAAGAAATCGAGACCGAGTCAAAGTCGGAGCCGGACGACAGCAAACTTACATTCTCAGAGGATGGAGAAATAACTGTAAGTGGTTTTACTAGAAATCAGTTAAATGAATTAATTTCATATCTTTCTTGAGACTTGGCGAAAGCTAAACTCTGAGTCGAATCTCTCCGACAGGAAGTAAAATTCCTGAAAGAGAGAGCTGACTCTAGATCCTTGACTAAGAAGGCTCAGGAAGGAACCTCTACTCAAGTTGAAAAACTTGAGAAAGAGAACTCCTCCCTGAAAACTCAAGTCAAGGACCTTAGATCAGCCTTAGAACGGTTCACTTCTGGTTCCAAGGGTCTTGACATGATTCTTGGAAAACAGAAGTCGGTTCTAAATCGATCCGTATTAGGCTATAGAACCAAATCTAGACAAAGATCCTACTATGTTGTACTGAACCAGTCCAGATCTAAAGTTCAGGCATGGGTACCCAAACTGTGCCTGAACAAACAAACTGGATCAAATCAGTATTGGATCCCCAAGGATAAGATTCACATCTTGCCGAACCATTATCGTGACTTTAGTCCAGGGGGAGCCAAATTAAAAACAATACTTATAGTTAGATAAATTTTAATTCTTGTCTTCAAATTGAATGATTGCTTGTTTATTTAATTTTTGCAATTTATTATGCTTAGATTTAGGAATGGTTAGTTTAAGGACTGAACCAACTTAACTAAATTTGAACAACATAGTATTGGGTGGCGGTGAGATGATAGTACGTTAGGAAAGCCAATTCTAATAAGATCAAGTATACTTGGTCTCTTTAGACTGGTGAAACTAGCCGAAGCTACCGATCCAAAACCCAAACTAGTTAGACCAGAATTTTTCAAAAAATAGTTTTGAAAATGAAATTTCATTAAAAGGCTTTGTCAAGGAAAGAGTTGATGATCCAATAAGGCTACGGCCAAAGAAGGCCTAGTGTCTCGCCAAGACCTGGAAGCCAATTTTTGAAATTCAAATTCAAATTATTCTTTGTCAAATTCGAATCTAACACAAATTTTCAGTTAATTGTAGATTCAAATATTTTTTTAAATAAACTCAAGATCAACTGTTTTTAAAATTAATTCAACTTTTTCAAATTAAATCATGATTTTACAAAATAATTTTATCTATTAAAACCTGTCTCACAAAACCTATAAGCTAACGTGATTGATAACCCTAGATTTGGGTGAGACAGACTAGGCTGTGAAAATCAATTTAGGCTATTCCTGATTCTAATTGGATCCAAATCAACAAAACTCTTTATGTGTAGGAACATAAAGATTTGGACCAATGGATGTTGGATAGCGGGTGCTCCAGACACATGACTGGAGATAAATTGAAATTCACCAAACTCAAGTTCAAAAACCTAGGCTCAGTGGCATTTGGCAACAATGCTACACTCAAGGTGATTGGGTCAGGTAACATTGAACTTAAATCTGACTTTGTTATTAAGAAAGTTCTTTTGGTGGAAAATTTTAAATTTAACTTGCTTAGTATAAGTCAATTATGTGATTCTGGTTATATAGTTACCTTTAACAATTCTAACTGCCTGATTAGAAACTTGCAAGACTCAGAAATCATGCTTAAGGGCACTAGGAAAAATAATGTTTACACCATAAACCTACCTCTAGTACCTAAATGCATGTTAACTCAGTTAGAACAATCAAACCTCTGGCATAGAAGATTAGGTCATACTAACCTGAGAATTATTTCAAAAATCACCCAACTTGGCCTAATTAAAGGTATCCCTAAAATTAAGAACCATGAAAACATAATATGTAAATCATGTAATCAAGGTAAACAAACCAGGTCTAATCACAAACCAATTCAGTCTGACCTAACTCAAACCAAACTTGAGCTCCTGCACCTTGACCTATTTGATTCACATGGAGCCAAGTCACTAAGCGTAACCGATACTGCTTAGTAATAGTTGATGATTACTCTAGGTTTACCTGGGTTAGGTTTCTAAAGACCAAAGATGAAACCCTGAACCTATTCAATGACTTTTGTAAGTTAATTGAAAATCAAAACGATACTAAAATCAAAAGACTTAGGAGTGACCACGGGGGAGAGTTTGAAAACCAACGATTCGAGGAATTTTGTAAGGTGAATGGGTATATACACGAATTTTCGTGTCCTAGAACCCCCCAGCAAAATGGCATAGTCGAAAGGAAAAATAGAACCCTATAGGAAGCCGCTAGGGCTATGCTCGATGAATTCAACTTAGCTAACCAATATTGGGCAAAAGCAATTAGTACGGCTTGCTACATCCAAAATAGAGTACTAATTAACAAACGACACAATAAAACACCCTATGAATTATACTACCATAGACTTCCAAACCTACACTACCTAAGGGTCTTTGGGTGCAAAGTCCATATCCTAAACACCAAGGACTATCTAGGTAAATTCCAGTCTAAGTCAACCCCAGACATTTTCTTAGGATACTCAACAACAAGTAGAGCCTATAGGGTTTACAACAAACAAACTAAGAAAATTGAAGAAACAGCCAATCTAATATTTGATGAAGAACTTAAATCAAAATATGATAATTCAGATCTAATTTCATCAGATCAAGAAGATAATGAACAAGCTGTTGAATCTTTAATTGAACTCATAAACGAACTAACTATTGAACCAACTAATGAGTCAATTGAACCAACCATTGAACCAATAATTGAACCAACTCAAATAGTTGAATCAAATAGTGAACCAAACCGACCAGCCGGACCTGAGGCTGAACCAAGTTCTAGAAAAACCAAGAAACCCAGACTCAGTCACCCAACCGATCAAATTGTGGGTGATCCAACTCTAGGAGTCAGAACTAGGTCTTCCTATAGAAACCTTAGTCAGATAGCAATGATTTCAAAAATAGAACCTAAGACTATAGAGGAAGCCCTACCTGATCCTGATTGGATCATAGCTATGCAAGAAGAATTAGCCCAATTTGAGAGGAACCAAGTCTGGGAACTAGTACCTAAACCTGAGGGCAAATCCGTCATTGACACTAAGTGGGTTTTTAGGAATAAGTTAAATGATCAAGGAGAAATAGTCAGAAATAAAGCCCGCTTAGTAGCGAAAGGATTCAGCCAAGTAGAAGGGTTAGATTATGACGAAACCTATGCCCTGGTAGCTAGACTTGAGTCCATTAGGATGTTATTAGCGTTTACATCCCATAAAGGATTTAAACTATACCAAATGGATGTAAAGTCAGCCTTTCTAAATGGATTCATTAAGGAAGAAGTCTATGTAGGACAACCCCTGGTTTTGAGGACTTAGAAAGACCTGACCATGTTTACAAACTCACTAAAGCACTTTATGGACTAAAACAAGCACCTAGGGCCTGGTATGAATGCTTATCAACTTACCTAATTTCTAAAGAATTTAAACAAGGACAAATTGACTCAACCCTATTTATTAAAACCTTAGGAAAAGAAATCTTTATTGCCCAAATCTACGTCGATGACATAATCTTTGGGTCCACCAACTCTAATTTTTTAAAAGAATTCGTGAAAATAATGGAAAATGAGTTTGAAATGAGCTTAGTTGGTGAGCTCAACTTTTTCCTAGGATTACAAATTAAACAAACTAGGGATGGAAACTATGTCCATCAATCCAAATATGCCAAAGAGTTAATAAAGAAATTTAAAATGGATAACTCTAAAAGCATAAGTACCCCCATGGCCACAAACGTAAAAATAGATAGTGACCCTGATGGTAAACCAGTAGACCTTAAATTCTATAGAAGTATGATTGGGAGTCTACTGTACCTCACAACCAGCAGACCTGATATTCTTTTTGCTGTAGGAATGTGTGCTAGAAACCAAACCTGTGCTAAGGAAACACACTTAGCAGCCCTAAAAAGAATACTAAGATATGTTAAGGGCACTCTAAATGTAGGGATTTGGTATCCTAGGACCTCAACCTTTGTGTTGTCAGGATACTCGGATTCTGACTATGCTGGTTGTAAATTAGATAGAAAGAGCACAAGTGGAAGCTGCCAACTGTTAGCAAATAATCTAGTAAGTTGGTGCAGCAGAAAACAACACTGTGTAGCTCTATCCACAACTGAAGCTGAGTATGTTGCCTTAGGAGAGTGTGTAGCACAACTTTTATGGATAATGCACACTCTTAAGGACTTCCAGCTCAACTACACCCAAACTCAGGTCTTCATTGACAATATAAGCTCAATTAATCTAACTAAAAACCCAATCCAACATTCCAGAACTAAACACATAGAAGTTAAACACCACTTTGTAAGAGACCATGTAGCCAGGGGTGAAATAGTCCTTAAGCATGTAGACTCTAAATCTAACTTAGCTGACATATTCACCAAACCCCTACCTGAGTCTGAGTTCAGCTCACTAAGAAGGCAGTTAGGATTATGCTTGGTAGAATAGGTTTACTCTATTTTTCGATTTTTAAACTGCTTTACTTGCTTTTAAAATCAGTTTCTAAAATAATTTTAAAACTGCTTTACTTAATTTCAAAATCAGCCTTTAGTTAGTTTGAAAAATCTTTTTATCACTTTTAATTTTTCGACTTAGTTTTCTTTTCAAAGACTACCCCCTTCAAAACTAGGACTTTTTCGTAAAATGGACTTAGCCTAGGCCCTAACCCTAGAATTACATGCACCTATAGATTTAGAAGTCAGCATCTCACAAGCACCTTAGGGTACTTTTGATTGATAACCTAGAATGGGTTAAGATCCTTAGGTCTTTGCCTTAATTCAAGATGCTTTAAGTTAGTGCATCTGCAGTAATTGGGGCACTAAATACAACTTAAACAGTAATCAAGTTAAGTGTCAAGATTAGAAAATCTAACTTGAACAGAACACTTAACTTGACTAATCCTCGCGAAAACTACTGTTTATAACAGTTAGCAAGTAGCTAATTGGATTAGACAGGACCCTAAAGAGATAATCGAAATTGGTTTGTTTCAGTTTATATCTTGATTTGGTTCAGTACAGCACAGTTATGCAGTTTATTTTTTGCTATATTGCTTTGTTTTTGATATATGGCAAAGGGGGAGAAATAGGAAAGGAGAGAAGTTTTTTTAAGTTTTTTAAAATAAGTTTTTTTAAAAATTTTCAAAATTCTAAATTTTCAAAAACTTTATCCTTTCTTCAAAAAGTACTTAAGCCAAGTTTTTCAAAACTGCTTTCTTCAAAATACTTAAGCTAAGTTGTTTAAAAACTGCTTTTAAAGTACTTAAGCTAAATTTTTCAGAACTTCTTTTTCAAAGTACTTAAGCTAAGTTTTTCAGAACTGCTTTCTTCAAAATACTTAAGCTAAGTTGTTTAAAAACTGCTTTCAAAGTACTTAAGCTAAGTCTTTCAAAACTATTTTCAAAATACTTAATCTATTATTTTTCTCAAAACTGTTTCAAAAGTACTTGATCTAAAATGTTTTCAAAATTAATTCTAAGTACTTGACCCAAGCAGTTTTCAAAAGTATTTTCTAAGTACTTGAACTTAAGCTATGTTCAAAATATCTCTAAGTACTTCTCTAATATAAAAGTTTCTAAGTTTCGAAAAGTACTAAAGAGATTGAAAATTTTTAAGTGCTTTCAAGAACTTAAAAGATGTTTTAGAAAATTTTCTACTAAGGTATTTTTCAAAATTTCTAAGTATGAAAGTTTTTCAAAAGTGCCCAATCAAAATGTATTTTTGGACAATATTTTCTAAAACTACTTTTTGAAAAATCTTCTAAGTCCCAAAAAAATAAATTAATTCCATTATTTTGACTTAGAAATTTTTCAAACCCCACGAAACTTTGAAAAACCTAGGGGGAGATTCCTTCCAGGAGGAGGGAACTAAACTGTTATATCAACTGAATGATTTAACTTAACTTTTTGAATCGGGTTGTCATAAATCAAAAAGGGGGAGATTGTTGGTGCAGACAACACCCAAGTCGAACCTATGTTTTGATAAATGGCAAAAGGTTCAGAAGTTAAGATGTTATGTTTATCTAACATGTTACTTGAGTGTGCAGATTGAAGTCCTAGCGAAGGACTGCTAGGCACCTAGCGAAGGACTGCTAGGCATCGGAACCTAAGACCCAGCGAAGGGCTGCTGGGCACCTAGCGAAGGGCTGCTAGGAGTCGAAGACCTAACGAAGGACTGCTAGGCACCTGGCGAAGAACTGCCAGGATACAAAGCCCTAGCGAAGGACAGCTGGGCACCTGGCGAAGGAATGCCAGGATACGAAGCCCTAGCGAAGGACTGCTAGGCACCTGGCGAAGGAATGCCAGGATACGAAGACCTGGCGAAGGAATGCTGGGCACCTGGCGAAGGACAGCTGGGCACCTGGCGAAGGACTGCTGGGCAAAAGTCCAACCGGAGGAGCCGGTTGGCGACAGGTAAATTCTCCTGAGAGGAGTAGGTGAGGACGCGTTCCCCGTCGAGAGAACAGTAGGCGTCGGTTCGACCTAGGGTTCCATTTTGAAGACCCAAAGTCAGAACCAAGACAGCTAAGGCTGTATAAACCTAATATTTTATTGCTTTGTGTTGTTTTGGACTAACCTTGGATGCAGGACCGAAGGAATGTGTTTCTGCAGCTCAGAACGCCCCAAAGGAGAGGGGCAAGAAGCTAGGCAGGGCGCCCCCCAGTGTCCCGGGCGCCCCCAAGGTCAAGGCAAAACAACTTAAGCAAGAAAACGCTTCGGAAGCCTATGCTCCCGGGCGCCCCCATGCTCCCGGGCGCCCCGGATGCTTAGGGCGCCTTGGGTTCAAGCCAACGAAGTGAACCGGCCGAGAAGCCAGCAAACCAAGTCAACCGGGTGCCCCCAGCGTCCCGGGCGCCCCCACAGTCAAACCTCAACCCTATTCGAGCGGGATAAGGTCTGACCGAGATTGTTGCGGATCGGAGGCCACGTAGAGGGCGCCCCCAACGTCCAGGGCGCCCCCAGGACTGGTATAAATAGCCCTCGACCCCCAAGGCTTCTCAACACAATTTTCCAACGCCAATACGCTCTTCAACTCAAGTGCTCTGCTCCGGAAATCTTCCATCTTGAGATTCTAGCGCCAACGACGACCCTACGCACCAAAGAACGATCTACACCGGGCGTCAGTAACGAAGAGTTACTTTTTAATTGTACTTTTACTGCACTACTACTGTACATCTTCTTGTAATTATTTGCGCGATTATAGTATTGCCCGCAGTAAACGGTCAACGACTGTGGGCCTTGGAGTAGGAGCCGACCGCGACTCCGAACCAAGTAAAACCGCTTGTGTTTGCGTTGTGTTTTAATTTTTCGCTGCCTATTCTCTTAGTTTTATCCCCCCCCCCTCTATCGTTATTCTCGATCCAACAGATTAAACCGCTGGATGTAATTCTTCAGGGGTTCCTTGCTCTTCTTCTTTAAGGTGAAGAGATTCAACGGTGTCTTCTGATATCGCCGGCTACTAGCAAAGTGACGTAAGAAAATAGTTTTAAACTCCAGAAAGGAGTTTATTGAATCTTACAGTAACCTCTGGAACCATCTCTGTATTGCTCCCAAGAACGTATTTAAGAATACTTGGCACTTTACACCATCAGTATATTGGTGTAATAGGACCGCGTTCTCAAACTTGCAAATATGATCCTCGGGATCCGTTTTTCCATCATAATCAGCAATTCTGGGACCTCAGAATTACTTGGGCATAGGATCATCTATAATGTCCCAGACAAATGGTGAAGATGAATACTACGGGAGAATCTTTGCAGGATCACTCTTTCCTTGTCCTTCTTCCCGTCGTAAAACGCTGGTAGTGATCGTGTGTGATTCCCCATCTCTCCAATGGAGTTCTGTCGGTGCCTTAGGGCCGCGTTCACAGGCACCCCTGGAGGTGATATGGATCTTCGATTTCGAACGTACGAGGTTGATGCTCTTTGGGCGTCTGCCTGTACTGGCACCACCCGTTGAGAAGTAGTTTGCTCAATTTGATGTTGTTCCAGCGCCCCTCGAACGATGTTAGCTATTAGGCGATCTAGTTCCTCTCATGTCAAGATTATCAGATGTCTTTTCGGTTCTGCCATCACAGTGTTCCTTTTGGTAATCAATCTAGATTCCCACAGATCACGTTAAACTTGTTCTGGAAGTGAATGACGTAGACGACAAATCACCGTGGTGTAGCATGGAGTGATGATGAAGCAGGATGTTTGCGCTTGCAAGAGTAACACGAGCGTTAAGGGAATACTCCGGAAGGAGTTCGGCGGAGCTCTCTCCGACGCTCAAGTCAAAGATTATTTAAGGATAGAGCAGGAGTAAGAAGAATCAAAATACTAGAGTTCAGAAGATCCCCCTAACCTAGGGGCCTAATTACCTTATATAATCGTTGCTTCCTTCCTTCGGGTGCTACCACGTTGTTGTAACTGCCTCCCCTGTTCCCATGCCTCCTGATTCGTGGCTGCCTGCCAGCTGTCGTTCACTGGGGGCTTCTGTTAACTGCTGTCGCGTACATTAAGTCATGTGTTGCGCATTATAATTGTCGGCCAATATTTTTATTCAGGGAGGGGACACTTGAAACGGTCGTTGCCTATATTAAATGTGTCATTATTGTCGTTAATGATAAACTTATCTTCATCCGTCCACTCTTTCCTGAGTTGGTCTCGAGCTCCGTTGTCCTAGTTGAGCTCGGGAACTCTGAGTGCTCGAGCCGGTCCCGGGCGCACCTCTCCCGAGGTGGTCTTGGGAATGATAGCCTAAGCTGGTCTTGGGCATACCTCTCCCGCGGTGGCCTTGGGCGATTTCCTTCCAAGCTGGCCTCGGGGACTCTCTCAAGCATTTCTCTCTCTCTTAGCCATGACACGCAACCTCTCGAGTCACGTGTTCCGCTTGGGCTATCCATCCCGATTACCAGGGCACTTATACTATTTGTCTCATGGATATGGTTCGACAGGGCCGTCTTCAGGAAATTGGAGGTCCTAGGCTAATTTTTCAATGAAAATCTTATATAATTTTTTTTATAAATATAAAAATATTACATACGAATTCATAATTATATGCATATGATTATCATGAATATTCAATATGCTACGTAAATATAAAACTTTCAAAAATTAAATAAAGAACTCCTCCACTGTTATATAAATTTCAATAACTCCTTCACATATATAAATTAAATCTCATCACAAAAATACAAAATGTTCATACTCTTTGCGCTTTTTGTTATGCAAAATTTTCAATTAAATCATCGTAATCAAACTTAGTTACCATCTTTTTTTCAATAGACAATATAGCCAAACTATTCAATCTATCTTGTACATAGTTGATCGAAGATAATTCTTTATCAACTTCAACTTTGAGAAACTTCTTTCAGCAGATGCATTAAAAATCCTACACTGATATTTCAAAAAAGAGCATGATTTGAAACATTTAATTATGCTCTCCTACACTACTATTTCAAAAAATCAGCATGGTTTGAAACACAATTCTTTCAACTCCTATTTTTTTTAAGAAGCTGTAAATCTGGACAATATAATTATGGATAAAAGCAAGATCATTTAACATGATTAACAAAAGAATTAAAAATCAACCGGAGAAACATATGATTAACAAAAAATATACTATTTTTTAGAAAAAAATAGGGCACAGCCGGCAAACAAAATCTGTAAATCTACTATTTTTCAAAAAAAATGATTAACAAAAAAAATAAAAGCAAGATCGTTTACCAGAAAGGGACCTTCGTCGGAATCATTGCGACGAGGGAGGGCAGGGCACAACAGATAAAATCAGTAGAGGGAGGGCCACGACAGGATAGGGCACAACCGGAGAGACGAGTAGAATTGTAGAAGTCGCGACGAGGGCAACGCACAGCAGGACACAACTGAAGAGAAGATTCCAGGCTCGTAGAACTGTAGAATAGTGGCGAGGGAAGGCCAGAGGGCTTGGCGTTGGCCAGGAAGCGGAAGAGTTGAAGAGGCGAAGGGTCAAGGGAATCACCGATCACGCGGCACTAGGGCTTTGTTCGCAAGATTTGGCGGATTTGATGAGAAAGTAAAAAAAAATTTATATATATTAATTTGGTATTTTGGGCTGATGGGCTCTCTACTAAACCTATCAAAGTCATTATATATTAAACAATATAATTTATTATTAAATATAATTATTAAAATAAAAAATATATGTGGCCCCTACAAAAGAGAAGGCCCTAGGTAATTGCCTAGGTGGCCTCCCCTTAAAGCCGGCTCTGTGGTTCGACAGTGAAGTTTGAATATGATTTGTAATTAACGTAGATATTGTTAATTTGATGTATTGTTTGGATATTATTTGTGATATGGTTTAGGGTTGTGAATATTGATTGTATTTTGTTCCCTATCATGTATTGGTTGTTATTGGTTTGTACGTATTATGAATGTTGATTGTATATTTTGATGTAAATAGGATAAAAAATGGAGAGAGTGCTCTCGAAATTTATAGAAAATTTAGCGATGGGAATTTTAATTTTCATTGCTAATTTAAAATAAATATCCCAAAAATAGTGATCAAAATTATATTTCAATCACTATTTGTGGACAGAAAATAATTTAGTTTGTAAATTTCCTATCGAAAATTTCCTTCGCTAAATCAATTTACGATGGAATAGTTGACGATTTTTTTCCATCGTAAATTGGTCGCTAAATGAGTTTACTGATCGAATAGCGACAGATATTTCCATCATTAAATGTGATTATTTTTGTTGTGGCAATTCCCAGCAGGTTAAATGTGAGATTTAGGCTCCATGAGTTTTAAACCAAGGGTGCCTGAGGTGACCCAGTGTAGATTCGTTTCTGGGAAACCCAACTCATCATCCATTTGGCATTCATTAGGTTCTGTGACCCCTGCAATTTTCCAACCAATAACAGAATCAAAATGAACGGGTTTATGATTAGAGTAACGATAGGGAGAGTGAATTTGGGAGAGTGAATGAGAGAGTGAATGACGTGGCAGTTATTGTATACACGTTCGATCGCCGATCGGACACCACCGGCGGCCTCTGATCACCGTCCCGAATCAAACTATGTCCTAAGAAGATCGGTGAACTCATCAGGAATCATCGCAATTATGATCTCGTCGCATTCACCGTCAATCCGGCGATATCTCAATTACCGGCGATCCTGCCGGGTTCACCATCCCCCAATACATAGTTTGATTCGGGACGGTGATCAGAGGCCATCGGTGATGTCCGATCGGCGATCGGACGTGTACACATTAGCTGGACGTCATTCACTCTCCCATTCACTCTCCCAAATTCACTCTCCCAATCATTACTCTTATGATTAACAAGGTTTTTCCAACCTCGGACGTCTGGCTCGGCCTCACGAAAATTTTCCACCGGTCGCTAGGGTAAATCAGGAAGCGTTCGCAGTTGGTGGTCTAGAAGCCCAGCGTCCCAGGATTCGCGCCCCATTTGGAGGAAAAATAATTTGAAAATATTTCTGTGTTTTATTTACTATGACATAAGTTTGCAAAACACATGAATTCAAAACTACAGTGTAAGTTTGATACAAAGTTGGATGTTTTCAAAGAATTTGAGATTTAGTCAAAAAGTCAAACATGTTTAAATTTTTCATGGAAACATATTTTTCTCTGATAGAATACATTATAAGAAGCATATCTGGAGGCTATTCACCTCGGGAAGGCAATCGGCCGGGACCCCCTCCCCCCTGGGCCAAAGGACCTCGAGACCACCTCGGGTAGTGGAGCCCAAGGAGCACTCAACCTCAAGTAACCGACCTCTTTCTTCGGATTTGTGAATAATCATGACCCATAAGATGCAGTCATTAATGCCTTAATTATCACAACAGTCTAGACTTAATGGCTGCGATGACAGTTACAAAGATTATCCAATAACCAATAATTGAGGGGACGTGGAGAAAAACGTGAGACACATGTGACGGCACCCTCAGGTATAAAAGGTAATCCAACCCCTTAGGTAAAGAGGTTACGCACTTTCTAACTTCGACATTTCTGCTTGTTTCCTTCTATCTCCTAAAATCAGGCACTGACTTGAGCGTCGAAGTGGGCTTCGTCGGACAACCTCCGGCGTGTTCCCTTAACGCTTGTGTTAATCTCGCAGGGGCGAAGCTCTTCCTCGTTCGTCATCATCCTCGTAAGCTAAACCCTGGTGACTAGCCGTCGACGTCGATTCCTTCCGGAACAAACGGTAAACACAATAATCATCTAGTATTGTGCTCACTATGCAAGATAATATTGCTATATCCTTGTATGATTAATAAATAAAAGTGAGAAAAGCAAACATGTATTCATCAAATCCAATATCATCACAAGCATACTATTATAAGTAACAAAGCATAAAATTTTCAATTTTAGAGAGATCCAAACTTAACAATAAGTCAACCTTCACAGAATATTCACAAATTGCTTGAGCAGTCTCGTACTTATTCTTACTAATGAACTCATACTCATCCAATATCTCAAGAACTTGTGACATTTTTGAGGATTTACCTTGAATCCAAGATGATATTGGCTCAAAGTGTGAGTTAATAGTTTGTATAAATCTCTCAACCTGGTCACTAATTAAGTAACTTCAAGTCAGAATCGACATTTTGCACAACTGAAGTCTTTGGCCTTTTCAAACCTTTTTGAACTTTGTCAAAAATAAACAGATCAACTCACAAGTGAAAAAAATAAATAGATCAACTCAGTCTTTCGATTCAAGTATTGCAATTTATTCCAAAATCAAAAGTCTCCTCCTTTCGATGATAACTTCGATTCGGACAAATATAGGATGAAAGGAAGAAGGAGAAGAAAGGAGGAGAAAGGAAGAAAAAAAAACGAGGAGGAAGAGAAGGGGGTGGCGGAGTGCGGATGGCTAAGCAAGGAGGAAGATGAGAAATAAGTACCAAGAAGAAAAGGAAGAAGAAAGGGGGGCCTGAGAGGAAGCGAGGAAGAGAAGAAAGGGGAGGAGAAAAGAAAAAAGAGGAGGAGAAGAAGAATGGAGAGGAAGAGACGTGAACAAGTAGGGAAGAAGAGGACAGAGAAGAAAAGAAAAAGAAAAAAAAGGAGAAGAAATGGAAGGAGGCGAGGGCTGAGCTGTCGAAAACAAAGGAATAAAGAGAAATGAGTTTAGTGATAATTTGAGGAGGTTGGGTTATGAAATTAGGATATCAAACTCGTATTTTGATTTTGATTCTCATTCTCATTCTAGCCTCCTAAAGCTGACTACCAAGCACTCCTGATTGACTATGGATGAGGATAAATATAATAAATAGGAACGTAGACGAAGGATCCAATTCAAATCTGACCCTAATTTTGAGAGATTTTCCTATAATTAATACAATACTATATTGATTGATTAAGTTGTAGTCCTATACCGTAAGTATTGAACAAAATTATGACTGTTTTTAATGTAATTTTATTTTATATTCCTATTAAACATTTCTATAATAAAACATTATATATATGAATGCTACTGTTTTTAATGATTTATCCATCGGGGATCACTCTGCCTCAGTTCCAAACGGTATGAGGGGCGGCCGCTCCCCGGTGAAGCGCCGCCGCTCTACGGCCTGGCCTCTGTTGCATGGTTTATCCACTCCGATCCCTTCCCCCGTGTATTGCTGCGCCGCCAGCACCGATGCCGTCGCCGTGCGAAGTTCGATGACGCCACTCCGAAAACTCCGTCCCGTCCGTCATAAACTCCATCACTGTCGTCCATCAAAGCTATGTCTAAGATTTGTAACCGTCTAAAAAACACTTTTGGAGTTTACTTTTATAATAAAAATAATTATGTTTATCGCATATATTTACTAAAAGATGGTTATATTTATTTTATTTTTTTATAATTCATTTTCAGATTATGTGAAAAATAAATTATAAAATTAATTTATAATCGATCATGTAAAAAATTTTTACTTTAGACGTTTTTTATAATAAATTTATAAAATACTTTATGATTAATGACTAATGCATAATCATTTTAAAGTTTACGAATCAAAAGAAGATCGATGGATAACTTATAATTCACACATATATTACTTTTTATTATTTTTAATTGTCACGATCCTTAAAGTATGAGAAAATGAAAGCTTACCTTGTCACTGCGCTATTGACCAGGGCAGCTTATATTTCACACACGGAGTAGAGGAATATAATCGGAATTAAGTGTGTATTCAATAAATATAAAATTTAATTTAGATGTACAAAAAATTGATTACGCAGTGGAAGTAAATTATCATTTTTTTAATCCAGCATCCCAAACTAACTTTAATTCCTTAAATTTGTAGGACAATAAAATATACAATATTTTTTTTTTCAAACTATGCAATTGCAATAATAGATAGAAGAAAATCTATACAAGCAAATTGTTTGTAGAACATCCTCAATAAAGATCTTACACTATATTAAAATAAGAGATCGATTACCCATCTAAGAGATTACTACTATGCATCTTAATTTATTTGTCTGTATTTATAATATGTGGGTGTTCACATCAATTTTTTTTCCCACATTTTACATTATACTATAAAGAAATACCAATAAAATGCGTCATAAAATATATGGCTGTGAAGTCGTTATTTGTCTATTCTCTTGAGAATAATAATCTCATAATTCCCCGTTCCATAAACCAAATTAGCATAGCAACTATAATCGTGCACGCATTTGTTGGTCTTGGAACCACAATAAAAGGCAAAGGTGTCAGTTTCTTCCTTCATTACTCTCGAATCCGATCTGAAAAAGGGATGCCGATTCCAGGGCATATGCCTCCCTCCCAGTCCCTGGCCATTCCGCATCATCTTGCCTCGCCATCACGCCGCCGCCGCGCTCATCCTCCTCGCCCTAATGGGATCGTTGCGCACGCGAGTGGAATCTTGGATCAAAGAGCAGACCGTGAGGGTGGGGATTTCGTGGCGGCCCCCCATGCCGCAACAGTGGCGGTGGCCGCCGTGGAAGGGCCAGCGTGACCGGAAGGATCAGGAGAAGGCCCTCCGAGAAGCACTCGAGCGGCAGCGGCGGCAGCTCAACGACCTCTGTCGCGCTGTCAAGGCAGAATCGATCGGCGATCTTCAAGAAATCCTATGTTCCATGGTCCTCTCAGAGTGCGTATATAAGGTTAATTATATCTACTTCTGCTATTTTTCTTATTCCTGTTCTTAATAGACAAATTGGGTTCTTTAGAAGGTTCTGCAATGCCGGTGTCTGTATCACAAGGGTGAGCAAGGGTTTAGGGAAAGGAAAGAAGTTCATAATACGTGTTTCCTCCGTTAATCTGTTTTTCTTCATGCTTGTATTGTAGAGGCGATGATGACTCTCACGCTAATAGTTGCAACCAGGAAATAGACATAAACAGCGGATTAGGTATTGGAAAGTGTTGTGTATTTTACTTGGACGATCAATTGAACCGCAATTTGGGCTGAAATGTGATAATTAACTATGTCTGGTAGTATGAGATAATTCTACCTCTTACACTTACATGATGAATTTGTTTAAGCAGCTTTGACAATTACATGGGTATGAAGTTGATAAAGTATCACTAGATAAAGTGGTAAGTGATCCATCTGAATTTGCTTTGTTATGTTTTTTGATTCAGCAAATAAACGCCCTGTTTTAATATAGGACTTTACATTCATCAATGAATCATAAGGTGATAATAGTTTGTTGTTAGAGAAAAAGACAAAGAACAAGACATCGTAGAGCTCTCCATACATGTAACCATATTGAAAAAAGTCAGTACAACTATCTTAGAGAGTTAGAGCTAGGTTTCTTTCACATGGTTGGTTGTAATGAACTATCATGCTTAATTTCAATTTTTTATTCTACTCTGATCATTCTGGTGACATTTTTAAACTGACAGAGTCCTGCTTCTGATATGCTTTGGTACATAAACAAATTTAAGTCTGAATTTGGAGGACAGGTTGTATCTCTTGAGCGAGTTCAATCCTCTTTGGACCATGTGCTCCATAGGTGTGTTTTCATGTATCACATACCAAAAAATTTCTAAATCTAGTTTCAATTTCTTAGCTTGTTACTTAAATCAAAGTAACCAAATTGAATGGATCATATATCACTTTGGTTAATATGTGGTATTTTTACGAACTATTTCCATAGACTTGCATTTTGTGAGCTATACAAGTTTTAAAAGTATACATTAGTTTGCTTTATATGCAATGACATTGCACACTTCAGGTTGTAAATGAAACCATCATCCTGTTGATTTTGCTTATATCCTATTCTCTTAGTTTTTTTTAATAAATTATTTTTAAATAATTTGATTGTGTTTCTGTTGAGTCTATGTTGATACCTTCATCACATTATTTTATAAAAATACCTTCATCACATTATTTGATACAATCGATTGAATCCATGTTGATATCAGATTTGTACATGAATCAATCAAGTTTTGATGTATCAATGAAAGGAAACAACCAAGGCCTGTCTTGAAACAATTCATCATATATTTTAAAATTCACCCACTTTACTTTTTGGGGGCAAATTTGTCATATCACATCTGTGATGCAATTTGCTTGCTAAAATGTTGTTCTTTCTATCTTTCAACTTTAAGTAGTGTGAATGAGAGCAGTAAAGAATATTTCACAATTATGTGTATTAACTGGCATAATCACATACCATAGCTTATATGCACATATGACCAAAACTTGCTTCAGGAAATTTTCAAACTGTTTTTGTGTTTTTAATAAATTGTAAAGTAGGATGTGTTTTCTGTATTATGAATGAACTTGAGTGGTTTTGCATTACCAACTGCATGATGCAAAATAGGATTTTGGTTTTATTTTAAGTTACGATTTGTAAATATTTATTTTCGTACTCCCTCCTCATTAGGAGAATAATTTTTCAAGTCTCTAAATTAGCAAATTGTTTTATTTTAGCGTGATATATATTTTTTTGTGTTATATTTTGATTTAGGATTATTTTTGTAGAAGTTTAATTTAGATTACTTTGTTTCTTATTTTGTAGTTTGATTATTTCCTACTTTCTTTTGGTTGGAGCCTTTAAAAGGAGTCTAATTCTCCAATGTGTGAAATCATCTTTTGACAAATAAAATTGGGCAAAAATCAAAAGGGCGTCCTATTTTTTTGCAATCATCAAAGGGGCACCTCTTTTTGTTTTTAATCAAAAGGGCGCCCCATCCCACCAACAACCATGTACACTTACCCAACTGCCCTCAAATACAATGTTCCTACATTATTATCTCCAGTCATCCGGTCCCATCAGTCACTTGTATGAACAAGACAAGTCTGCTTATAGTAGTTACATTTCAAGCTATGGTTTCAAAAACGTGAATGTTGCTAGACAAGATAAATTTGTGTTGTAGCAACTATAAAATTATAGTTGCTACAATATTGTAGTAGCTATGGTTTCGTAATTGTTACAACGTAAATGTTGTTGAATGTAGCACCTCAGGTTTAAATCTCGATCCGTGTCGAGGTTTCGGTCCCAGATCGGAATGATACGGTTTCGATATCCTATCGTGTCGTGCCGATACAGTTTCAATATGTTTTTATTTATATATAGTAATTATTAGATAAATTTATTTATTGTGTATAATTTAAAAATAAATTATATATTGATTTTATATAAGTTTTCAGTTATTTAATAATTTAATATTGTTTGAAAAAATAATTAAATATATTTTCTTTAAAGGAAATTAATATATTAATAATTTGAATTAAAATTGATACATCATAATTATATAAATTAATTATTTATTCATTTAATTAATTATTAATTTAAATAATATATACTTAAAATATTAAAAAATTAAAAATATCAATTAAACTGTATAAAAATATAAAATAATAAAAACTATCAGAATATAAATCTGATTTATTATAATTTTAAAGATTTTTTAGAATTTTTAAATAAAATTTAAAACAATAAAAAAGAATTTTCATAATATCAATTGATAAAATTTATTAATTTTTAAATTTTAAATATATTTTATTGAGATAATTTAATTATGATTTATGAAAGCCTCTTCAAAATATAACACTTTAGTTGAGAATTATATCAATTAATTAAATCTTTTCCTTGAAAAATCGCGCGTCCTGGCGTTGGATGCTCCCGTGACGCTTCCTGCGGAAGCGTCGCTTCCGGCGCCGGACGGAAGACGCATGGAATTTATTCGCGTGCAGTGCCGGTTTCGCTCCCTCACCGGAACGGTAAATATCGACAGTTTCGGGTGACATGGTTGGACACTTAAAACATTGGTAGCAGCAACAAAATTGTAGTTGCTACAATATTGTAGCAGCTACGGTTTGATAACTGCTACAATATGAATGCTGTTGAACATGTCAAATTGCCTGATATTGTATTTAATGCATGCGGTAGGAGATAATAATACTGTACATATATTTGAGGGTAACCCTATCATTTTACATAGGTTGTCGGTGGAGTGGGGCGCAATCAAAAGGCGGCTCACCCTTGATGATTCCAAAAAAAGGGGTGCCCTTTTGATTTTTGCCCAATAAAATTCTCTTTGATAATTCTTATTATCTGAGTGAGACTTTGTCTAAGGTGGTATTACATTTTGTCAAACTAAGAATCTGAATATGTAGACTTATTCCTTTCTGACATCTTAATTCTTTGCTTCTGGATAGTGTTCATTCAGATGAATTTAACATAGTATAACGAAAAGTCTTGTTTTTGAATCTTTCCGGTCACAACAATTTAGAAAATGTTCCGAGTTGAATGAATGCACTTGTTGAGGTTTGGGTTAGTTTAATCATGTTCACCACCCACACTAGTGGGGGGAGTATTATTAATTTAAACATGTAAATTTGTTCCTTCCTAATAGCTTAGGCTTTTGGATAAGTGACGGTCCAATCAAGTTTGATAAAATACATTTATGTTTTATTTCATTATTGTGTATCTCCTTTTGTCTGTTAGATACCTATTAGCTGAGGCAGGGGATACCATTTATGCTTCATTCATCGGGACAAAACAATACAAGTAAGCAAAAACATAAGATTCTAAAGTTCCTGAATATTCAAAGATAAACTCAAAAGTTACTGATCTTTCATCACTCTTTTAGAGATGTCATAGCTGATGCAAATATACTTCAGGGAGCCATATTCCACGAGGATGATGTTGTGGATGATTTGAGTGATATTGAATCTGAACAAGCTGACAGGGAAAAGAAGATTGATGTAAACCTTGGAAAGCCAATTCAAGAAAAATGGAAGCGATTGAGAGAACGTCCAAAGCCTGCTGCACATAGGGTGAGTTTCTGATTAATTTTAATTTGGAATATTGTTAACATAGATTGTAATCCCTTCAATTGATCCAAATTATTTTTTTTGTCTGAAACTCACTGTTAACACAGATTGTAATCCCTTCAATTTATCCAAATTGATTTTTTTGCCTGAAACTCACTGTTAGGTAACAGTTTGCCCCTATTTTTCTTACAGGGATTCTTGGGGCGTGCTAAAGGGATTCCAGCATTGGAGTTGTATAAACTTGCTCAGAAAAAAAATTGTAAGCTCGTCCTTTGCGGGCATTCACTTGGTGGAGCTGTAAGTGATGTTTAATGTCCTCTACTTATATTGCCTCTTCATTTACTAATATGTGATCCTTCTTTCTTGTCTTCTGAGGGCTCTCTTTATAATGCTAGGTAGCTGTTCTGTCTACACTTGCAATTTTGAGAATTCTCACAACATCTTCACTAGCTAAAGAGCACGAGAAAGTTCCTGTGAAGTGTATCACTTTCTCTCAACCACCTGTTGGTAATGCTGCTTTGAGAGAGTATGTTCTTTCATTCAACTGTGTGGAATAGTTCTTATATCTTTGGTTTGAATTTTGATCATCTAGATTGGGGGAGCTTTCGTGGTAGTTACTTATTCGGCTAAGTTCGTTATTTGCAACTATGCTAACCTCACTACATGACTACCATACATTTATGATGTCCTTTTTACATGATTCTAGTTATGTTCATCAGAAAGGATGGCAAGGCTATTTCAAAACATACTGTATTCCTGAAGATTTGGTTCCACGGATCTTGTCTCCTGCATATTTTCATCATTATAACACACAAGTTCAGCAACCATCTTTACATGAAGGTTCTGATGGTTCAAACTATGAAGAAGAGACAAGTAGGCCAACCTTTCAAAAGGGGAAAATAAATGATGGGGAGGAATTAGTTCTTGGAGTTGGCCCTGTTCAGACATCAATATGGAGACTCAAAAATCTTGTTCCCTTTGAGGCTGTTCATAAGCATTTAAATGTATTCAAGAAAGTAGGAAATGATAATGGATCTGTGTCATCACTTGAAAATTGTAGCTCCCCACCTGCATTTGGCATAACTGATCCGGAACCTGAGTCTTTGGAAATCCAGGAGGATTCGGATGGGATTTCTTTGACTCCTCTTGATCCAGATAGGACTGTTGCAAATGACAGCCATGTAACTAGGAAAACCAGCACCAGAATCGGGGAGTCAAGGCGGTGGCATAGAGTTCCTTCTTTGCCTTCTTATGTACCTTTTGGACAGGTATCCACATTCATCTATCTGTTCTTTTTCTTCTTTAAGCTAACCTTATAATTAATATATAAGAAGGTTTTGTCAGTTAGTTTTAAATTGTCACCTCTGGTAGCATCATATATTACTAGGAATTCTGGATACAGTGAAAGAAAACAGAATTTGTTTGCTCATATCAGAGTATACGTTAATTTTGCAGACATATTCCTTTCTGTAGGACGCTAAGTTATTGAGCTTTGAAGACAGAATTTACTTGCTTGTATCACTAAAAGATGTTGCAATATTGCCTAAATGGGACCTGACCCAGCTGCATAAGTTCATCTTCATATGCTGTTTGGGGTCAAAGATTGTTAATATTAGATTTATGAGTTTGCATTCAAGTTTATCTTGTATGCTCATATCTAGAAGATGCCTTGAATACATAATCTGACCTTTCAAATGAGTTATGTAGACAAAGCCAGTTATGTTTTCGCTCGATTCCTTTTTTTTTTTTGTACATTATTATCAGTTTTTATGGAGTTACTTCTATCTTGTTCCTATGGCTGTTTTAGATAACTTCCAATTTTTTTTTGTAAGTTATTAAAGGGGTTTACTTGTCATTCACTATCTGTGACCATATTTGACAAAGTTGCATAGTCATGACCCCATTTTCTGGACATTGCTCGAAGTAGGATGTTGACTGACATAGGTTATGCTGACTATATGTAATACCACTACTTTGCAAGTTTACTTGTGTGTTGAAATTTTGAGATAACTGATGTGCATATGAATTTTTTTTTGTGAATCATCCTTTTGGTAACAAGAGCACATATGAAAAAAGCAACAGCGACTTTAGTTATGTGCTTTTTCTAACTGACGGTTCAAAAAAGTGAACTTCTGGGTAGACTGGATTTTTTTCCCACATGGCTGCAATAAACGGAAAAAAGGCTCTTCTTGGTCAAACAAATATTTATAGGTTGTTCTGTCAACTTTTGCCTCCTTTGTTACTTTTATCTTTAAAATTTTACTCATCCATCCATAATTTTTGATGGGATTTCCTCTGTTGCATTGTTCTTAAACTATGGGCTTCTTTTGAGTTTTGATTGTTGACCAACATGGTAATACATAAACATACATATATATACATACATATTCATACATACGTGTATATATATGTGTGTGTGTATTATGTACATCGCATTCGAAAAATGGTAATATTTGCAAGATGGAGGTTGCAAAAAGGTAAAATGTAAAAAAGAGTTCATTATAAGATGCAACTTCTAATCCTTAATCTGTGACCAAAACTAATAATGTATCAGACACTTTTTAATTTTAGTACAACATTGTTATTCTAGGTGGGCAATAAGCACCTGCATGATAGAGAGAGATCAATTGGTTGAGGGATGCTAGGGTCAGAATTAGTCATGAGATGTTTTTCCTTGTGCTCATGGAGTGGACAAAGCTGAATTTTACTATGGTTGTAGTGGTACAAAAAAAATTTTACGCTACATGATCTAGTTGATGATTTGTTGTACTATGATTAACATGTTCTTAGTAAAATATATGGACTAACCATGGGGAAAATGTTTCTGTTGTGATTTTGTTGGTCTAGAGTTGGTATGGGGATATTGAGTTGCGCTATAATATTTGGAATATACTTTGTGCCATCTTATTTTAGTGTTAGGTAGGCAATGTCTTTTTCTACTTTTTAGTATGTGTCAGATATGTTTAACCAACAGGCCATAGAATGAGGCAGGTGTGTTTAATATTTTGCTCTGACCTTCAGGGTGCATATCTGCAATAAACCATGATAACCAACAAGAATTTCATATGCATGCCAGAATTTCATAGGTCATAATTTGAAGATCTGATCTTGAAGAAGGTTGTCTTCTAGGGTTTTACGCATCATATACTGAAGTCTGAATAAATCTTATTTTATCCAGACAATGCCCACTATTCTGAATTGAGCAAACCAGTAGTCACCAGGCATAAAGTGGACATTAAAAGCCAGATTCAGATATAAGAAGATGGTACACGTGGATGAATGCATCAGTTCAGCCATAAACCATCATATTATTTTTTGACAATCTCTTTGGTTGGTTATACAGACTTCTTCCTTGACATCGATTAGCTTGATTCTGCCAATCAATCATGTCTTCATACTTTTCCTACTTATTTCCTCCATTATCAAATTGGATGCTAGTATGCTACATTGTTGTAGTTTGGGAGTCATCCCTAGTGGAACATCAGCATCTCTTCATTGAGAGGGTAACTGGTATCTGAACACTCGTATATAACAGTATATATTGCAGAAGTCTTCCATTTTTTGAGATGTTTCTGAACATACTAATTAAAATTCATGACTTCTGGAGACTTCAGTATATTATTTTAGATATTTGGCTTTATCTTTATGCTTTAGTCAGTAATCACCTGTTTCCATGTTATGTACTACTATGCTCTGGTATATTCACTTAACTGTTCTTCCTTTTTACTGCTAGTTGAGCAGACCATTACAAATAACCACCTTCTAACTCGAATAACCACCTTGGTGTTTTCTAACAGCTCTACTTGTTAAGAAGTTCATCAGTTGAGTCACTTTCTGATGCGGAATACTCAAAATTGACATCGGTACGAGCGGACACATTATCCATGAGTTTGTGTGATTGCCTGATAGTATTCTTGTTCTAGTATTGATTTTTTTTTTTTTTTTCATTTAACTTAAACAATAACAAACTCTAGCTACTCATTCTGATTACTTTGCCCTGGGAAAGGCATTTGCAGGTTAGGTCTGTCATAACAGAATTGAGGGAGCGCTTTCAATCACATTCTATGAAGTCATATAGGTCTCGCTTCCAAAAGTAAGAATTGCTTTATCTGTAAGATTCCCCTTCCTGACTAATGTGTTGTTGAATCAGATCACTAGGAATTTTTCTTAGTATTCTTTAGTTTTTTTTGTCAATCTTAATAATTAACTGAGGTTCTTCTTCTGATATTTCCTCGTAGTATAAACATTTTTCTTGTATAAATTCACTTCAGTTTCTGGGTTCTCTACATGTTGAGGATGTTTCTAGATATTTGTTTGCTGCACAATTATACAATTTAACAGCACAACAATCCTAGAACAGGAATGGCTTTAGATAAGGTCAAGGAGACTTTAGATTTCTACTTAAGTGTTGTATTAAATGAGTGAACCAATATCATGGTCTGCACAATCACATGTTCCTTTTCATGGATGGTTCTGGTTCGATAAACGTCTATTTCACTTTCACATTGCCCCACAATTCACAAAACCAGAAGCTGTTAGAATCATCCTTCAAAGGAAGTTGGAAGTATTGTTTCAGGCATATATTCTTAATAATGAACTGACTGCGGTTCATCGTGTTTTTTTTTTGGATGGTTGCTCTAGTCTTGGGTGAATGCAGTCTTGGCCCTTGGGTGTATGAAGTGGGAGACTCTTATCATAGTTTAGTTTGTCAAGTGTATCATTGTAAATTTGAGCAATCAATGAATACCTTAATTTGTTTTCTTTGGCAGGTTATATGACATGTGTATGTGTGGTGATGCTCCTCCCTTTCTTGGGATGGAGCAGTTACCACATTTTCCGCATCCACACCAATTACTTGGCTTGGCAGCTCCTGGTGCTGTAGAGTTTGGTCATATTGTGGAGCCTCCTCTGATCCAAATTGCAACTTCTATTCTTCCTCTTGGTTGGACTGGAATTCCTGGTGATAAACACACACAGCCAATGAAAGTTAATATTGTGGGACATGGGCTTCACCTTTGCACACTTGTACAAGCTCAAGTAAATGGAAGCTGGTATTATCTTGACTTCTATTTCAAACGTTTTGGTTTCAAAAGCAATTACTTTGTAGGTTAATATGGTGTGTTATGGATTATCTCATATATAAAAGTAATCATTTGATAAAATATTCATAATCCATTTAACATTTCCATCAATAGCTTATGTTTGAGGCATCAACTAAAGTTGGTCTTCTCTTGGCTAGTTCTTTTTAGGTTTTTGACTGATAAAGTTGTCACCAAGCAAATTTTGATTTTTTTTAGATTCATATTCATATAGCATGATCATTAATTGCCTATGTTTGAGGAACCAACTAAAATTGTTTGTTCCTTGGCTGTTTTGATCATATTTGCTTATTGATTGGTATCCTAATTCCTAACCAAAGTTCATTCTTAATTGGGATATTTGACACTCCATCTTGACTTATTTTGAATGTTAAAGATCCCCACCCATAATACATGCTACAAGTTTTCGTATCTTTTTTCCCATTTTATTTGGCAGGCCCACAAGGTGAAAGAAGATCATTCAGGTAATGGAATGGTGGAAGAGTAGAACATATAGTTTAAGCAAATTGTCAATGGTCAGGCTCTAGTTGAATATATATAATGCATTTGATTTTGTTGCTTGTAGTGCTTGTGGATGTTCACTATAAGCAGAATGAAAGTTAAGTGTAATATATAAGAAACAAGACTCCTCTTAGGCTCTTAGCTAAATTTTTTTCCTACGTCTTTTGTTTCCTCACATTTTACTATTTCCACACCTTATTCTTTTCTTTTTTCTTGGGCGGGCTTTGTAGTTTATCCCACATGTTCAATGAGTTTCGTGTGCCTTTCTGCATGTTTCATTGCAAAAGAAAAAAAAAATACCAACACCTTTGTGGTGGAAAATTCTAGTTGGTTCTTTTTGGTGTCGCTTTATGATTTCCAATTTCTATTACTGAGGTAACCTATGTTTTATTATTATTTTTCTTTCTTGACAACACAATTGTATTTGATAACAGGTATTCAACAACAGTGGAAACCTTACCTTCGGTGCCACCATACTCGACGAATGATGGAATTCATCCACAGACACAAGAAATGCGAATATTAATTGGCCGTCCTCTAAAACATCCACCAAAATTTCCAGTTGTAAATCATTCTTTGCGTTTCAACTCAATTGCAGAGCATACCAGCTCAGATTCAGACTATGAAATTGGCTCTCTGTTTGAAGACAGAAATATATGTAGTGATGGCTTGAACAACTTTGTTTTATACTGTACTAGCGACTTCTTTACAGTCTCCAAAGAGGTACATGTCAGAACACGACGAGTGAAATTACTTGGGTTAGAGGTATCATATTTCGCACGCTAGATATTTTTTTATTCTATTACCGATTTATATGGTTTTGAACTGATCACTGAATGCTTACAGGGGTCTGGAAAGACTAGTTTATTTAGAGCATTGCTGGATCTGAGTAGACAGAGGAACAGAACACATGTTGATATTGTTTACTCAGATATGGATGCTCATAAAGTAGTAGAAGGTGGAGTATGCTATTTGGATTCTGTTGGAGTAAACCTGCAGGTACCTTTTTTAATATTACTCTCTAGGAACCTTTCTAAATATTACAAAGGAACCTTTTCTAAATAATCAATTAACACTGGGTGATTGTAGTTCTGGACCAACTAAGATCCTCTTTTAAGTCAGAAGTTGTTAATTAGTAATCAAACCTTTTTTTTGCATCGCAAACTAGTTGCATGAATCAACACTGATGGCAAAATACTTCCACGGATCAACAAATCTTTTGGTGAAATAATTGCATGGATTTTCTAAGATACTTGAAGTTAGAAGCATCAGAGGAAGAGTCAGCAGATCTGTGATTTCTAGTTTTTAAAATTATGTACAAGTGTTTTAAAGGCAAAAAAGAAGGCTAGAAGACAAACTGGAGTTTTCTAAGAAAAGCTATGTGGTAGGCACTGCAAAAGTGTACCCTACTTGATCTGTTCTGGATTTTCTTCTCGAATATCAGTCTGCACTAACTATGTTTCTCATTTTTACAATATACCAAAAAATAGTTTGTCTATATTAGCCTGACATCGAGAGCTATGATAGTGAGTACTTATTGCCTGGCAATGATACAGTGAAAATTATTCCAAGGATTTGTAAATCTTCAAATTTTCATGCTTTTGTAGCATCTTTCTGTATCAGAGATATAAATCCCTGGTATTCTAGTTATGTGAATCGTACCAATAAAATGATAGCCGACAACATCCATTTACCACCTTTATTCTGCAACCTTCACATTAAGCATTTAACTTGCTTTTTCATGACTGAAATGGCATGATTTTCAAACTCTGAAATCTGAATCGATTATGGCTGTAGGCACTGCAAAAGGAAATTTCTAGTATTAGAAAAGAATTGGAAGGTGTTTGTGACCTCAGCAGAAAAACAGATCTGGTTGTCCTTGTGCATAATTTATCAAGTACACTACCAAGATGGCATGATACAGAAACTTCACTTCCAGCCATGTCGCTTCTTTTGAATGAGGTTAAGGTTTGTGGTATCCCTTGGGTTCTAGCCATCACTAACAAATTCTCTGTCAGTGTCCATCAGCAGAATACGCTAATCAATTCAGCAATTGAAGCATATCAAGCACCTCGTGACATGACTGTAGTTGTGAATTCCTGTCCTTTCATAACACCAACTTATAGTGGGCTGCAGTCTTTGCGTTCTATAGATGATGACTTGGCTATGGAGGCTAACCGAAAGGTCAAATGGATCCCTGTTAAGCTTGCTCGGATATCATTCCAAAAGAGAAGTGCAGTAATGCCTGTTGAAGGTATATCTGAATTTCGCCAACTCATACACCATGTTCTTGCGAGCAATGAAGAGATGGCATTCCAGGTCAGTTTTCATTTTACCTTATCATGTAACTGCTATAAATGCATGAGGGATAGTACGGTTTCATTGGTCAACCTAGGAAATTGAAGCAATCCAGTCCTGGAATACTTCCGGTTGAGCTGGATTTTTGACCGTTTCAACCCTCTGGAATGATTTCAGAAAACTGGGTAGAATAAGAATTGTGTTAAGTGATTTGCAGTGTTTTACCTGTGTGATTACTGATTAACTACTCGTATTGTGTGAATAGTTGAATTTCTATGCTTGATTGGGATGCAGGAACTTACAAAGGAGAGGTTGTCATTGGAATTGGCAAGGGAGCAGAAGTCTATCCTTGCAAAGAGAGACTCTAAGGGAAAGGAAACCGGTGCCACAGCTGCTGCAATTGGTGCATCAGTTGGAGCTGGTCTTGGTCTTGTAATGGCTGTGGTTATGGGGGCAGCATCTGCCTTGAGAAAACCTTAAATAGTGATTTTAAGTTGTACATTTAGTTCACATTTCAGCTTGTTAGAAAGTATTCATCGGAACATGGTGATATCTGGGACTATTTGGAACTAGAATTGTATGGAAAACACAATGATTTAGTTTACTTGTTGCAAGAGTCACATTGACGACTTTAAGAATTGAATGCGGGATATCCATTTCACATCAGATTTCATGGCCTCAAGTTATTTGAGTCATACTAATATTTCGGTCATACTAACCAACAACCTACAGTAACAAAAAGTTAATTTAAGTGTCCTGGCTTTGGTGTGGTGATAAAAGATAGGATGTATTTCTAAGCAACCAAATTCAATATCCACGCATAAGTGCATCACGATTGAACTAGGTGATATTGAATCGTCACGTTAGGAGCCACTATGTTTCATGGATAGTTTATTTGGTAGGCATAATGTTAGACCGGATTGTTCATCTCAAAATTAGTGGTCATCTCACTATTTTTTGAGTTTCCAACTCAATTGAAAACTCAATAATCTAGGATCCTATCTTCTGATGTCTCATACCTTTTAGTACTAGGTTAATTAAGTAGGTTCTTACTACCGATTGCATCATATATATATTTCTTAGACTCGTTGCGTTGATTCTTTATCAAAGACATAATAATATATATCACAACTTTCTTCTTTAGATTTCATGAATCTTAACTTTGACCAACAAATACATAAATCCAATCAAATCAAACCCATCAATTACCATCCTCGCATGACTAATGATGCCATTAAGAATGAGGAAGCATGTGCCCTGATGGTAAGTGGACATACGAGTTTTCCACACAACAAAGGTTTGATTTTCACATAGTGCAAATAAACGCCTGCTGCGCTCAAATTGCTCGTGGTTCTGGATCATCATCGTGGCCCATCTATGCTTTCTGAATTTATCCAATGACCAGTAAGAAATCTTCGTGGGATCGAGTCCCATCTCCAAGTAAATGAAAGATAAAAAGACCTGACACCTGGGTTAAATATTGAATGAGGAAGCATGACCTTAACTTTGTCCAATGTTCAACAAGTCATGTATCATAAACCATCTCTCTCTCTCTCGTTATATATATATATATATATATATATATATATATATATATATATATATATATAGTTTTGATATGTTGTGTGATATTTTTGTATGCGACACCCGACTAATCAATTGGTGAATCGATTGATGGAGGTCAGGGTGGCTACCCATTGTCGTCGCCTATGTGCGCTCGGATGCTTAGCACTAGTGGTCTCCGGCCGCTTGGTCCGACCCAAACTATAACTCGGGGGGAAAGATGAACCCTAAGGGGGAACGGGACTGAATTTTGGCCAAATTACGGTAGGAATTCAGTGCGACACTACGTTCGCACTATGCCCCGAATCGATTACCGAATCAATTCAAAACATCATGACATCGATTGAGGATTTTCCCAATCGATTGAGGACTTCCACAATCGATTGGAGAAGCCCCAATTGAATCCACCAATCGATTAGGGAAGCCCCCAATCAATTGGTGGCTAAAAAATTCAGCCAACAATTGATTGGTGGCTTCCCTAATAGATTAGTGGTATTCAATTCTTGTGAGCTAATTTATTCCGATGGACAGTTCGACTCCACATTCAACCTACCAAATAAACTCAAAAAGCATGATGGCTTTTGACATGATAACCAACATCAATAGTGGTTCAATGATGATAAATGTACTCTGTGTGAAAATTAAACCTTGATTATTTAGAAATATATCATGCCTCTTACTACAACACTGATAAACCAACTCTTGTATCACAACTATAGAAGGTGAGTTAAAAGTGAAGGTTTAGACATTTAGAGAGAGAGACTCTCTTTTCTATAAGGAGGAGGCGATGGCAAATCTTCATAGAGATCTCGACCGTGGTACTTTCATGTTCATGGAGGAACTCTCCCTTCTCTCTTAGGAGAAGGTGAAGCAATCCACCCAAAGGGCATGGTGGAAAATTAGTCATGGACTTGCGTTTTTGTTGCAGGTAGTTCTGATCCAGGGCATTGCATCTAGTATAGCACGTCGAAGTCCTTGTGTTTCTGCTAGTGTAGCCAGTGTGGATAGCACTGGTCAGTGTTGGTGCTTGGATGGCTAGAGAGGAGGGGGTGAATGTAGCCAGACACAGAAATTTGGACTTTGAACTTATCTGCACTTGAAGGTTAGCAGCGGAAGCAACAAATAGAGGCAGAAAACAAAAACAAACAGAAAACAGAAACTACCAGCAACCCAAAGACGCTAACACGGAGGATTTACAAGGTTCGGGGATAACTTGCCCCTACTCCTTGGCGTGCCCGTGAGGTGGGCGATCCCTTGATCGTCGGCATATCAAGTCCCGGGAAATCCGGATATCAAATGTCTCCTTCTCGGTGGAGAAACCTCTCCACACAGATAGTCTCAAGAGATATGAGTTAAGCGTACAGAGACTTAAAGAAGATCTTACAGATCGCTAGCAAAGCATAAGGAAGAGAATAGGAGAATAGTTCACCGAGCACAACACAACACCACCAACGCAAGAACCCTCAGCTCTTCGTTTGCTTGCTGATCCACTCGCAACTTCCTCCACAGACTCAAAGTATCAGCTTTGCAAGAAATTGCCTGAAGGTTCAAAATGATGAATTGTTCTAAGGCTTCTTCGCTACCCAGCTCTTAAGCCTCTGCCCATTGCCAGTCACCAGGCGCGCCTCTGCAGCTCACCAGCTGCTCATCTACAACAGCCTCAACTACCACTGACCTCTTCTGGACTCCCTGAACTCTCTTCAGCCGAGCCCCAGATCAGTTCGTCAGCTTCCCAGCCGTTGCCAGCCGCGCCAGACGCCCGTTGTATCCTGCGAAAGGGAAACAGCCAAAACTGAAGTAGCCAAAGACTCCGGTTGACCCTCCTTGAGTAATCCCTGCATTACCTGCACACTTAGCAGATGTTTAGCACAGAAAATCAACGGAGAATCAAATATCAGAAGATTCAGAGCAGATATCAGTAGTATTCAGAAGGAAATCAGAGCGTTTGACAGTGTTTTCAAATTGAAGTTCAGACACTTATCGGTCCACAGACCGATCAGAGAGGACCCTGATCGATTAGGTCACATCCTGATTGATCCAGTGACTCCCTGATCGGTCACACTGACCGATCAGGGATCATGGATCGGTCACACTGACCGATCCATCCCTTGCTAGGCTTCCAAGCCACTACCACCAGCCAAAGCCCATGATCGGTCACCGAACCGATCAGGTTGTGCCCTGATCGGTTTGGTGACCGATCAGGTCACTCCCTAACCGATCAGAAGCCATCCTGATCAGTTAGGATGAGGAAAGTCCGACATTTGATCGGTTAGATAGACCGATCATTGTTCCTCACAAAACCCATCTGATCTCTCTCTGATCGTTCACCAAAACGATCAGGAGCCGAACAAAAGCCTTCTGTTCTCTCTCTGATCGTTCACCAGAACGATCAGACTTCTCTGGATCGATCACCAGACCGATCCACAACAGGGAGTTCATGCCAACTCCGTGATCGGTCTCCAGACCGATCCAGCTCCGACCAAATCAGCCCTAAGTCCAGAGAACAACCTCCCTAGCCTTCTCTGACTTATTCTGGTCCCAAAGAACGAGCTCATGTGCCCTCTCCGACCAGTACACACAATGCTCAGTCCCCCAGACCAAGACTTCGTGCCCAGCTTCACTCACCGGGACTTCATTCAACCTAGCTTCCCTTGCTAGGATCTGGCTTCACTCACCAGGGTTTCAGTCCCCGACTTCACTCGCCGGGATTTCCATCACCTGGCTTCACTCACCAGGACCCGGCTTCACTCACCGGGGTTTCAGTCACCTGGCTTCACTCACCAGGACCCGGCTTCACTCACCGGGGTTTCCATCACCCGGCTTCACTCACCGGGACCCGGCTTCACTCACCGGGGTTTCCGTAACTCGACTTCACTCACCGGGAGTCGTGCCCAGTCCCCGATCAGGACTTAAACCAGACTCATCTTATTAACCTAAACTTAAATCGGTGTCAACACCAAAACAACAATCAGGGTCAGACTACATCAACAATCTCCCCCTTTTTGTTGTTTGACAACCCGATTTTAAGTTTAGGTATTTGAAATCAATTGTAACAAATTTCACTATCGTAGGAGAATCAGAGTCCTCCCCCTATAATAGTTATACTCGTAATCATCCTAAACATAACTAACCACACTCTCCCCCTTTGTCAAACACCGAAAAGGGTGTAGACTGGTTGTTAAGTTTAAAATGCCTCCCCCTCAACCTAGGGTTTTCCCCAAAATGAACAGGATATGATTAATTTGAAAGCATATGAAAAACATATGAAATAAGGATAAAGCATGACAAAACAGTCATACACATCATATGAAATAGAATACAACATGAAATAGCAATAAACATGGAATAGAAAAATCATGAAATAGCAGTCATACATAAAAACCATCAGACAGTCATACAAAACAAGTCATGGAGTCACAGTCAGAATCAGAATACAGCAAACACAATCAATCCTGAACTGGAGGGTTGTCAGACTGCATCGGATCATATGATGTGTCATCGTCCAGTAGGAAGCTCCCCGGGGCAGTGCTGCTGGAAGGCGCAGATCCAGGAAATGTAGGCTAGTACGGATGACCAGCCGCCCAAGCGTGCCACTTAGCAAACCACGCCTGCTGATCAGCACGGATCCCAGAGACGTCGGACTCTATCGAGTGTAATCTGCGGTCGATAGTCTGAACCTCAGAGCGGATCTCCTGTCGCCAGAGCTCGGACACATGAAACTCATGCTGCATAGCCTACTCCAGCTCCGCGACCTGCCAGCGGAGATCAGGATCCGGCTCGTACTCCTCCTGTGCTGCTGCGACGGGCGCCTCCTGATGTACAGTCGAAGCTGCTGGTACCTGAATATGGGCTGCCCGAGGTAGCTCCCCTAAGCCCCTCCCATCCTTCCATAGAAGGCCTTGAGGTCCGACAATAATGCCAGACTTGGCAAACACACATTTTCCAAGTCGGCAGTCTTGTCGAACCATCGACACAGTCCTGCCCTTGGACACATCGACACCGACTGACTGAAGCCAGTCAGTGATAACGTGTCCAAAAGGCATGTAGACTGTGCGCCGCCCGGGCTCGCTATAGGCTATGATGGAAAAGATAATGCTCGCCGTGATATCATAATCCAGATGGTGATGCATCACATAGAGCAGCAAGCAATGGTATGGGCGGATTTCACTGAGAGGTTTTGAAGTGATTGGCAGAAGGCAGTTTCTGATAATCTTAAAAAGGATATAATCAACTGGAGAAAGGTGAAGGGCAGCAAAGGTGGGGAAATCAGGAGCCATCTCATCAAGGCCATCTGGCCTAGGGTGTCCAAAGAAATACTCGTAGATGGAGTCGGGGGTGACTCCCTCAAACGGAGGCAGTAAAGGATCCGGGATCTCAGGGTAGATAGAGTAGAAATTTGGCGATCATCGACAGCCAAGATACTCTGAAAAATTTTTGTAGGTAAAGTCAAGGTTGGTTTTGGCTACCCGAGTTATATACCCCAAACCCCCTTGTGGTCCTGGTTGCAGATTGTTGTAGAATTCGGACACAAGATCAACATTGATATTTCTTTCGAGAGAAAGGAAAAATTCAAGATTGTAGAAATCAATAACCTCTTTAATAGAGGGACAACGCTAATATAAGAAAGGCCTATCAATCAATCTATATGGGAGGAGTTTAAAAGTTCAAGTTTGGAAGGCTTGTTCAAAATATGCATTGGGGAATCGAGAGCTTGAGAATGGTTGAGGTCTAGAAGATGAAGAGGGAGCTTTTGACCTCGAGGTTCCCTCCGCAGGGGCCTTCCCCTTGGTAGACTTCCTAAATATTGGAAATATTGGGTCACGGCACAAGAAAAGGATTTGAAGTCAAGGGCACAACATTGAATTGATCAAATGAATCATAACACAAAAACAATGACCAAATGAAATTAAGGTCATGGCATTTGAATGGATCAAATGAAGTTAAGGCATACCCACAAAAATTTTTGATCACATGAAAATAAGGTCACGACAAGAATGATGGAATGAATCAAGTGAACACAAAAATTTGCAAGGTAAGGTTTGATCAGTGAAACATTTGATCAGTGAGGTTTGATCAATAATCAAGTGAAAATAAGGTTTGATCAGTGAGGTTTAGGTCGCGGCAAACACATCACAACATGGTTAGCACAAAAAAAACATGACTTATAAAGTAATCAACAAGGTAAAACCGAAGAACACAAAATCTTACTTAGGTGCCATGAGATTAGTTGGAAAAGATCTTGAAAGCTTGAAGTAGTGAAAACCTTGCGCAAGAGATGAGAACCTCAGAACCTTGCACGGATTGCACGGGAGGAGCTTGCAGCAGAAAAGCCCAGATCACGGCTCTCAGAGTCGCAGAAACTCTCAAAAATGGCTTGCAAGGGAGTGGAGCTTGCCAAAGGAATAGAGATCTCGCCGAAGGAACAGAAAGTTCACAGAGAGGAACAGAGATCTCGTCGAAAACTCAAAGAGTGAGGGCTTACGCGCAGGAAGAAGAGGAAAAAGGGCTCGCAAGAACTCGCAGGAAGAAGAAGAATGAGGGGAGTCGGGTGGCTAGGATTGGAGGTGTAAGAGGGAAATGAAGTTAATAGGTTGGTGGACCGATCCACCAACTGAAGTTAATGCGGTAGATCGGATCCACCGTCCGATCCCTGGATACCCAAATTGATCAGGGAACTGCCTGATCGGTCTGGCTGCGTTCTGATCGGTCGGGTGACCGATCAGGGAAGTCCCTGATCGGTCTACGGATCGATCAGGGATCGAACAGAGGGATCTGTGAACCTCATGTTGGTGACGAGATGGCTAGAGAGGGGGGGGGGTGAATATAGCCAACACTTTCTCTTTGAGAACTTAGCAAGTTTACTGCACTTAGCTTATCAGTAGCACAGCGGAAGAAGCAAAGGAAAAACAAAACAGTGCAGTAAACTAAAAACAAAGATGAAGGCTAACAACCACAGCTACCAAGATCGCTAACAAGAGGGTTTACAAGGTTCGGGGATAACTTGCCCCTACTCCTTGGCGTGCCCTTAAGGTGGGCGATCCCTTGATCGTCGGCAGATCAAGCCCCGGTGATCACCGGATATAAAGCAACCTCCTTCTCGGTGGAGAAACCTCTCCACAGCGTTTCAATCAGATAAATGTTTAAGCTCAATGAAACAACAAGAAAGATCTTACTCAAACACCCAGCAAAGAGAAGAACGCAGCAAGCTTCCCTGAGCTCCACCCAGTGGCGATCTCACGCAAGAACCCTTCTTCGTGTCTTCCCACTGTCGGACTCCAAGCCTCTCGTTCTCTCCTTCAAGTGCTCGAGTAATGGATGATTGCTTCTCGATAGCTTGCTCAGAATGATGGAAACTTCAAGAACACAGCAAGCTTGATGTGGAGAACTCAAGGCACAGGAACTCAAGAACACCAGCTGTAAGCTTTCCAATGCTTTTCTATTTCTCTGCTTCTACCAAGCTGTCTCCCGTTCCTTTTTGTTTCTCCGCTAAGCATCAAGTGACCTCATCTCCAGCAGCCTCCGGCTGCCTCACTGCCAACGCCAGCTACACTGAACCCTTACTGAACTTCCTGAGCTCCCTCAGCCAAGCTTCAGTCAGCGGCTTCAGTCCTGCAGCTCCAGCCATTGCAACCTGAGTGGAGAAATGGACAAACCTGCTCCAAGGAAAGCCCCCTTTGACTTCTCCTTGAGTGTTTGAATCCTCCCCTGTCACCTGCAGCTTAGTTAGAATATTAGAGCAGTATATCACATAGTAAATCAAGTATCAGAGGCAACCATCAGTGAACCGGATACGGTCAGACGCGATCAGAGCGTCTGACAGTGCAATTTGAATTAAAGTGATCGGTCACCCGACCGATCAGAGCGACTCCTGATCGGTCACCAGACCGATCAGGCTAGGTCCAGACCGATCAGGCTAGTGCCTGATCGGTCCCCAACGCTCAATCAGAAATCGCGATTTCTTTGTGACTTCTCCTGGATCGATCACCGGACCGATCCCAGGTTGTGATCGATCACCCGAACGATCCACCCCTTTCTTGGGCGATTTCTGAGCTTCGCAGTCCAGACCTCCTGATCGGTCATCAGACCGATCAGACAGCCTCCTGATCGGTCACCAGACCGATCAGATCATGACCAGACCGATCAGGATCCGTCCTGATCGATCATAGAGAAGAACCTGCGACGCTTGATCGTTCTCCGGAACGATCTGCACAGTGATCCTGATCGGTTACCCGACCGATCAGGAGCAGTTCAGCAGGGGAACTCAACCTCACTACTCGCTCCCTGATCGGTCACCAGACCGATCAGGAGCCAGTCAATGGGTGAAACGTATACTCCCTGATCGGTCACCAGATCGATCAGGAGCAGCACAGTAAGTTCCCAACCTCACTGAGTGCTCCCTGATCGGTCACCCGACCGATCAGTCATCGCTGGATCGGTCACCAGACCGATCCACGAAGGAGCAGCGTGCCAGAATCCCTGATCGATCACCAGACCGATCCAGGGACTCAAACTCAGCCCTCCAAGCTAAGTTTCCATCCACCTTAGCCCTCCAAGCTAAGGATTTTCCATCTAACTCTCCAAGTTGGGAATTTGCACCTAACCCTCCAAGTTAGGACTTTTCACCTAGCCCTCAAAGCTAGGACTTTTCACCCAACCCTTCCGAGTTAGAACTCCATCCAACATAGCCCTCCAAGCTAGGCACCTGACCCTCCAAGCCAGGACTTTTTCACCTAATTCTCCAGGATGGGAATTTGCACCTAACCCTCCAAGTTAGGACTTTTCACCTAGCCCTCCAAGCTAGGACTTTTCACCCAACCTTTCCGAATTAGGACTTTTCCAACACCTAACCCTCCAGGTTAGGATTTTTCAGCACCTAGCCCTCCAGACTAGGATTTTCAACACCTTGTTGGATCGAGAAAACCGATAGAGGGGGGGGGGGTGAATATCGAAAATTGTTCAGATTTTCGTAACGAGCAGTTGCACAGCGAAAATTTAAAAACAACACACAGACACAGTCGATTTACTTGGTTCAGAGCCTGTGTCGACTCCTACTCCAAGGCCCACGGTCGTTGACCGTTTACTTTGGACAATTCTATATACGCGCAAAACAGTTTACAATATTTGATTACAAATAAGTGCAATAAAATAATAATATTAAAATTTCGATCTTCGTTACCGACGTCCGGAGTGGATTGACTTTTTCGGGGCAGCGGGACGTCGTCGGCTCGTGTTGGAGTGTTTCCGGAGCAAGGCACGAGCGTAGAAGAGCTTTGAGGCGTTGAGAGAACTGATGCCTTGAAGCCTTGGTCGAGGGCCCTTTATATAGGGCCAGGGGGCGCCCGGGACGTCGGGGGCGCCCCCTACGTGGCCTTTGATCCGCCAAAGTCTCGGTCGCGTCTGATCCTCTGGATCCGCTTTGACCGGGGCGCCCGGAGCGCTCGGGGCGCCCGGATTGACCGGGTCAAACTTTATCCGCTTGGCTTCGAGGGCTTTTGGTTCGATGCATGCGCATGGGGGCGCCCGGGACGCTGGGGGCGCCCGGGAGCAGCGCGGGCGCCCGGGAGCACGGGGGCGCCCCGCCCAGCAGCTATTCGAACCCTTTTTTCCTTTGACATGTTTTGTATGTACCTTGGGGGCGCCCGGGACACTCCGGGCGCCCTACTCAGCCTTTGCCTCTCTCCTTTGAGGCTTTCTGAGCTGCAGACACACGTTCCTTCGGTCCTGCATCCAGGGTTAGTCCAAAACACAATGCAACAATAGAATATTTATTTATACAGCCTTAGCTGTCTTGGTTCTGACTTTGGTCTCCAAAATGGAGTCCTAGGTCGAACCGACGCCTACTGTTCCCTCGACGGGGAACGCGTCCTCACCTACTCCTCTCGGGAGAATTTACCTTATGCCAACTGCTCCTTTGGTTGGTCTTTTGCCTGACGGTCCTTTGTCAGGTCTTGGATACTGGCAGTCCTTCGCCAGTTGCCTAGCAGTCCTTCGCTAGGACTTTGGTACTGGCAGTCCTTCGCCAGTTGCCTAGCAGTCCTTCGCTAGGACTTTGCTACTGGCAGTCCTTCGCCAGTTGCCTAGCATTCCTTCGCTAGGACTTTGCTACTGGCAGTCCTTCGCCAGTTGCCTAGCATTCCTTCGCTAGGACTTTGCTCTGCACACTAGAGTAACTTGTTAGAAACACAATTAATACTTAACTTTTGACCTCTGTTGCCATTATCAAAACACAGGTTTGACTTTGGTGCATTCTGCACCAACAATCTCCCCCTTTTTGATTTATGGCAACCCTAGTTCAAAAAGTTAAGTTTAAGCAAGCATGAAAAAATGTTAAATTTTGTTCCCTCCCCCTGGAAGGAATCTCCCCCTAGATTTTTCAAACATTCGTGGGGTTAAAAAAAACTTTACTTGTACTTTGAAAACTTAAGTTTTAGATACTTAGAAATCTTTTAATAACTTAAGTTAAAAGTACATAGGAAGATTTTTGAAACATGATTTTTGAGTACTTAAAAAAGTTTGAGGCTTTAAGTTTCACGGTACTCAAAGGTTTTGCAAGTTTTAGCTTAAGTACTTAGTTAACTTTGAAAACACTTTAGTACTAATTTTGAAAACTTAGTACAGTACTTTTGGAAAACTTAAGTACTTAACCAGTTTTGAGAAACTTAAGCTTAAGGTACTTTATAAAAAACTTTTGACAAGCTTAAGTTATAAAATTTTGAAAGGCTTGAGTACTTAGCAAAATTTTGACAGTTTCAAAAAAATTTTGAGGCTTGAATACTTAGCTTAAGTAAAAAATTTGAAAGGCTTGAAGAACTTTAGCCATTTTTGAAAAGCTTCAGTATTTTTCAAAAAGGAAAAACTTTTGAATACTTTTTGAATAAAGGATAGAGTTAAGAAAATTAAATTTTGAAAACTTTTAAAATAAAGAAAATTTTAAAATAAAGAAAATTAATTTTACTCTCTCCTTTCCTATCTCTCCCCCTTTGCCATATATCAAAACAAATAGCAGAAATAATGGAAATAAGTAAGATTTTGCTGTACTAAACCAAATCATAATTAGACTTAACTAAATCAATCAATTTTCTCTGTTGGGACCTGTCTAACCCAATTAGCTACTTACTAACTGTTATAAACAGTAGTTTTTGCTAGGGTTAGTCAAATTAAGTGTTTCTGTTCAAGTTAGATTTTCTAAACTTGACACTTAACTTGATTGCTGTATAAGTTGTATTTAGTGCCCCAATTACTGCAGATGCACTGACTTAAAGCATCTTGAATTAAGGCAAGGACCTAAGCATCTCAACCCTTTCTAGGTTATCAATCAAAAAGTACCCTAAGGTGCTTGTGAGATGCTGGCTTCTAAGTCTATAGGTGCATGCAGTTCTTGGGTTAGGGCCTAGGCTAAGTCCATTTTCGAAAAACCCTAGTTTTTAAAGGGGGTAACTTTTGAAATAAAAATAAAACTAAGTCGAAAATGAAAACTGATTTTGAAATTAAGTAAAACAGTTTTTCAAATTTTACTAAAAAAATTTAAATCAGGTAGAGCAAAAGAATTAAAGTTAATCTACTCTTCAGAACACAATCCTAGTAATCATAAACTAGTCAACATAGAATAAGTCAAGTAGTCAAAGTTCAACACAGTTACACAAGTCAAGCACAAGTCAACCCTACTGAGTAGGGGCAGTCACATAGGTACAATGCTAAGTGAATCTAAGATGAAGGACCGGGGTGATCAGATGGGCCGGGCTGCCATGCATCGAATCGTGCCATCATCTCTATGTATCGTGCGTCAGCCACTTCTCGATCAGCTCGACGAGCTTCCATCTGTTCTAGGTGGTAGGCTTCGACCTCCTCTCGAAGACTTTGAACCTTTATGTCTAAATCTGTCATTCTCTGGTAGAGTGTCGGTGGAGCAGGCTTGTCGATGTGTGCTCAGGCTGCTGCAGCTACATCTCTAACGTCAACCTCTATTTCTTCGTCAGAATCGATCGGTGCCCCGGCCTGCTGTCGTCTCCAACTAAGAACCCCGGTGGCCGACACCTCTAGACCTGCTAACAAAAAGTTCCTAAATCCTATTTCATCAAAGTCGGTCATAGCGGTAATTTCACCAATGGTAATGTTACGACCGTGGTGATGAAGGAGGGATGTGATGATGTGGCAATATGGTGTGCGTACTCGTCCCTGGGTCGTGACACTGGACGCATGCAGAATGGTATGAAACATATGGAGTCCAATGTCTATGTCAAGGTGATGGACTAGGGCATAAAGAAGGAAAGCATGAAAGGGTCGCAAGTCCCAAGGTCTCTGGTGGAGAGTGGTAAGATACAGCGGACCAGAACTCTATACAAGACATAGTTCTGGGCCTAAAGTTCAACAGCTTGGAAGCGTCTATTTGCTGGGAGGTCTGCCCTATAGAAATAGGAGTGAATGGTATCTAGGGTAATCTATGTGTAGGGAGGATCAAATGGGGGGTTCCTAGGAGGATAACAGCAGAATGTGGACTGAGAGGGTCGCAGTCCTAGGAAACGGTTCAACAAAGCCGGGGTTATAGTTAAAGGAATCCCTTGGACAGTGGTGTGAAACATAAGATTATCTTGTCGAATTATATTATTGTAAAATTCTGCGCATAAAGATTCATTAATGGTATGCGTGCAGAAGATAAGATTGTCCAGTTGATAGAAGTTGATGATGTTCATGGCGACAGGGCATGATTGGGTAAAAAAGTGCCTATTGAGATAACTCGTTTTAATAGGCTTGTAGATGGTTTGTGCAAACCTATTACATAACTCTAGGTTAGGAAATCTAGGGTCCGGACTAGGTTCGGCACTGGGGTTGGCCGGGTTTGGTCGGTGTCTTCTAAGTTAAGGAAATTAAAGGAAGAATAAAGATATTGCATAAGAAAATAAATTTAAATAACAATAATAACAATCATACCGGACGGCTCGGGGAGGCATAGTTGAGGAAGATGACTTGCAAGATCTTCTTGAAGAGAAAGAAGTGAAGAGGAAGGTTGATTTTGGTGTTGAGGAGAGGGGGAATTCGGGTGCTTTATATAGGCAAACCCATGGGGGCGCCCGGGAGCTTCCGGGCGCCCCGGTCAGCAACTGCTGCCAAAGGCAGTAGCTTTTGGCTGTTGGGGGCGCCCGGGACAGTCCGGGCGCCCTCAACAGAGAGCTTTTGCAGCTTTTGCTACATTGGAGGTGATGGGGGCGCCCGCGTGGTTCCGGGTGCCCTGGTCAAAAGCAAAATCAGCTTTTTGCCTAGGGAGTAAGAAAAGATGGGGTAGGGGGCGCCCGCGTGGTTCCGGGCGCCCGGTATAGTGTGGGTAAAGACAAATTTTTGTCTTGTCTACTTTTAACCATGATTTAATCGGTTTGACCATGGTTTGAATTGATTTGACCATTTTGACTGTGGTTTGACCGTGGTTTGACTTTCTTGACCATGGTTTGAATATGTTGACCATGGTTTGACAAATACACAATTATCTCATAGGTATTAACAAAAATTTCCAATTGAGTCTTAATCCTACTGTCTCACCCAAATCTAGGGTTTTCAATCACGTTAGCCTTATAGGTTTCGTGAGACAGGTTTTGAAAGTCAAGATTATTTTGAAGATTTTGATTAATTTTGAAAACAGTTAAATCTTGAAAACTTAATTAATTTTGAAATTTTCAAAAAGATGTTTAAATCTACACTTAACTGAAATTTTGTGTTAGATTCGAATTTGACAAAAATAATTTGAATTTGAATTTCAGAAATTGGCTTCCAGGTCTTGGCGAGGCACTAGGCCTTCTTTGGCCGAAGCCTTATGGGATCATCCACCCTTTCCTTGACAAAGCCTTTTAATGAAATTTCATTTTCAAAATCAATTTTTGAAAAATTTCTGGTCTAACTAGTTTGGATTTTGGATCGGTAGCTTCGGCTGGTTTCACCAGTCTAAAGAGACCAAGTAAACTTGATCTTATTAGAATTGGTTTCCCCAACGTACTATCATCTCACCTCCACCCAATACTATGTTTTCAAGTTTCAGTTAGGTTTGTTTAGTCCTTAAACTAACCTGAGTCTAAGCATGGTTTAACTTCATAAATTAAATAAACAAGCAAACAAGCAATTGCAATCAAGAATTTAAATTTTTATCTAATAATAAATATTGTTTTCAGTTTGGCTCCCCCTGGACTAAAGCCACGGTGATGGTTAGGCAAGATGTGAATCTTGTCCTTGGGGATCCAATACTGATTTGATCCAGTCGGTTTGTTCAGGCATAGTTTAGGTAGCCATGCCTGAATTTTACCTCTGGACTGATTCAGTACAGCAAAGTAAGATCTTTGCCGGGATTTGGTTCTATAGCCCAGTCCGGATCGATTTAGAACTGATTTCTGCTTTCCAAGGATCATGTCAAGACCCTTGGAGCCAGATGTGAATCGTTCTAAAGCTGATCTAAGATCCTTAACCTGAGTTTTCAAGGAGGAGTTTTCCTCTTCAAGTTTTTCAACCTGAGTAGGAATTCCTTCCTGAACCTTTTCGGTTAAGGGTTTAGAGTCAGCTCCCTCTTTCAGGAGTTTTACTTCCTGTCGGAGGGATTCGACTCGGAGTTTGGCTTTCGCCAAATCTCGAGAAAGAAATGAAATTAATTCAGTTAACTGACATCTATTAAAACCAGTTACCTTAATTTCGCCGTCTTCTGTGAATGTCAGCTCGCCATCGTCCTGTTCTGATTCTGATTCAGACTCGACTTTTTCTGAGGTAGTCAGAGCTAGTAGGGTTGATTGGGGTGCTTCTTCTTCTTCTTCTGAGGAAGACTCATCCCAGGTTGTTTGGAGCGCCTTCTTCCGTCTTGTTTTCTTGGACTCCTTTAGATTTGGACATTCTGTCTTGTAGTGGCCCTTCTTCTTGCACTCGTAGCAGGTTACGTTGGGCTTGTTTTTATCATTCACGGGTTCAGCTAGTTCGTCCTTTCTCCGGCTGATTTTCCGTTTGTTGGTTCGGTTCTTCAGCTCCTTGTAGTAGCTTCGGGCTAGTCGGACCAGCTTTGTTTGATCCCCTTCTTCGTCTTCTGAGTCTGAGTTAGACTCGGGTTCAGGTTCAGGCTTCTTCTTCGTCGTCCTTAGTGTTTTACCTGCAATGAAAGCAATACCTTTCTCGACCGTATTGTCGTTACTCTACTACTAGTGGTCTTCCCGCCCCTGGCCAGCGGGTTTTTGCCTTCCCCAGGATTCGAACTCTAGACCTCCAGGCTAAAGTACTAGAGTTCCTAACTAATCCTGGTAACCAATTGAGCTATAGCTCAATTGGTTACCAGGATTAGTTAGGAACTCTAGTACTTTAGCCTGGAGGTCTAGAGTTCGAATCCTGGGGAAGGCAAAAACCCGCTGGCCAGGGGCGGGAAGACCACTAGTAGTAGAGTAACGACACGGCCAACAGTTAGACAGGGCCGGGTCGTTACATAAAAAGGCGCCTTTTTATTGTAACGACCCGGCCCATTTGGCGGCCCATTTGGCGGTCCATTCGGCGACCCCTTATCTATCTGTGGGTCGTCGACCGTCGACCGTCGACCGTGCCGTTACCAATACTAGGTCTTTCCACTCCTGGGCGTGGATTTTTGCCTTCCCAGGATTCGAACTCTAGACCCAGGCTTAAATCTAGTTCTTTGTGAATCCTGAATACCAATTGAGCTATAGCTCAATTGGTATCAGGATTCACAAACTCTAGTACTTTAGCCTGGAGGTCTAGAGTTCGAATCCTGAGGAAGGCAAAAACCCGCTGGCCAGGGGCGGGAAGACCAGTAGTAAGGTAACGACACGGTCGACGGTCGACGGTCGAGACCGCCAAATGGGCCGCCAAATGGGCCGGGTCGTTACAAAAAAAAGGCGCCTTTTTATTGTAACGACCCGGCCCATTTGGCGGCCCATTCGGCGGCCCATTTGACGACCCCTTACTATTCTGTGGGTCGTCGACCGTCGACCGTCGACCGTGCCGTTACCAATACTAGGTCTTCCCACTCCTGGGCGTGGATTTTTGCCTTCCCAGGATTCGAACCCTAGACCCAGGCTTAAATCTAGTTCTTTGTGAATCCTGAATACCAATTGAGCTGCAGCTCAATTGGTATCAAGATTCATAAACTCTAGTACTTTAGCCTGGAGGTCTAGAGTTCGAATCCTGAGGAAGGCAAAAACCCGCTGGCCAGGGGCGGGAAGACCAGTAGTAGAGTAACGGCACGGTCGACGGTCGACGGTCGAGACCGCCAAATGGGCCGCCAAATGGGCCGGGTCGTTACAATAAAAAGGCGCCTTTTTATTGTAACGACCCGGCCCATTTGGCGGCCCATTTGGCGGTCCATTCGGCGACCCCTTATCTATCTGTGGGTCGTCGACCGTCGACCGTCGACCGTGCCGTTACTCTACTACTGGTCTTCTCGCCCCTGGCCAGCGGGTTTTTGCCTTCCTCAGGATTCGAACTCTAGACCTCCAGGCTAAAGTACTAGAGTTTATGAATCCTGATACCAATTGAGCTGCAGCTCAATTGGTATCAGGATTCATAAACTCTAGTACTTTAGCCTGGAGGTCTAGAGTTCGAATCCTGAGGAAGGCAAAAACCCGCTGGCCAGGGGCGAGAAGACCAGTAGTAGAGTAACGGCACGGTCGACGGTCGACGGTCGACGACCCACAGATAGATAAGGGGTCGCCGAATGGACCGCCAAATGGGCCGCCAAATGGGCCGGGTCGTTACAATTATTGTAACGACCCGGCCCATTTGGCGGCCCATTTGGCGGTCTCGACCGTCGACCGTCGACCGTGCCGTTACTCTACTACTGGTCTTCCCGCCCCTGGCCAGCAGGTTTTTGCCTTCCTCAGGATTCGAACTCTAGACCTCCAGGCTAAAGTACTAGAGTTTATGAATCCTGATACCAATTGAGCTGCAGCTCAATTGGTATCAGGATTCATAAACTCTAGTACTTTAGCCTGGAGGTCTAGAGTTCGAATCCTGAGGAAGGCAAAAACCTGCTGGCCAGGGGCGGGAAGACCAGTAGTAGAGTAACGGCACGGTCGACGGTCGACGGTCGAGACCGCCAAATGGGCCGCCAAATGGGCCGGGTCGTTACAATAAAAAGGCGCCTTTTAATTGTAACGACCCGGCCCATTTGGCGGTCCATTTGGCGGTCTCGACCGTCGACCGTCGACCGTGCCGTTACTCTACTACTGGTCTTCCCGCCCCTGGCCAGCGGGTTTTTGCCTTCCTCAGGATTCGAACTCTAGACCTCCAGGCTAAAGTACTAGAGTTTATGAATCCTGATACCAATTGAGCTGCAGCTCAATTGGTATCAGGATTCATTTTTTATTGTAACGACCCGACCCATTTGGCGGCCCATTTGGCGGTCTCGACCGTCGACCGTGCCGTTACTCTACTACTGGTCTTCCCGCCCCTGGCCAGCGGGTTTTTGCCTTCCTCAGGATTCGAACTCTAGACCTCCAGGCTAAAGTACTAGAGTTTATGAATCCTGATACCAATTGAGCTGCAGCTCAATTGGTATCAGGATTCATAAACTCTAGTACTTTAGCCTGGAGGTCTAGAGTTCGAATCCTGAGGAAGGCAAAAACCCGCTGGCCAGGGGCGGGAAGACCAGTAGTAGAGTAACGGCACGGTCAACGGTCGACGGTCGAGACCGCCAAATGGGCCGCCAAATGGGTCGGGTCGTTACAATAAAAAGGCGCCTTTTTTTTGTAACGACCCGGCCCATTTGGCGGCCCATTTGGCGGTCTCGACCATCGACCGTCGACCGTGTCGTTACCTTACTACTGGTCTTCCCGCCCCTGGCCAGCGGGTTTTTGCCTTCCTCAGGATTCGAACTCTAGACCTCCAGGCTAAAGTACTAGAGTTTGTGAATCCTGATACCAATTGAGCTGCAGCTCAATTGGTATCAGGATTCATAAACTCTAGTACTTTAGCCTGGAGGTCTAGAGTTCGAATCCTGAGGAAGGCAAAAATCCGCTGGCCAGGGGCGGGAAGACCAGTAGTAGAGTAACGGCACGGTCGACGGTCGACGGTCGAGACCGCCAAATGGGCCGCCAAATGGGCCGGGTCACTACAAGAAAAAATGCTTTTAATGACATTGAAAAGTGTCATCATATATCACTTATACTGACATTTTTGATATAGTGACATTAAGTTAAAATGTCCTCTATAGTGATGTCGTCTAAAGTCTTATCACTTATGACAATTCTTAATGTCACTATAAAATACAAATAGTGACAACACTAATAGCATGAATAATTGTTATAGTGACAAAAAATAGTGTCACTATAAGATTTATAATGACATTTATATATGTAGTTTTATTATAGTAATGATGACAAATTTATATGTCATTTAAAATTATTTATCAAGACAATTATAAGTGTCTTAAATTTCATTTATAGTGACAATTCTTAATGTCACTATAAAATAAAAATAGTGACAAAACTAATAGCATGAATAATTGTTATAGTGACAAAAAATAATGTCACTATAAGATTTATAATGACATTTATATGTTATTTTATTATAGTAATAATGGCAAATTTATATGTCCTTTAAAAATATTTATCCAGACAATTATAAATGTCTTGAATTTCATTTATAGGCATAATAAAAAATGTCACTAATGATAGTTTATTATGACATTTTGAAATGTTTTCATATGAGTTTTATAATGATATTTTTATCTACATGATTTGGTGTTCTATTGTGACATAAAAACTATCATATATTAATAAATATCTCACTCATTTTCAATATTTTCATGATATATATATTTACACATATAACTAATTAACATAAACACAAATAAAAAATTTAATTTGAAATTAAAGTGCTAATCAATAATTGCCAATTTTTTTGCAATACAAAACTGTCAAATTAGTCACTTCAAAAAATATCTATGCACTAATTACAATCACAAATGTACCCAATGTATTTAGTTTAAAAACTAGTACAAAATTAAGTCTCTCCTAAAGCCTAAAGTAAAACATAACCAAAATTCGAAACTTTACTGCATCTTCAATCTTCAACCGTCACATCTTAAATAAAATCCAATATTCATGTGACCTACAAAAAAAAATCATATATTAATTAGTTTGTGTAAATGAAATAAAATTAAAGAAGTATATAATAAAGAAAAAAATGTATATAATCTAGATCTAGATGAAGCACATGTAGTGAGATAGGAAAATAATCAAATATTCAAATATAAAACTACAAGCAACAGTGAGATTGGAAAGAATGCAACAACCAATTAGTGAATTGAAGTACAACACACCATCAGATAAGAACAATGCATATAGCAACATCTATAAATAAATGATTATTTAAGCTTTGAATTGCACAATCAAAAGAATTATATATAGTAACAATTTCCAATCGTACATGTTGAGGGAACTTGAAAGGTTTGCATGTGGGTCCAATCATTTGTTTAACACATGTTAAATGATAACCTTCTCGACAACCAACAACTGTGCAGCGTATTTCATCTCCAGGAAAGATAGGCCTATTACACATCCGACAATCAACCTGTAAAAAAAAGCCCACATGCATAAGTCTGCTATATGCCTAGAAACAAAGTGATCAGAAATCCAGATGCAGATAGAAGACAATCTAGTTGCTCTGAAAAACCATAGTCAAATATACAATGTTTTTAGAATTTTTTTGTTATGATTATTATAAGAACAACCTGCTATTGAAATCTGCAAGCCAATAATTTGCATACCTGAAAGATTAACTCTTTAGTTTGCTCCAAATAAGCATCAAGTGTTTCCTCTGGCATTGAGAAGATACAAGATGCCCCATGATTTATGCTAGAACTCATAGTATATGTAGCTTTTTAGAAGAAAATAAAAACATAATTGTCAGGGTAATGTTGATTAAAATTCTGGCATTTCAAGGAAAAGGAAGCTAACTTATTTTTACATGCTATTCTCTTACTGATGACGAAAATGCAAATATATGAGAATTATATGGACAAACTGCTAAAACTTTTGGACCAACTAAATCTTTCACTATATTACTAGTTTAAAATATTGAGGATGCTCCAACATGGTAGATCTAAAAAGTGTGTGTCATCTTTTTCCATAATTTTAAACGGATAGATTGAAATTTTGCACAAGAAGAATACCAATGCTAAAATTAATAATACTAGCACAGGATAAAAGCATCTCATAAATTAAATTCTACTAACCATGTTTGATTGATTTGGACTGAGGAACCAAAAGAAACATATCAATTGAGCCTTGAGATATGTATAAATAATGGAAATCCTTTTATTTGCATATAATCTCAATAAAGGATAGTAATAGATTGCCCCAAACTAATTTACCATCTCATTCCTCATGTGAAGCAATGGTTGAACAATATCCAATGAAGATGGAAAAAGTAAATAAATTCTCACTGATTACTAATAGATGAAAAGCCAAGAAGTTCAATCTATCCATCCAAAATGGCTTGTACAATGTGCCCAGCCGATTCAATTGATATAAGTGATCTGCTTGGCCATTTGCTTCGGTCCTCGACCCAAAGTACTCCGAGCCCAAAATACTCATAATTCTCCATGATTTGCACTTTATGTTAGATAGTTCCAAACATGTTCCTTTCTTTTTCACTAATTCAAGCACAGTAAATTCTCATCCTTCTCACATGCCACAAAGTGTTCTTGGTGAAATAATTGAATACAAATTTCTCAGTAATCATCAGTGCAAGTTTAAGTAATCATCTTATCTTTTAATACGAATCTGTATGGAAGAAAGTACCTTGCTGCTGTTATCATTACTGCACATGCTGCGCACTATCTGGAGAGGACTAACCAAGTAATCTGTGGTGGTGGTGATGGCTGCCAAAGGTGGTCACTGATGATAAAGAATGTTGCTGTGTTTCTGTCATGTGAAGGATTGCTCATTTGTGGGGAGGAAGGACAAAGAAAGCTGATAACCTACAGCAGCACTGCTCATGTGCGAGGGAAGGCAAAGTTTGAGTTGATGTTACAGAAAATGCTGCTCCATGTTGTAAATTAGGTGCCCTAGCATATTTATACAATAGCTTATAGATTTAAACATACAAAATTCAGAAGAGCAACTGAACGAAGAGCAAAAGTAAAGTTTTAATGGTTTAGGTGAGATGTTAGATTTTTAAAATTTTGCTCCATTTCTTTTTGTAGTTGCACACACCATAACCAAATTGGACTGGTGCAAGAAAGTCATTTGAACTATAAAACCACCAAATAATATCACCAAGTCACCAAGTCATACTCATTTGAACTTTAAAAGAACTATATTATGATTTGTTCAACCATAATGAGTGTACAAGAATGTGAATGAGGGTAAACATCACAAGAAAAAAAGTCTAAGACCAGAAGGTTGTTCAAAAGAATAAATACATACCTGTGACCAAACCATAACACCCACGATTGCTAATCCAAGGCAATTAAAGGATTGAACTGTAAGAGACATAAACAAGCATGTTTATCCAGCATTCGACTTGCCTAGACCCCATGTTTAGAGGATTGAACTGTAAGGAATTTAAAGGTAATATCTAATAATACTATGTCAACCCTTTTATGATGAAGCACATGTAGTGTGAAGATAGAAGTATGATAATTATATATATATTTCCTTCTTCCTCAACTACTTCAAAAGAGTTTTTTAAAAAGTAAAAGTAATAACTTTTCTTGCACTTGTTCTACATCAGAAAGTAATTAACCTGAGCAGCCCACGATGGAATTTTCATCCAAACTTCAAAACAGAAGCTCCACAAGCAACAGACATAGAAGTCATAGGCTCTGTTGGATACAACTTGCTTTTGTGAAAATCTGGAAGAGAATGAACTAGCTGATTTTTCTCAATAAGTTCACTTTTAATGTGGCTTTCTAGTTGCTGCAGATAAGTAGAAAACAACTTAAGGATGGTAATTTAACCAAATCACAAAATGAACAGCGATCTAAGGTTTTACCTGATCATCAAAACATGTTTGTGCACTGCCTAACACAAGGAGTGAAATGTGTGCTGAACTACTAGTAACAAGATCACATCGCATGGTAACAACACCGCGAAAGAGTGAGCCAGCTTGCAGTGGAGGAGGTGTAGCACTGTCAGAAACATTAGGATAATCCACCAGTCAGTAGTAATGGCAAACATCTTATATATTAGAACTTCCAACACCCCATATCTTCAAGACTCTCTCATTTGCCTAGAACAATTAGAACTCGACTTACCGTGACTTTCAATGCCTAGAGACCATTTATCCAGCACTTCCTCCACTACCCAATGTCAGTCACTCTTACTTACCAAGACTTCCACTTGTCTGGCCTTAGGTCCAAATTAGCCTAGTAGGACTTTCAATCCTGCCAATTTGTGAATCAACGTAAGTACATAATTTCCATCCATCTTAAACTTTAGAAAGAAAGAGTTAATGTAACACTGAGATGCTATTGATATATATTAAATATATAGTAGAAATAGACAATCTCTACCTCATGGGGAACAAGAGGATGAAAGTCAACTGCAGTGAAAAAACCTGGCGTGCCTTTTTGTACATAATGAACATCTAAATATCTGACACGACTTCTTAAGGATTCTTGAAATTGTTGTAAATCCAAGAGCTAATAGGAATCAATATTGAAGGAGGCTACCTGAGAAGGTGTTATATCGAATATTAAGTGAGCCTCACTTTCTATTCCTTGGGCACAAACACATGAAAAACCTTTTCCAATCCACGCAGTTGATCCTGAAACAGCCTCAACGAACAATTAAGGCTAATAAACCCAAAGAGAACTAAAATATAAAAGAAAGATTAAAATGAGCATATTTTTACCAGATCGCTAGTAATGAAACAACAAGCAATTCCATGATATGAAAGATCATTGTTAAACATGTAAGCAATTATGACGCATGAACATGCATATTGAAAAGAAACAACTCAGTTTGACAGATCCCCCGAAGTTGAAGCGATAAATATGCTTCGGAGATGTAATTTGAAAAACATTAACCTCAAATTCACGCAAAAATAATAGAAAAAAGAGAACAGAACGTTATTTCAAGAGCTCAGAAAGAGAAGAAAAAAATGAAAAAGTTTGCCTCATACCAGTTGATGGGTGAAAGTCGTTCCCTCGACCCACCCTCTGAGATATTCTCCTTATCGTCACAAAGGAGCCACCTTTCCCATCCATCTCCCCCTCGGCCACCTCCCCGACTCAAAGCCCCAAGTTGTCTGCAGAAAACAAATCCATCGTCATCTCATTCACCCTTCCCTTGAGGACCAAATACAACATCAACCTAGGGCAGACCGCGTTGGTGGGCAGACGGCGTGGTGGGGAGGAGCGCCGCGCGTGGGGAGGTGCTCGCACAGCCCAGACCACGCTGGTGGAGGTGCGCTGGTTGAAGCCGCTCGCGTAGGGGGAGGGGCTCGCGTAGGTGGAGGGGCGCTGGTGGAGGTGCGTTGGAGGCACTCGCGTAGGAGGGGCGATCGAGCAGGGAAGCAGGCTGCGATTTAGGTTTTCGCGTGCTGGCGCGGGCGAGCGAAAACTTATGGCGTTGAGCGAAAACTTTAGGGTTCGCGGTAGTATTTGCTCGATCGCGCGGAGAAGGAGTCTTTGTTCGCGAGATAAAGTTTAATTAAACAAATTTTAAAAAATAAATTATCTGTTTTAATAAGAAAATCTTTAAGTTTATATGACATTTATAAATATGTCATGATAGGATGTTTAATCAGATATTTTATTTATAAAATATTTTTATTTTAATAAGTGTCATTATAATTAATTTATAATGACATTTACTATTAAGTGTCATAAAGTAAATGTCACAATAGGTCTTTTTTCTTGTAGTGTTCGCCTGGCGCCTAGCAGTCCTTCGCCAGGACTTTTCATTCTGGCATTCCTTCGCCAGTGCCTAGCATTCCTTCGCTAGGGCTTTTCACTCTGTCATTCCTTCGCCAGTGCCTAGCAGTCCTTTGCTAGGGCTTTTACTCTGCACACTCAAGTGACATGTTAGATAACAAATAAGACTTAACTTTTGAACTCTGTTGCCATTATCAAAACACAGGTTTGACTTTGGTGCTTTCTGCACCAATAATCTCCCCCTTTTTGATTTATGGCAACCCTAGTTCAAAAAGTTAAGTTTAATCAAAAGCATAAAAATTTGTTCCCTCCCCCTGGAGAGAATCTCCCCCTAGATTTTTCAAAACTTCGTGGGTTTCTAAGTTTTTATAAAAATTTACTTAGAATGATTTTGCACTTTGAAAACTTAAGTTTAGGTACTTTTGAAATCTTTTGATAACTTAAGTTTTAAAAGTACATAGAAGAAATTTTTGAAAGCATGAGTTTCGAGTACTTAACAAAAATTTGAAGTCTTTAAGTTTAAAGTACACAAAAGTTTGAAAACTTTTAAGTTAAGTACTTAGTAGGATTTGAAAAACTTAAGTACTTAGTAAATATTGAAAGTACTTAGTAAATTTTGAAATAATTTTAAGTACTTAGTAAATTAAGTTTAAAGTACTTATGGAAGTTTTGAAAAGCTTAAGCTTAAAGTACTTATGGAAGTTTTGAAAAACTTAAGCTTAAAGTACTTATAAAGTTTTGAAAAACTTAAGCTTAAAGTACTTGTAAAAGTTTTGAAAAACTTAAGCTTAAAGTACTTATAAAAACTTAGTACTTAATAAACTTAAGTACTTAGTAGGATTTTCTTAAAACAAAAAACTTAAGTATTTCTAGAAAGGTTTTGAAGAGCTTTGAAAAGTAGTTAACTTTTTGAAAAAAACATTTTGAGAGTTTGAAAAAAAATTTGAAAAATTTGAACTCTCTCCTTTCCTATCTCTCCCCCTTTGCCATATATCAAAAATAGATAGATATTGCAGAAATTAAATTGCATAAAAGAAATGACTGAAAAAAAATAATTTTGCTGTACTGAACCAAGACTTAGACCAAATCAGTTAATTTTTCCTTGTAGGGACCTGTCTAACCCATTTAGCTACTTACTAACTGTTATAAGCAGTAGTTTTCGCTAGGGTTAGTCAAGTTAAGTGTTTCTGTTCAAGTTAGATTTTCTAAACTTGACACTTAACTTGATTGCTGTAAAAGTTGTATTTAGTGCCCCAATTACTGCAGATGCACTGACTTAAAGCATCTTGAATTAAGGCAAAGACCTAAGTATCTCAACCCTTTCTAGGTTATCAATCAAAAGTACCCTAAGGTGCTTGTGAGATACTGGCTTCTAAATCTATAGGTGCATACAGTTCTAGGGTTAGGGCCTAAGCTAAGTCCATTTGCGAAGAAGCCCTAGTTTTGAAAGGGGGTAGTTTTGAAATAAAACTAAGTCGAAAAAAAATTCAAAGTAAACTGATTTTGAAATTAAGTAAAATAGTTTTTCAAAATTCTAATTTTAGAAACTAATTTTTTAAATCAAGTAAAGCAAAAAAAACAACAGTAGTGTTAATCTATTCTACAGAGCACAATCCTAACTGCCTTCTTAGTGAGCTGAACTCAGACTCAGGTAATGGTTTTGTGAATATATCAGCTAAGTTGGATTTTGAGTCTATATGGTTAAGTACTATCTCACCCCTGGCTACATGGTCTCTTACGAAGTGATGTTTAACTTCTATATGTTTTGTTCTGGAATGCTGGATTGGGTTTTTAGTTAGATTGATTGAACTTATATTATCAATAAATACCTGAGTTTGAGTGTAGTTGAGCTGGAAGTCCTTAAGAATGTGCATCATCCATAAAAGTTGTGCTACACATTCTGCTAAGGCTACATACTCAGCTTCAGTTGTGGACAGAGCCACACAGTGTTGTTTTCTGCTGCACCAACTTACTAGACTATTTCCTAACAGTTGGCAGCTTCCACTTGTGCTCTTTCTATCTAATTTACAACCAGCATAGTCAGAATCTGAGTATCCTAACAAATTGAAGGTTGAGGTTCTAGGATACCAAATCCCTACATTTAGGGTGCCCTTTACATATCTTAGTATTCTTTTTAGGGCTGCTATGTGTGTTTCATTAGCACAGGTTTGGTATCTAGCACACATCCCTACAGCAAAAAGAATGTCAGGTCTGCTGGCTGTAAGGTACAGTAGACTACCTATCATACTTCTATACAGTTTGAGGTCTACTGGCTTACCATCAGGGTCACTATCTATTTTTACATTAGTTGCCATGGGGGTATTTATGCTTTTAGAGTTATCCATTTTAAATTTCTTTACTAACTCTTTAGCATATTTGGTTTGATGGGCGTAGTTTCCATCTCTAGTTTGTTTGATTTGTAGTCCTAGGAAAAAGGTAAGCTCACCAACCAAGCTCATTTCGAATTCATTTTCCATTATCTTTACAAATTCTTTTAGGAAGTTTGTGTTGGTGGATCCAAAGATTATATCATCTATGTAAATTTGGGCAATGAATATATCTTTTCCTAGGGTTTTAATAAATAATGTTGAATCAATTTGTCCTTATTTAAATTCTTTAGAAGTTAAGTAAGTTGATAAACGTTCATACCAGGCCCTAGGTGCTTGTTTTAACCCATATAGTGCTTTAGTTAATTTGTAATCGTGGTCAGGTTTGTCTAAGTCCTCAAACCCAGGGGGTTGTCCTATATAAATTTCTTCTTTAATGAACCCATTTAGGAAGGCTAACTTTACATCCATTTGGTATAGCTTAAATCCTTTATGGGATGCAAAGGCTAATAACATTCTAATGGACTCAAGTCTAGCTACTGGGGCATATGTTTCATCGTAATCTAATCCCTCTACTTGGCTGAATCCCTTGGCTACTAAGCGGGCTTTATTTTTAATTATTTCTCCTTGATCATTTAGCTTATTCCTAAAGACCCACTTAGTGTCTATGATGGATTTGCCTACAGGTTTAGGCACCAGTTCCCAGACTTGGTTTCTCTCAAATTGGGCTAATTCTTCTTGCATAGCTATGATCCAATCAGGGTCAGGTAGGGCTTCATCTATAGTTTTGGGCTCTATTTTTGATATCATAGCTATTTGACTAAGGTTTCTATAGGAGGATCTAGTCCTGACTCCTAGAGTTGGATCACCCACAATTTGATCGGTTGGGTGACTAAGTCTGGGTTTCTTGGTTCTCCTAGAACTTGGTTCAGCCTCAGGTCCGACTGGTTGGTTTGGTTCATTGTTCGATTCGGCTCTTTGGGCTGGTTCATTTGTTGGTTCAGTTGACTCATTAATTGGTTCAATAGTTAGTTCGGTTGACTCATTAATTGGTTCAATAGTTAGTTCGTTTAAGGATTCAATTAAGGGTTCACTAGTTTGTTCATTATTTTCTTGATCAGAATTTGATGAAGTTAGGTTTGGATTATCAGATGTTGAGTTAACTTCTTCATCAAATATTAAGTTAGTTGTTTCCTCAATTTTCTTAGTTTGTTTGTTGTAGACTCTATAGGCTCTACTTGTGGTTGAGTATCCTAGGAAGATACCTAGGGTTGATTTGGATTGAAATTTCCCTAAGTAGTCTTTGGTGTTTAGGATTGAACTTTGTATCCAAAGACCCTTAGGTAGTGTAGATTTGGGAGCCTATGGTAGTACAGTTCATAGGGTGTTTTGTTGTGTCGCTTGTTAATTAGAATCCTATTTTGGATGTAACAAGTCATACTAATCGCTTCTGCCCAATATTGGTTTGCTAAGCTAAATTCGTTGAGCATTGCCCTAGCGGCTTCTTGTAAGGTTCTATTCCTTCTTTCGACTATCCCATTTTGTTGGGGGGTTCTAGGACTTGAAAATTTATGTAAATACCCATTGACCTTACAGAATTCCTCGAACCGTAGATTTTCAAATTCTCCCCCGTTGTCACTCCTAAGTCTTTTAATTTTAGTATTATTTTGATTTTCAATCAATTTACAGAAATCATTAAATAGTTTTAAGGTTTCATCTTTGGTTTTTAGAAACCTAACCCAGGTAAACCTAGAGTAATCATCAACTATTACTAAGCAGTATCGGTTCCTGCTTAGTGACTTGGCTCCATGTGAATCAAATAGGTCAAGGTGCAGGAGCTCAAGTGTGGTTTGAGATAGATCAGATTGAATTAATTTGTGATTAGATTTGGTTTGTTTACCTTGATTACATGATTCACATATTAGGTTTTCATTATTTTTAATTTTGGGGATACCTTTGATTAGGCCAAGTTGGGTGACTTTTGAGATAGTTCTCAAATTGGTATGACCTAGTCTCCTATGCCAGAGGTTCGATTGTTCTAACTGAGTTAACATACATTTGGGTACTAGGGGAAGGTTTATAGTGTATACATTATTTTTCCTAGTGCCCTTAAGCATGGTTTCTGAGTCTTGTACATTTCTAATCAGGCAGTCAGAATTGTTGAAAGTGACTATATAACCAGAATCACATAACTGACTTATACTAAGCAGGTTAAAATTGAAGTTTTCAACCAAAAGAACTTTCTTAATAATAAAGTTAGATTTAAGCTCAATATTACCTGACCCAATTACCTTGAGTGTAGCATTGTTGCCAAATGCTACTGAGCCTAGGTTCTTGAGCTTGAGTTTGGTGAACTTCAATTTATCTCCAGTCATATGTCTGGAGCAACCGCTATCCAACATCCATTGGTCCAAATCTTTATGTTCCTATACATAAAGAATTTTATTGATTTGGATCCAATTAGAGTTAGGAATAGCTTAAATTGATTTTCACTGACTAGTCTGTCTCACCCAAATCTAGGGTTCTCAATCACGTTAGCCTTATAGGTTTTGTGAGACAGGTTTTGATAAAAGAATTTTTGAAAACCATGATTTATTTTGAAAATCTTAATTAATTTTTGAAAACATTTCAATTTATTTTGAAGGGAGATGTTTGAATCTATACTTAACTGAAAATTGTGTTAGATTTGAATTTTACAAAAAGTAATTTGAATTTGAAACTCAAAAATTGGCTTCCAGGTCTTGGCGAGGCACTAGGCCTTCTTTGGCCGTAGCCTTATTGGATCATCAACCCTTTCCTTGACAAAGCCATTTAATGAAGTTTCATTTTCAAAATTAATCTTTGAAAAAGTTCTGGTCTAACTAGTTTGGATTTTGGATCGGTAGCTTCGGCTAGTTTCACCAGTCTAAAGAGACCAAGTGAACTTGATCTTATTAGAATTGGTTTCCCTAACGTACTATCATCTCACCTCCACCCAATACTATGTTTTCAAGTTTCAGTTAAGTTTGTTCTGTCCTTATACTAACCTAAGTCTAAGCATGGTAAATTGCATAAATTTAAATAAACAATCAATCAAGCAAATTGCAAAAATTAAATTCTATTTGACAATAAAAATAGTTTTTAATTTGGCTCCCCCTGGACTATAGCCACGATAATAATTAGGCAAGATGTGAATCTTGTCCTTGGGGATCCAATACTGATTTGATCCATTGGTTTGTTCAGGCATAGTTTAGGTACCCATGCCTGAACTTTACTTCTGGACTGATTCAGTACAGCAAAGTAAGATCTTTGTCGGGATTTGTTCTATAGCCAAGTCCGGATCGATTTAGAACAGACTTCTGTTTTACAAGAATCATGTCAAGACCCTTGGAACCAGAAGTGAATCGTTCTAAGGCCGCTCTAAGATCCTTAACCTGAGTTTTCATGGAGGAGTTCTCTTTCTCAAGTTTTTCAACTTGAGTAGGAGTTCCTTCTTGAACTTTCTCGGTTAAGGATTTAGAGTCAGCTCCCTCTTTCAGGAGTTTTACTTCCTGTCGGAGGAATTCGACTCGGAGTTTGGCTTTCGCCAAATCTCGAGAGATATATGAAATTAAATCGTTTAATTGACTTTTACTGAAACCGCTTACCTTGATTTCGCCGTCTTCTGAAAAGGTTAGTCTGCCGTCGTCCTTTTCTGACTCTGACTCCGTCTCGACTTCTTCTGAAGAGGTCAACGCTAGTAGGTTTGACTGGGGTTCTTCTTCTTCTTCTTCTGATGAAGATTCGTCCCAGGTTGCTTGGAGTGCTTTCTTCCTTCTTGTCTTTTTGTTCTCTTTTAGATTTGGACACTCCGTCTTGTAGTGGCCCTTCTTCTTGCACTCGTAGCAGGTTACGTTAGGCTTGTTTTTGTTATTTGCGGGTTCAGCTGGTTCGTCCTTTCTTCGGCTTGTCCTCCGTGTGTTGACTTGGTTTTTCAATTTCTTATAGTATCTTCGGGCCAGTCGGACCAGCTCAGATTGATCTCCTTCTTCGTCTTCTGCGTCTGAGTCTGAGTTGGACTCGAGTTCAGGTTGAGGTTTCTTCTTTGTAGATCTTCCAATTTTTCCTGCAACAAAGGCAATTCCTTTCTCGACCATATTGGAGTTAGTTTGTTCGTGCAGTTCTAATTCGGAAAATAATTCATCTAATTTAATTTTAGAAAGATCCCTTGAGACCTTGTATGCATCTACCATAGATGCCCACAAGGTATTTCTAGGGAAAGCGTTTAGGGCATACCTTATTAGGTCACGGTTTTCTACCTTGTGACCTATAGTGTGAAGACCGTTCATCAATTCTTGTATGCGTGCGTGGAGTTGGGCTGCTGTTTCAGTGTCGGCCATCTTGATGGTGTAGAGTTTGTTCAGGAGCAGATCTCTCTTACTGATCCTGGTGTCTGACGTTCCTTCATGCAGTTCGATCAGCTTTGCCCACAGCTCCTTTGCACTGTTGAAGGGGCCACTCGGTTCAGCTCTTCTTTTGTTAATCCGCATTGGAGAGTCTGGGTCGCCTTTGCATTGGCTTCAATTTTGCGCTTTAGGGTGTTGTCCCATTCTGAGTAGGTCTGCGGTACTCCTTCGGCGTTTTTGGGGATCTCCAGTCCGGACTGGATGATGATCCACATGTCCACCTGAGTTTTCAGGTGGACCTCCATTCGACTTTTCCAGTAGGAAAAGTCTTCTCCACTGAAAAGTGGAGGGTCTGGCGGTGCTAAATCCTTCTTGCATGGTCATTTTAATCTGAAATAAAAAATTAAAAAAAATTCCAAGACTAGGTCTTGATTAGTAGTGCGAGATGAATAAAATGAAATAGCGAGGGGTGTTGCACCAACCTTGATTAACGAGAAAAAAAATTTGAACGAAATATTTAAAGAAAATTCGAACGAGAAAAAGAAAATAAAAATCCGAAAAAAAATTTCAAACTGGTGGTTGCACCAAGTTTGAACTTCCCCGCTCTGATACCA
>JAGFNQ010007204.1:178574-197143 GCA_024364735.1 Boesenbergia rotunda | reverse complement strand
CGACATTCATGATGCCCCCATATCTGGTGTGCAACTTCTCTCGCGCGCTTTGGCAATGAACGAATCAGTGCTCCAATTCTATAGTCATCCAAGATTGGGAACTCTTCCTGCTCGAGTTTCCAAAATAATTGATCCAATTTTCCTATGTTGCCTTGGATTCCAAGAATCGGACTATAGCCAACTTCTTCTATCTGCTCCATTAGCTCACGACATCGCTCATAGCAATGAGTCGTAGTACACATTTCATGGGACATCTAGAATTGAAAAACAACATAGTCAGTACAAAAACTGACAAAAACCAGTATCAAAACTAGTTTTCCCCTTTTTTCAATTCACAAATATATGCACGGAAAGAAGCACACAAAAACAATAAGTTTCTTTTTCTTTAGTAGTTACAATTAATTATTTTATGATCCTACTTTACATTGCTTTATATTCTATAAAATTTATTTAAAGTCTTCTCACTATAATACTAAATCTCTTTCTTGATGTTCTTACACTTTTTAGATTATGTAGTCTTCTTACTCTGCTGTTTAAACATTTTACCATCATTATGCTTATTATTTATACGGACATCTGAAGTGACTTTACAAATTACACATGTTACTCTGTCTTCTAGCCATGCAGTTTTCACGAAATAACACATAGGCTAGTATAAGGTTATTGTCATTTCTATTCATATACATGCATCTTAAATCATTTCATCATATGGCATGGCAAGGTATCTTCTTAGTTTCATCCAAGGTAAAATCATGCTTTCATTATACATATTATGAATCATACTTGCATAATTAAGCTATCAACATAAACATGAAATAAGGCAAGTATAAAATTTCTTACTTGGAAGCGGCAGGAGGCAGGCTTGTGTGTGTAGTGAGTTGGCAAACTGCTCTGATACCATACTGTAACACCCGCCCCTTACCGTTAAGGCGGTGCGTTACCTTATTCTTAACTTATATTATTGCATATGATTCACAACATTGCAGCAGAAATAAATCATAAATATAATCATATGCAAAGGAGAAGGAGTGTAAATATTAATCATGTAACATCTAGTAGCATACATTTCTTAAATAAACTTCATTAGAGATAACAAGTAACAAGTATAAAGTATAACACATGCTCTATAAATGGCACTAAAATGGATCGATCAGCCAAGTCACCACCACACACATTAGCCTTTCCTGCAGCTTCCCTTTCTTTAGTAATTTCTATGTTGATCTGCAACATAAGCGAACAAACTATAAGTATGAAACTTAGTAAGCTCTTTCCAACTCACTAAATCCATACGTCACATGCGTTTGAGAGTCATATAACATCTTATGCATGGCATAAAAATACATAAGGCATATAAACATAGAAATTACTAAAGAAAGGGAAGCTGCAGGAAGGGCTAATGTGTGTGGTGGTGACTTGGCTGATCGATCCATTTTAGTGCCATTTATAGAGCATGTGTTATACTTTATACTTGTTACTTGTTATCTCTAATGAAGTTTATTTAAGAAATGGATGCTACTAGATGTTACATGATTAATATTTACACTCCTTCTCCTTTGCATATGATTATATTTATGATTTATTTCCGCTGCAATGTTGTGAATCATATGCAATAATATAAGTTAAGAATAAGGTAACGCGCCGCCTTAACGGTAAGGGGCGGGTGTTACAGTTCCATCTCCACGGGAAGATAATAAGCTTTACCATAGACTAACCGGTAGGGAGACATGCCAATTGGTGTCTTAAATGCCGTTCTATAAGCCCAAAGTGCATCATCTAGCCTTTTGCTCCAATCTTTTCTATTGGGCCCAACGGTCTTTTCCAAAATTGATTTGATTTCTCTATTTGAGATTTCGGCTTGGCCATTTGTTTGGGAATGATAGGATGTAGAAACCTTATGTACAACCCCATACTTACTAAGCAAGGCCTTCATGTGTTTATTGCAAAAGTGAGATCCTTGGTCACTTATTATAACTCTGGGAACTCCAAACCTGCAAAATATATGTGACCTAACAAAACTAACAACAACAGAAGAATCATCAGTCTTAGAGGGAATGACCTCCACCTATTTAGAAACATAATCTACAGCAAGTAAAATATACAAATAACCACAAAATGCAGGAAAAGGTCCCATAAAATCAATTCCCCAAACATCGAAAATCTCACAATATAGCTTAGTCTATTGGGGCATCTCATGTCTAGTTTCTATGTTTCCAGTTCGCTGACATCTATCATAATTTTTATAAAACACATATGAATCATGAAACAAGGTGGGCCAATACAAACCATATTCTAAAACTTTTCTAGCTGTTGTTTGTGGACCAAAGTGTCCCCCACATGCTGATGAATGACAAAACGTAAGTACTGAACAAATCTCATGGTCAGGTATGCATCTCCTAATTATTTGATCATTACAAAATTTCCATAAATACGGGTCATCCCACACATAGAATTTTGCATCGCTTTTAAGTTTATCTTTTTGAGCTTTAGAAAAGTGTGTAGGAAAAACATGTGCAGCTAAGAAATTAACAAGATCTGCATACCAAGGTGTCTCACCATTTACTGCAAGAAGGTGCTCATCTCGAAAATCATCGTCAATGGTGGTAGGAGATCCATCTCCTTCAATCCTGCTCAGGTGATCGGCAACCAAGTTTTCTTTGCCACTTCTATCTTTGATTTCCAAATCAAATTCTTGGAGTAGAAGCATACATCTGATTAGCTTAGGTTTCGCATCTGGCTTCTTCAATAAGTACTTTAATGCTGCATGATCAGAGAAAACAATGACATGTGAGCACAATAAGTAAGATCTAAAACGGTCTAAAGCAAAAACTATGGCACGAAGCTCCTTCTCAGTGGTAGTGTAATTTGCTTGGGCGGCATCTAGGGTCTTGGAAGCATAGCATATAACATGAGGTGCTACCTCCACCCTCTGTGCTAGAACAGCTCCCACTACAAAGTTAGATGCATCACACATTAATTCAAATGGTAAATTCCAATCAGGTGACTTAATAATATGAGCAGAGGTAAGAGCCTCCCTAAGCCTGTGAAAAGCTTCTTTGCACTTATCATCAAAGAAAAATTCAACATCTTTTTGTAAAGGTTTTGTCAAGGGCCGAGCAATATCGCTAAAGTCTCTAATAAATCTACGGTAGAAACCTGCATGTCCAAGAAAGCACGAACATCCCATACGCATACGGGGTAAGATAAAGAAGAAATAACACTTATTTTTGTAGGATCTACCTCTATACCTCTCCTAGAGACTATGTGTCCAACTACAATACCATGCTCTACCATAATGTGGTATTTTTCAAAATTAAGCACAAGGTTAGACTCAATGCAACGGTGTAAAACCCTAGACAAGTTATCTAAACATGAATCAAAAGACGTGCCAAAAACTGAAAAGTCATCGATAAATTCTCCATACAATGCTCTAACAACTCACCAAATATACTTACCATGCATCGCTGAAATGTTCCTGGAGCGTTGCAAAGTCCAAAAGGCATTCGTCTGTAGGCAAAAGTGCCAAAGGGGCAAGTGAAGGTAGTCTTCTCTTGGTCCTCTGGATCTATACAAATCTGGAAGTAGCGTGAATAACCATCCAAAAAAGCAGTAATGTAACTTCCCTGTCAGTCTCTCAAGCATCTGATCAATAAAGGGTAAAGGGAAGTGGTCTTTCCTCGTGACTGTGTTGAGCTTCCTGTAATCAATGCATACTCTCCATGAATTTTTGACTCTGGTGGGTACTAGTTCATTACTTGCATTTCCACCACTGTAACTCCAGATTTCTTGGGCACCACATGTATGGGACTAACCCACTGACTATCTGAAATAGGGTAAATGATTCCTGCCTGAAGAAGTTATTACCAACGTCCAAAATGAGTGGATTAAGTCTCTTTTGTGGCTGCCTCACTGGTTTAACATTTCCTTCCAAGAATATCCTGTGCATACAGATAGCTGGGCTAATACCTGGTATATCTGATAAAGTCCACCCAATAGCTTTCTTGTACTGCCTCAGGACTTGCAATAATTTTTCTTCTTGTTCTGATTCCAAATGCTGAGCAATGATAACTGGAAAATTTTTCTTCTCTCTTAGGTATACATATTTCAAGTGGTCTGGTAGTGGCTTGAATTCAATTTGGGCTTGCTAAGAAGGTATGAGGGATCCTTGGGGCTCAGTGCAATCCCCTACACTATCACACCTAAACTCTGAATCCTCTGAAATGTCAATAGAAATAGGTGATCCTTGGGGCTTTGTGCAATCCCCTACACCTAGAAAATCCTCTCCAGCTGGAAGTAGGTTTGAAATACCCTCTGAAATGTCCTCAGCCTCAATAGAAAATATAGCCTCATCCTCCTCTGAACTGCCAATTCCTCTGGAAATATCAAATGAAACTCCCTCAGCAAGTATATCTGCATTATCCATCTCCTCCAGAATACCAATGCTTATAATGGAGTGGTCCTCTCTCGGGTGTTTCATAGCATCAAAAATGCTAAACTGAACTACCGTGTCTCCAATCTCCATTGAAAGCATACCAACATAAACATCTATCTTTGTTCTAGCAGTCTTCAGGAATGACCTTCCTAAGATAAGTGGAGATCGGTGTGCAAGATAGTCTCCCTCCATATCCAAAATGTAAAAATCTACAGGAAATATCAGCTCCTTTACCTTTACCTTTACCAATACATCTTCAATTATACTGGCTGGGTGGGTCTGGCTCAGGTATGCTAACTGTATCACCAACCAGTAGGCTGTAAAGGGCCAATACCAAACATCTGGAAGACTGATCTGGGCATCACATTAATGGAGGCTCCTAAATCCAGCATAGCATCATGGAACATTGTCCTCCCTATCTCACAAGATACAGTAAAAACTCCAGGGTCTTCACACTTCTGAGGAATGACATGAATAAATGCTGAAATATTTTTCCCCAAGCTAACCAACTCATTCTCCTTAAGCTTCTTTTTGTGAACACATAAATCTTTCTGGAACTTTTGCATACTTAGGAATTTGTTTTATCATAGTCAACAAGGGTACATTAATCTCTACTTTGCTAAACAATTTCACTAGCTCATTGTATTCCTTAGCTTTCTCCTCTTCCACTTGCTTCTTAGCTTGGGTTTTGCGCTGAGGGAATGGCAAAGGAACTCTCATTTCCTCCTCTTGAGCCGAAAGTGGAGGGGCTGAAATTGGGACTGATTTCTCCACTGAGGTAGCTGCTGTGAACCCACTTTTATCACTGATTTCTCCCTCATTCTCCACCAAAATTACAGGATTACTTGATGAAGGAGTTAGGCTCGGACTAGGGGTGGAACCAATGGAATTTGAAGTGATTTCATGGCTGTTTGGGACTGAAAATGAAAGTGCTATCCTATTTTCAGAAAATTCAGCTCTTGGACCATTTTGAGTTGATGCAACCTTCCCACTCCTCAAAATAATAGCACTAAAGTTTCCCTTTGGGTTTGGAGTAGCTTGAGAAGGTAATTGGCTCGATCCTTGAGCTTGCATTTGATTCATCCCACTAGCCAATTGTCTAATTTATCTTTCAAGGTTTTGAATGGTGGGATCACTTCTTTATTGTTGTAAACGTTGTTGAAGTATCTCCTCTATTCTTTGTTGTTGCACATTTCCTCCACTAGAACCTCCATAGCCCCCTTGGTTAGCATGAGGCTTTGATTGACCTTGAAATGTAGAAGTAGGTTGTTGAAATTGTTGAACTTGCTGAGATCCTTGAAAATAGGGTTGTTGGGGCTGATTATAGGGCTGAAATGGTGGAGAAAATTGCTGAAAATTTTGCTGAGAACTTGGTTGAAATGGTTGAGAATTATAACTCTGAAAATTCTGAGGTTGAGGTTGAAATTGTAGTTGAGAGGGCTAAAATTGTGAAGGCTGAAAATTTGGATTTGAAGGCTAAAACTTGGGTTGAATGGCTGATAACCTTGCTGTGAGAACTGGTTTTGTTGCTGAAAATTTGAACTTCCTTGATACCCTTGCTGATTCACTTGAAAAGGTGGCTGATTCCCTTGATAGGGTTGCTAAAATTGTTGGAAAGGTTGTTGGAATGGCTGAAATTGTTGTTGTCCTTGTTGAACTTGCTGGAAATTTTGTTGGGGCTACTGATAAGGTTGTTGTGATGGGTTTTGCTGATAAAAAGAATTACCATACTTCAAGTTTGGATGATCCATCAAACCCGGATTATAAGTAGATGAATAGGGGTGTTTTTGGCTTGGAATTGCCCCCTAGTCAATGTAGCTAGTGTCTCATCTTGTTGAAGGTTTGGACATAGATCCGAATTGTGGTCTTGGCTAGAACAAATACTGCATAACCTCATCATTTGGCTTGAAGGTGGTGGTACTGAGAAATTCTGATTTTGACTCACATTATTTAGAGTCATTTGCTTCACCAGAGATGTAAGCTCCATCAATGAATTCTTGATTTCCTTCTACTCATTTGACATCATCTGAACTTCATTAACTCCTCTGGTAGACAAAGCTCTACTCCCAAATTGTTGTGAGTTTTCTGCCATGGTTGAAATAAGCTCCCTAGCTTGATCTGGAGTTTTGTTTATTAGGGCACCTCCTGCTGCAGCATCTATCATGATCCGATCCATCTGAAGAAGTCCCTCATAAAAATACTGAATGAGTAACTGCTCACTAATCTGGTGCTGTGAGCAGCTAGAACAAAGTTTGTTGAACCTTTCCCAATAGTCATACAAAGTTTCTCCTACTACTTGCTGTATGCCACATATGCTCTTCCTGTTGATTGCAGTCCTAGATGCTGGGAAGTATTTCTCCAAGAACACTTTCTTCATAGAAATCCAGCTAGATACATGCCCAGTAGGTAGGTAGTAAAACCAATCCTTTGCTGCTCTAGTAAGGGAAAATGGAAAAGCCCTCAGCTTGATATCTTCCTCTAAAATACCCTGAGGCTTCATGGTGGAGCAGACAACGTGAAACTCATATAAATGTCTGTTGGGGTCCTCCCCAGATTGTCCTTGAAATTTGAGCAAAAGATGAATAAGTCCCGATCTTAATTCAAAATCTCCAGTGAGCTCTGGATATGTAATGCAGGAACACTGAAAAGAATCATCTGGTGCTGCTAGTTCCTTTATAGTTTTCTGGTGGTCTACCATCTGATCAACTGAATATACTGAGATAGACTGAGTAGGTAGAATATCACAAGCCTCTGAAACACTGAATTGATTCCTCCTGGCTCTGAAAGTTCTTTCAATTTTTGGATCAAATTCTTTAAGAATACCACCAGCAGATCTGGTCATACACAAATACAAAAATCACTGCAAATGTATACAAAAGAAATAAGCAAACAGTATAGATAACAAAATATAGAGATAAGCACAAGTAAACTGGATCACAAGATATGAAATAAGCACACAAGCTAAAGCAAACAGACTCAACTAGTGTGTGTTCCCGGCAACGGCGCCAAAAATTTGATGATCCCCAATACAGGTGTCACAAATTTGGGTATGAAATTTAGAAATTTATATAAAACTGAAAACCCTTGCTAACAAAATGGAAATGTAGAATAGGGGCCTTAGGTCGTATTTTTCCAAGGACTAGTCGTGAGTGTTTGAATTGAACTTGCAAGTTATTTGTCATTAAATGTTTTGGATTTTCTAGATAAATGGGGGTTTTGTTTTGCAAGTACGAAATGAAACAACAATTGAAATGGAATTGTTGTAACTAAGTAGAGTTAACTAGGTTTTGCAAGAATGAAGCTTAACCACTAGAAAAATTTAGCAGAACAATTTAAAGTTGCAAAATTGAAGTTGAAACTGATATCAATTGTAGAAATTCACTAACATTGTATCTAGTCGGAAATGAAAATTAAGAAAGCTATAAACTAAGGCAAAAACTGTCTGTGCTGGAAATCTCCTGATCGGTCTGCTGACTGATCAGATGTAAGCCTAATCGGTCTGATGACCGATCAGGTGGAGTCTAAGTCGGACGACAGTCCGATGAGTAGCTGAAATCACGCTAATACAGACGCAAGAACAGAATTCAGAAACCACAAAAACAACTCGGAAATGAAATCTACAAGCTACAACCTCCAGTTCAAGTTCTTCACCCAGTTTTCTCTTTGCCGTCACACAAAAATTGAGCTCGGAACCCCCCTCGCTCAAGATTTGATCAAAACCCAGCTGCTGGAGATGAAATCGCGTAGCACTCAGTGGAATTCTGAACTCCTTCTGATCCTCTCTTCTTCGATGATTGGAATGGCGATGTGTAGCTAAGGAAGCCTCGAACAAACTCAGAGAACCCCTCTGGCTTAGCCGATTGATGAAGAAACGGAATCGATTGAAGATTAGTAGGAATGAAGCTAGCTCCCGGAGAAACCCTCGCCGGAGCTGTCAACAACGAATGGGCTGCGATCCTTCCACAAGAACTGGGCTTGATGAATCGGAATATGGAGAAGATCTTGTCCAGGGGTCACCTCTGATCGGAAAATTGAAGAACATCGAGAACAGAGCGAAGATGAAGACGCGATCTGGCGACCACCCGAGCGGTAGAGGGAATTCCCGTTTTTACTGAACATTTTGAATTTCGACGGCTGAGATTTCTCCGATTCAATCCAACGGTTAGATCAAGTCAGATCAAACCCAAACTTCCCTGATCTTGATCAAGGACTCTGATCAGCTTGTCCTTAACTCGGATCACTCAGATCTGAAGCGGATGGCTAAGATCTTATCTTCTTTAGCTTGGACGGTCTAGATCTTCTATTGCTCGATCCAACGGCTGGATTAATTCTGATCTGGCCCAAACTTTTAGATCTTGGTTCATGAACTTGATTAAGTCTATCTTGAGCTTGGATCGACCAGAAGTTGGAGGATGGCTTAGATCTAACCGTTCTCTTGAATGGATGGCTCATATTAATCCGATGCGAGATCCATTTGATCCGGATTCAATTCTGACCCAAGTTTGACCCAATATGATCCAGGTCCATGATCATCTGGTCCCTACAAAATGATATTACATTTGAGTGCCAAAACACCTCAAATAAAGAAAGAATTGAGTTTTAAGATAAGATGGAGACAATCCATGAAACCTCATGTAATGCAAACTTAAGCATATGAATAGTAGATCAAAACATGGATTTGAAGGGCTAATTTAATCATCAAAATGAAAGTTATCAGTCACCCAAACTAACCCCCAGGTCGAGCCTTGCCTGGATACTAGGTTTCCTACAATGACCTTATTTAATAAATTCGCCCAGAGCACGTATAAATCGATTAAGACTAGCTACTTGAATAGACACTTTTTTGCTCAATCCTGCCATACTGCTATGGATGTAATTAACTTTTATCAACTTGACAATCTTGTTTACTGTACCCACTCAGTCAACATAACCCTGTGTGCTGAGTTTTATAACAACTTGTCAAGATTAATGACTTCTGTTATTCTACTACTATACAGTCCATTCCCCTTACCATCACACCTGCTTTATTTTCTCACTTTCTTGGACTACGACCTTCTCGATCCACCTTTTATTGTTATCCCCCAACTGACCTTCCTTTTGCTACCCCTATTCTCATATCACCCAGGACACTATTTATTCTTACTTCTACAGAGATGCTCGAAATCTGACGGTACAGCGATTTCAGTCCGTCGATCTTCGCGTCCAGGACTACGCTCTCTATAGAGTTCTGGTCCGATGTATCCTTCCATTGACCACCCGGGATCTCGCGACCATGAGACCTATCCACACCTTCCTCCTCTATGCGATGATTCATCATCTGGACATCGACATTGGTCTCCGCATGTTCTAGACGATCACCTACGCGTTGAGCATATCCACTCATTCCCGTGTATGCACCCCCTACTGTCACATTTGTTGGGTATGACTTGGCGGTTTCCAAGACAACCACGTGGTCGTATCTGAGAGACCTCTCTTGGATATGGATTAAAAATTTAATCCGAATAAAGACTCATCCTTCTAACAACCGTCTCATCGTTGTGTTAATTAATCCAAGTTACAAGTTAGCCAAAATTGAGGTTAAGGCCTTGCAACTTTTCGGATTAATTAACCACGGAAAAGACGACGATTTGGATCACCAATTTTTTGTGTTTATCTTCGGGGTCCAGTTAATTAATTATTATCTATGATAACAAATCAAAATAATTAACTAACATACATGAAATGACGAAGTAAAGTAATATGACACAAATAAAAACATAGTAAAATAAAATTGGAGCACGGGAGAATTATACCTCGCCATTTACCTCGCAGTCTTCTACCTTATGACCCTCCTCTCTTGGACGTCGTGTGGGCGACGATCTACCAAGTCGTGAAGTCACCAAGGCCTAGAATTAACCACCTTTCTTCAAGCTTCTTCCACTCACCCACACAAACCCTACAATCCTAGGGTTTCCTTGCGCCGGTGGTCTTTCTTCCTCTCCACCTCAACCCGCCGGCCACCTTGAGTTCCAAGGTCTGGCCAACTTCAAGAGGACACCGAGAAGAAGACTAGGAAGATGAAGAATAGGAAGAAGAAGCCGAGAGAACTCCCTCTTCTTCCTTTGAACCCTCGCAAGCCACCTTCTCCTTCTCTTCTTTTCCCGCTGACCAACCAATAGGGAGATGGATCTTTCTCTACTTCGCCGGCAGTCCTTGGATTCTGGAATTCGGCTGCACACGCCTTGATGAAGAACTGAGGATGAGAAACCAGAGAACGAAGAGTGCGATCAAGGCTTCCACCTCCTCCAACCTTCAGCGCCGAAACCTCCAAGAACAACCCTCTCACCGCCGCCGGCCACCTTCCTTTTCCCTTGTTCCTGTGCGCCACCAAGGAGGAAGCAACTCCTCCTTCTCTGGTGCCATCCACCAACAAGATAAGAGAAGGAATAAGAAAGGAAGAACAAGAAAGTGTTGGTGCAGAAAGCACCCAAGTCAAACCTGTGTTTTGATAATGGTAACAGGGTTCAAAAGTTAAGTCTTACTTGTTGTCTAACAAGTTACTCTAGTGTGCAGGCTAAAAAGTCCTAGCGAAGGACTGCTAGGCACTGGCGAAGGAATGCCAGAACAAAAAGCCCTAGTGAAGGAATACTAGGCACTGGCGAAGGAATGCCAGGGTAAAAGCCCTAGCGAAGGACTGCTAGGCACTGGCGAAGGAATGCCAGGGACTAAAAAGCCCTAGCGAAGGACTGCTAGGCAACGAGCGAAGGACAGCTCAGTATCCAAGACCTGGCAAAGGACCGCCAGTCAAAAGTCCAACCAAAGGAGCGGTTGGCATCAGGTACATTCTCCCGAGAGGAGTAGGTGAGGATGCGTTCCCCGTCGAGGGAACAGTAGGCGTCGGTTTGACCTAGGGTTCCATCTTGGAGACCCAAAGTCAGAACCAAGACAGCTAAAGGTTGTATAAAATAATATAATACTGCTTTTTGGACTAACCCTGGATGCAGGATCGAAGGACTGAGTATCTGCAGCTCAGAGAGGCTCAAAGGAGTGAGGCAGAAGCTGAGCAGGGCGCCCCGGATGTTCCGGGCGCCCCCAAGGTCAACCCAAGTCAGCAGGAGCGAAAACACGCCTCGACAGCTATATGTCGAGGCGCCCCGGATGCTCCGGGCGCCCCGCCTGTCGCGGACACCCCCCAGTGCCTTCTGCCGAAGCACACCCTCGCGAAGCCAAGAGGATGAAGATATGACTTAGTCAATGCGGGCGCCCCGAGCGCTCCGGGTGCCCCGGTCAAACCTGATCCCTATTTTGAAGGGATCAGATGTTGACCGCGCTGGAGACGGATCGACCGCCACGTGGGGGGGCGCCCCCGACGTCCCGGGCGCCCCCAGGCCCTATATAAAGGGCCCTCGACCCCAGGCTTCAAGCAACACTTCGAATCAACGCTTCTACGCTCTTCTGCTCTCGCGCCTCGCTCCTGAAACTGCCCAACTCGAGCCAACAACGTCCCGCTGCTCCGGAAAAAGTCAACCTACAATCGGACGTCGGTAAAAGATGAGCCTTTTTAATTATTAAAGTTTACTGTGCTATATTTGTAAATCAATCTTTGTAAACTATTTTTGCGCCTCATATAGAATTGCCCAAAGTAAACGATCAACGATCGTGGGCCTTGGAGTAGGAGTCGACCTAGGCTCCGAACCAAGTAAAAAAGTACTGTGTTCGCATATTTTCTTTTATCTTCCACTGTGCAATTGCTCTTTCCCTAAATCCGAACGATTTCCGATATTCACCCCCCCCTCTATCGGTTCTCTCGATCCAACAACTGGTATTAGAGCGGGGAAGTTCGAACTTGGTGCAACCACCAGTTTGAAAAAAAAATTTCGGATTTATTTTTATTTTTTTATTCTCGTTCGAATTTCTTCCAAGTTTTTCGTTCGAATTTTTTTTCTTAATCGAGGTTGGTGCAACACCCCTCGATATTTTATTTTCCTTATCCCGCACTACTAATCCAAGACCAAGTCTTGGGAAATTTTTTTTTGTTAGTTATCTTTTTCAGATTAAATGGCCATGCAAGAAGGATTCAGCACCACCAGACCTCCACTATTCAGTGGAGAAGTCTTTTCTTACTAGAAAAGTCGAATGGAGGTCCACCTGAAAACTCAGGTGGACATGTGGATTATCATCCAGTCCGGACTGGAAATCCCCAAGAACGCTGAAGGAGTACCGCAGACCTACTCAGAATGGGACAACGCCCTAAAGCGCAAAATTGAAGCCGATGCAAAGGCAACACAGACCCTACAATGCGTTTTAACAAAAGAGGAGCTAAACCGGGTGGGCCCCTTCAACAGTGCCAAGGAGCTGTGGGTAAAACAGATCGAGCTGCACGAAGGAACATCAGACACTCGAATCAGCAAGAGGGATCTGCTGCTGAACAAACTGTACACCATCAAGATGGCTGACAACGAAACATCAGCCCAACTCCACGCACGAATCCAAGAATTGATGAACGGTCTTCACACTATAGGTCACAAGGTCGAAAACCGTGACCTAATAAGGTATGCCTTAAATGTTTTCCCTAGAAATACCTTGTGGGCATCTATGGTAGATGCATACAAGGTTTCAAGGGATCTCTCTAAGATTAAATTAGATGAATTGTTTTCTGAGTTAGAACTTCATGAACAGACTAACTGCAATATGGCCGAGAAAGGTATTGCTTTTTTTGCAGGAAAAACTGGAAGATCAACAAGGAAGAAGCCACAACCTGAACCCGAGTCTAACTCAGGTTCAGACTCAGAAGACGAAGAAGGAGATCGACCGAAGCTGGTCCGATTGGCCCGAAGTTACTATAAAGAGTTAAAGAACCAAACCAACAGAAAGAAGGCCAACCGAAGAAAGGACGAACCAGCTGAACCCACAAGCGACAAAAACAAGCCCAACGTGACTTGCTACGAGTGCAAGAAGAAGGGCCACTACAAGACGGAGTGTCCAAACCTGAAGGAGACCAAAAAGACAAGAAAAAAGAAAACACTACAAGCAACCTGGGACGAATCTTCCTCAGAAGAAGAAGAAGAAGCACCCCAGTCCAACCTTCTAGCCCAGACCGCCTCAGAAGCAGTCGGAACCGAGTCAGAATCAGAACAGGACGACGGCAGACTAACCTTCTCAGAAGATGGCAAAATCAAGGTAAGTGGTTTCAATAGACGTCAATTAAACGAACTCATTTCCTATCTTTCTCGAGATTTGGTGAAAGCCAAACTCCGAGTCGAGTCCCTCCGACAGGAAGTAAAACTCCTGAAAGAGGGAGCTGAATCTAAACCCGTAACTGAGAAGATTCAAGAAGGAACTCCTACTCAAGTTGAAAAACTTGAGAAGGAGAACTCCTCCCTGAAAACTCAGGTTAAGGATCTTAGATCAGTCTTAAAACGATTTACATCTGGTTCCAAGAATCTTGACATGATTCTTGGAAAACAGAAATCAGTTCTAAATCGATCCGGACTTGGTTATAGAACCAAATCCCGACAAAGATCTTATTTTGCTGTACTGAATCAGTCCAGAGGTAAAGTTCAGGCATGGGTACCTAAACTGTACCTGAACAAACCATCTGGATCAAATCAGTATTGGATCCCCAAGGACAAGATTCACATCTTGCCCATCCATTACCGTGGCTTTAGTCCAGGGAGAGCCAAACTGAAAACTATATTCATTGTTAGATAAAATTTAATTCTTAATTGCAAATTACATGTTTGATTGTTTATTTAAATTTCTGCAATTTACCATGCTTAGACTTAGGAATGATTAGCTTAAAGACTGAACAAACTTAACTGAAATTTGACAACATAGTATTGGGTGGAGGTGAGATGATAGTACGTTAGGGAAACCAATTCTAATAAGATCAAGTTTACTTGGTCTCTTTAGACTGGTGAAACTAGCCGAAGCTATCGATCCAAAATCCAAACTAGTTAGACCAGAAATTCTTCAAAGATTAATTTTGAAAATGAAATTTCATTAAACGGCTTTGTCAAGGAAAGGGTTGATGATCCAATAAGGCTACGGCCAAAGAAGACCTAGTGTCTCGCCAAGACCTGGAAGCCAATTTTTGAATTTCAAATTCAAATTATTTTTTGTAAAATTCAAATCTAACACAATTTTCAGTTAAGCATAGATTCAAACATCCTTTCAAAATAAACTTAACTGTTTTCAAAAATTAATTTAATGTTTTCAAAATAAATAATATTTTTTCAATGTTATCTTATTTATCAAAACCTGTCTCACAAAACCTATAAGGCTAACGTGATTGAAAACCCTAGATTTGGGTGAGACAGACTAGGCAGTGAAACTCAATTTAAGCTATTCCTGACTCTAATTGGATCCAAATCAATAAAACTCTTTATGTGTAGGAACATAAAGATTTGGACCAATGGATGTTGGATAGTGGTTGCTCCAGACATATGACTGGAGATAATTGAAGTTCACCAAACTCAAGTTCAAGAACCTAGGCTTAGTGGCATTTGGCAACAATGCTACACTCAAGGTAATTGGGTCAGGTAATATTGAGCTTAAATCTGACTTTGTTATCAAGAAAGTTCTTTTGATTGAAAACTTCAATTTTAACTTGCTTATCATAAGTCAGTTATGTGATTCTGGTTACATAGTCACCTTCAACAATTCTAACTGCATGATTAGAAATGTACAAGACTCAGAAATCATGATTAAGGGCACTAGGAAAAATAATGTATACACTATAAACCTTCCCCTTGTACCCAAATGTATGTTAACTCAGTTAGAACAATCAAACCTCTGGCATAGGAGATTAGGTCATTCCAATCTGAGAACTATTTCAAAAATCACCCAACTTGGCTTAATCAAAGATATCCCCAAAATTAAAAATAATGAAAACCTAATATGTGAATCATGTAATCAAGGTAAACAAACCAAATCCAATCACAAACTAACCCAATCTGATTTAACTCAAACCACACTTGAGCTCCTGCACCTTGACCTATTTGATTCACATGGAGCCAAGTTACTAAGCGGGAATCGATACTGCTTAGTAATAGTTGATGATTACTCTAGGTTTACCTGGGTTAGGTTTCTAAAAACCAAAGATGAAACCTTAAACCTATTTAATGAATTCTGTAAACTATTTGAAAATCGAAACGACACTAAAATTAAAAGACTTAGGAGTGATCACGGGGGAGAATTTGAAAATCAACGGTTCGAGGAATTCTGTAAGGTAAATGGGTATTACATGAATTTTCATGTCCTAGAACCCCCCAACAAAATGGGATAGTAGAAAGAAGGAATAGAACACTACAATAAGCCGCTAGGGCCATGCTCAACGAAATTAACTTAGCAAACCAATATTGGGCAGAGACAATTAGCACGGCTTGTTACATCCAAAATAGGATTCTAATTAACAAACGACACAACAAAACACCCTATGAGCTGTACTACCATAGGCTCCCAAATCTACACTACCTAAGGGTCTTTGGATACAAAGTTCATATCCTAAATACCAAAGACTATTTAGGGAAATTTCAGTCCAAGTCAAACCCAGGTATCTTCCTAGGATACTCAACCACTAGTAGAGCCTATAGAGTCTACAACAAACAAACTAAGAAAATTAAAGAGACAACAAACTTAATATTTGATGAAGAAATCAACTCAACATCTAATAATCCAGACCTAACTTCATTAAATTCTGACCAAAAAAATAATGAACAAACTATTGAACCTTTAATTGAACCCTTAAACGAACTAACCATTGAACCAATTAATGAGTCAACTGAACCGAGTATCGAACCAACAAATGAACCAGCCCAAAGAGTCGAATCAATTACTGAACCAAACCGACCAGCCGGACCTGAGGTTGAACCATGTTCTAGAAGAACCAAGAAACCCAGACTTAGTCACCCAACTGATCAAATTGTGGGTGATCCAACTCTAGGAGTCAGGACTCGATCCTCCTATAGAAACCTTAGTCAAATAGCTATGATATCAAAAATTGAACCCAAAACTATAGAAGAAGCCCTACCTGATCCTGATTGGATCATAGCTATGCAAGAAGAGCTAGCTCAATTTGAGAGAAACCAAGTCTGGGAATTAGTACCTAAACCTGAGGGCAAATCCGTCATTGACACTAAATGGGTCTTTAGGAATAAGTTGAATGATCAAGGAGAAATAGTTAGAAATAAAGCCCGCTTAGTAGCAAAGGGTTTCAGCCAAGTAGAGGGATTAGATTACGATGAAACATATGCCCCCAGTAGCTAGACTTGAGTCCATTAGAATGTTGTTAGCCTTTGCATCCCATAAAGGATTTAAGTTATACCAAAGTCAGCATTTTTAAATGGATTCATTAAAGAAGAAGTTTATGTAGGACAACCCCCTGGGTTTGAGGACTTAGAAAAACCTGACCACGTTTACAAACTAACTAAAGCACTATATGGGTTAAAACAAGCACCTAGGGCCTGGTATGAACGGTTATCAACTTAACTTCTAAAGAATTTAAACAAGGACAAATCGACTCGACTTTATTTATTAAAACCCTAGGAAAAGATATATTTATTGCCCAAATTTACGTAGATGATATAATTTTTGGGTCCACCAACTCAAACTTTCTAAAAGAATTTGTTAAAATAATGGAAAATGAATTTGAAATGAGCCTAGTTGGTGAACTTAACTTTTTCCTAGGCTTTCAAATCAAACAAACTAGGGATGGAAACTATGTCCATCAATTCAAATATGCTAAAGAGTTAATAAAGAAATTTAAAATGGATAACTCTAAAAGCATAAGTACCCCCATGGCCACTAATGTAAAAATAGATAGTGACCCTGATGGTAAGCCAGTAGACCTTAAACTCTATAGGAGTATGATAGGTAGCCTACTATACCTTACAGCCAGTAGACCTGATATTTTTTTTGCTGTAGGGATGTGTGCTAGATACCAAACCTGTGCTAAGGAAACGCACTTAGCAGCCCTAAAAAGAATACTAATATATGTTAAGGGCACCCTAAATGTAGGGATTTGGTATCCTAGAACCTCAACCTTCAATTTGTCAGGCTACTCAGATTCTGACTATGCTGGCTGTAAATTAGATAGAAAGAGCACAAGTGGAGCTGCCAACTGTTAGGACAGAGTCTAGTTAGTTGGTGCAGTAGAAAACAACACTGTGTAGCTCTATCCACAACTGAAGCGGAGTATGTGGCCTTAGGAGAGTGTGTAGCTCAACTTTTATGGATGATGCACACTCTTAAGGACTTCCAGCTCAACTACACCCAAAATCAAGTATTTATAGACAATATAAGTTCAATTAATTTAACTAAAAACCCAATACAACATTCCAGAACCAAACACATAGAAGTCAAACATCACTTTGTAAGAGACCATGTAGCCAGGGGTTAAATAGTACTTAAGTATATTGACTCTAAATCCAACTTAGCTGACATATTCACAAAACCTTTACCTGAATCTGAGTTCAGTTCACTAAGAAGGCAGTTAGGATTGTGCTCTGTAGAATAGATTAACTCTATTTTTTATTTTCTTATTGTTTTAGTTAGTTTCTAAAAGAATTTTGAAAAACTGTTGTTTTTTTTAAATCAGTTTTTAAAATCTTTTCCAACTTAGTTTTTTCTTAAAACTATCCCCTTTCAAAACTAGGGTTTTTTCGCAAATGGACTTAGCCTAAGCCCTAACCCTAGAACTGCATGCACCTATAGATTTAGAAGCCAGCATCTCACAAGCACCTTAGGGTACTTTGATTGATAACCTAGAAAGAGTTGAGATGCTTACGTCTTTGCCTTAATTCAAGATGCTTTAAGTCAGTGCATCTGCAGTAATTGGGGTACTAAATACAACTTACACAGCAATCAAGTTAAGTGTCAAGTTTAGAAAATCTAACTTGAACAGAAACACTTAACTTGACTAACCCTAGCAAAAGCTACTGTTTATAACAGTTAGTAAGTAGCTAAATGGGTTAGACAGGTCCCTACAAGAGAAAATCAACTGATTTGGTTCAAGTCTTATCATGAATTGGTTCAGTACAGCAAAATCATGCAAATATTTTCCTTTATGAAAGTCTTTTTCCAATTTAATTTCTGCTTTATTTATCTGGTTTTGATATATGGCAAAGGGGAGAGATAGAAAGGAGAGTTTAAAATTTAAAAT
>JAGFNQ010007204.1:54630-178532 GCA_024364735.1 Boesenbergia rotunda | reverse complement strand
TCTACTTGAAGTTTTAATCAGTGTTTGCTACTTTAGTGTGTGTCCTATTGACTATGGATGATTCGGTCTATGGAGCATAACTAGGAAAGCGACTGATTAGAATGAATAGATTCTAGCTGAAAAGGAAGATTAAAATTGATTTACATCTGTAGTACTTATTCACTGGTCGACTAGTTATATTTTTTTGTTAAGTACTTGAAAATGTAATTGTGAATAAATGTATTGATTTGAGATGTTGAACATGTTGGTGCAGAAAGCACCACAGTCAAACCAGTGTTTTGATAATGGCAACAGGGTTCAAAAGTTAAGTCTTACTTGTTGTCTAACAAGTTACTCTAGTGTGCAGGCTAAAAAGTCCTAGCGAAGGACTGCTAGGCACTGGCAAAGGAATACCAGATTAAAAAGTCCTAGCGAAGGACTGCTAGGCACTGGCGAAGGAATGCCAGAGCAAAAAGCCCTAGTGAAGGAATACTAGGCACTGGCGAAGGAATGCCAAAGCAAAAAGACCTAGTGAAGGAATACTAGGCACTGGCGAAGGAATGCCAGGGTAAAAGCCCTAGTGAAGGAATACTAGGCACTGGCGAAGGAATGCCAGGGTAAAAGCCCTAGCAAAGGACTGCTAGGCAACGGGCGAAGGACAGCTCGGAATCCAAGACCTGGCAAAGGACCGCCAGGCAAAAGTCCAACCAAAGGAGCGGTTGGCATCAGGTACATTCTCCCGAGAGGAGTAGGTGAGGACGCGTTCCCCGTCGAGGGAACAGTAGGCGTCGGTTCGACCTAGGGTTCCATTTTGGAGACCCAAAGTCAAAACCAAGACAGCTAAGGCTGTATAAACTAATATTTTATTATTTTATTGTGTTTTGGACTAACCCTGTATGCAGGACCGAAGGAACGAGTGTCTGCAGCTCAGAGAGCCTCAAAGGAATGAGGCAATAGCTGACCAGGGCGCCCGGAGTGTCCCGGGCGCCCCCAAGGTCAACACAAAACACAAGAAAAGCAAAGCAGCTTCGACAGTGCAACTCCCGGGTGCCCCCGTGCTCCCGGGCGCCCCCAGCGCTCCGGGCGCCCCCAACAGCAAAGTACCGAAGCTCACCCCAGCGAAGCCAAGGGATAAAGTTTGACCCGGTCAACCCGGGCGCCCTCAGCGCTCCGGGCGCCCTCAGCGCTCCGGGCGCCCCGGTCAAGGTCTGATCCCGAATTTGAGGGGATCAGAATTGACCGAGACCGAGACGGATCGACCGCCACGTGGGGGGGGGGGGCGCCCCCGACGTTCCGAGCGCCCCCAGGCCCTATATAAAGGGCCCTCAACCCCAAGGATCAGCAACACTTCGAATCAACGCTTCTACGCTCTTCTGCTCTCGCGCCTCGCTCCGGAAACTGCCCAACTCGAGCCGACGACGTCCCGCTGCTCCGGAAAAAGTCAACCTACAATCGGACGTCGGTAAAAGAAGAGCCTTTTTAATTATTAAAGTTTACTGTGCAATAGTTGTAAATCAATATTTATAAACTGTTTTTGCGCCTCATATAGAATTGCCCAAAGTAAACGATCAATGATCGTGGGCCTTGGAGTAGGAGTCGACCTAGGCTCCGAACCAAGTAAAAAAGTACTGTGTTCGCGTATTTGCTTTTATCTTCCACTGTGCAATTGCTCTTTCCCTAAATCCGAACGATTTCCGATATTCACCCCCCCCCTCTATCGGTTCTCTCGATCCAACAAGTGGTATCAGAGCGGGAAAGTTCAAACTTGGTGCAACCACCAGTTTGAAAAAAAAAATTCGGATTTATTTTTATTTTTTTTTCTTATTCTCGTTCGTATTTCTTCCAAGTTTTTCGTTCGAATTTTTTTTGTTAATCGAGGTTGGTGCAACACCCCTCGATATTTTATTTTCCTTATCCCGCACTACTAATCCAAGACTAAGTATTGGGAAATTTTTTTTAGTTATCTTTTTCAGATTAAATGGCCATGCAAGAAGGATTCAGCACCGCCAGACCTCCACTGTTCAGTGGAGAAGACTTTTCTTACTGGAAAATTGAATGGAGGTCCACCTGAAAACTCAGGTGGACATGTGGATTATCATCCAGTCCGGACTGGAAATCCCCAAGAACGCTGAAGGAGTACCGCAAACCTACTCAGAATGGAACAACGCCCTGAAGCGCAAAATTGAAGCCGATGCAAAGGCAACTCAGACTCTTCAATGCAGTCTAACAAAGGAGGAGCTGAACCGGGTGGGCCCCTTCAACAGTGCCAAGGAGCTGTGGGTAAAACTGATCGAGCTGCACGAAGGAACATCAGACACTCGAATCAGCAAGAGGGATCTGCTCCTGAACAAATTGTACACCATCAAGATGGCCGACAACGAAACAGCAGCCTAACTTCACGCATGAATTCAAGAATTAATGAACGGTCTTCACACTATAGGTCACAAGGTTGAAAATCGTGACCTAATCATGTATGCCCTAAACGCTTTCCCTAGAAACACCTTGTGGGCATCTATGGTAGATGCATACAAGGTTTCGAGGGATCTTTCCAAAATAAAATTAGACGAATTATTTTCTGAATTAGAACTACACGAACAGACTAACACCAATATGGTCGAGAAAGGAATTGCCTTCATTGCAGGTAAAACTGGAAGGTCAACAAAGAAAAAGGCTCAACCTGAACCCGAGTCTAACTCTGACTTAGACTCAGAAGATGAAGAAGGAGATCGACCTAAGCTGGTCCGACTAGCCTGAAACTACTACAAGGAGCTGAAGAACCAAACCAACAAACGGAAAGTCAACCGAAGAAAGGACGAACCAGCTGAACCCGCGAATGACAAAAACAAGCCCAACGTGACCTGCTACGAGTGCAAGAAGAAGGGCCACTACAAGACGAAGTGTCCAAACCTGAAGGAGACCAAAAAGACAAGAAGAAAGAAAGCACTACAAGCAACCTGGGACGAATCTTCCTAAGAAGAAGAAGAAGAAGCACCCCAGTCCAACTTTCTAGCCCTGACCGCCTCAGAAGAAGTCGGAACCGAGTCAGAATCAGAACAGGACGACGGCAGACTAACCTTCTCAGAAGACGGCGAAATCAAGGTAAGTGGTTTCAATAGACGTCAATTAAACGAACTCATTTCCTATCTTTCTCGAGATTTGGCGAAAGCCAAACTCCGAGTCGAGTCCCTCCGACAGGAAGTAAAACTCCTGAAAGAGGGAGCTGAATCTAAACCCGTAACCGAGAAGATTCAAGAAGGAACTCCTACTCAAGTTGAAAAACTTGAGAAGGAGAACTCCTCCCTGAAAACTCAGGTTAAGGATCTTAGATCAGTCTTAGAACGATTTACATCTGGTTCCAAGAATCTTGACATGATTCTTGGAAAACAGAAATCAGTTCTAAATCGATCCGGACTTGGTTATAGAACCAAATCCCGACAAAGATCTTATTTTGCTGTACTGAATCAGTCCAGAGGTAAAGTTCAGGCATGGGTACCTAAACTGTACCTGAACAAACCAACTGGATCAAATCAGTATTGGATCCCCAAGGACAAGATTCACATCTTGCCCAACCATTATCGTGGCTATAGTCCAGGGGGAGCCAAACTGAAAACTATATTCATTGCTAGATAAAATTTAATTCTTGATTGCAAATTGCATGTTTGATTGTTTATTTAAATTTCTGCAATTTACCATGCTTAGACTTAGGAATGATTAGCTTAAGGACTGAACAAACTTAACTGAAATTTGACAACATAGTATTGGGTGGAGGTGAGATGATAGTATGTTAGGGAAACCAATTCTAATAAGATCAAGTTTACTTGGCCTCTTTAGACTGGTGAAACTAGCCGAAGCTACCGATCCAAAACTCAAACTAGTTAGACCAGAAATTTTTCAAAGATTAATTTTGAAAATGAAATTTCATTAAACGGCTTTGTCAAGGAAAGGGTTGATGATCCAATAAGGCTACGGCCAAAGAAGGCCTAGTGCCTCGCCAAGACCTGGAAGCTAATTTTTGAATTTCAAATTCAAATTACTTTTTGTAAAATTCAAATCTAACACAATTTTCAGTTAAGCATAGATTCAAACATCCTTTCAAAATAAACTTAACTGTTTTCAAAAATTAATTTAAGGTTTTTAAAATAAATGTTCAAATTTTTTAAAACCTGTCTCACAAAACCTGTAAGGTTAACGTGATTGGAAACCCTAGATTTGGGTGAGACAGACTAGGCAATGAAACTCAATTTAAGCTATTCCTGACTCTAATTGGATCCAAATCAATAAAACTTTTATATGTAGGAACATAAAGATTTGGACCAATGGATGTTGGATAGCGGTTGCTCCAGACACATGACTGGAGATAAATTAAAGTTCACCAAACTCAAGTTCAAGAACCTAGGCTCAGTGGCATTTGGCAACAATGCTACACTCAAGGTAATTGGGTCAGGTAATATTGAGCTTAAATTTGACTTTGTTATCAAGAAAGTTCTTTTGATTGAAAATTTCAATTTTAACTTGCTTAGCATAAGTCAGTTATGTGATTCTGGTTACATAGTCACCTTCAACAATTCTAACTGCCTGATTAGAAATGTACAAGACTCAGAAATCATGCTTAAGGGCACTAGGAAAAATAATGTATACACTATAAACCTTCCCCTTGTACCCAAATGTATGTTAACTCAGTTAGAACAATCAAACCTCTGGCATAGGAGATTAGGTCATACCAATCTGAGAACTATTTCAAAAATCACCCAACTTGGCTTAATCAAAGATATCCCCAAAATTAAAAATAATGAAAACCTAATATGTGAATCATGTAATCAAGGTAAACAAACCAAATCCAATCACAAACTAACCCAATCTGATTTAACTCAAACCACACTTGAGCTCCTGCACCTTAACCTATTTGATTCACATGGAGCCAAGTCACTAAGCGGGAATCGATACTACTTAGTAATAGTTGATGATTACTCTAGGTTTACCTGGGTTAGGTTTCTAAAAACCAAAGATGAAACCTTAAACCTATTTAATGAATTCTGTAAACTAATTGAAAATCAAAACGACACTAAAATTAAAAGACTTAGGAGTGATCACGGGGGAGAATTTGAAAATCAACGGTTCGAGGAATTCTGTAAGGTAAATGGGTATTTACATGAATTTTCATGTCCTAGAACCCCCCAACAAAATGGGATAGTCGAAAGAAGGAATAGAACACTACAAGAAGCCGCTAGGGCAATGCTCAACGAATTTAACTTAGCAAACCAATATTGGGCAGAGGCAATTAGCACGGCTTGTTACATCCAAAATAGGGTTTTAATTAACAAACGACACAACAAAACACCCTATGAGTTGTACTACCATAGGCTCCCAAATCTACACTACCTAAGGGTCTTTGGATGCAAAGTTCATATCCTAAATACCAAAGACTATTTAGGGAAATTTCAGTCCAAGTCAAACCCAGGTATCTTCCTAGGATACTCAACCACTAGTAGAGCCTATAGAGTCTACAACAAACTAACTAAGAAAATTGAAGAGACAACAAACTTAATATTTGATGAAGAAATCAATTCAACATCTAATAATCCAGACCTAACTTCATCAAATTCTGACAAAGAAAATAATGAACAAACTATCGAACCTTTAATTGAACCCTTAAACGAACTAACCATTGAACCAATTAATGAGTCAACTGAACCGAGTATCGAACCAACAAATGAATCAGCCCAAAGAGTCGAATCAATTACTGAACTAAACCGACCAGCCGGACCTGAGGTTGAACCAAGTTCTAGAAGAACCAAGAAACCCAGACTTAGTCACCCAACCGATCAAATTGTGGGTGATCCAACTCTAGGAGTCAGGACTCGATCCTCCTATAGAAACCTTAGTCAAATAGCTATGATATCAAAAATTGAACCCAAAACTATAGAAGAAGCCCTACCTGATCCTGATTGGATCATAGCTATGCAAGAAGAGCTAGCTCAATTTGAGAGAAACCAAGTCTGGGAATTAGTACCTAAACCTGAGGGCAAATCCGTCATTAACACTAAATGGGTCTTTAGGAATAAGTTGAATGATCAAGGAGAAATAGTTAGAAATAAAGCCCGCTTAGTAGCAAAGGGTTTCAGCCAAGTAGAGGGATTAGATTACGATGAAACATATGCCCCAGTAGCTAGACTTGAGTCCATTAGAATGTTGTTAGCCTTTGCATCCCATAAAGGATTTAAGTTATACCAAATGGATGTAAAGTCGGCCTTTTTAAATGGATTCATTAAAGAAGAAGTTTATGTAGGACAACCCCCTGGATTTGAGGACTTAGACAAACCTGACCATGTTTACAAATTAACTAAAACACTATATGGGTTAAAACAAGCACCTAGGGCCTGGTATGAACAGTTATCAACTTATTTAACTTCTAAAGAATTTAAACAAGGACAAATCGACTCGACTTTATTTATTAAAACCCTAGGAAAAGATATATTTATTGCCCAAATTTACGTAGATGATATAATTTTTGGGTCCACCAACTCAAACTTTCTAAAAGAATTTGTAAAAATAATGGAAAACGAATTTGAAATGAGCCTAGTTGGTGAACTTAACTTTTTCCTAGGCTTACAAATCAAACAAACTAGGGATGGAAACTATGTCCATCAATTCAAATATGCTAAAGAGTTAATAAAGAAATTTAAAATGGATAACTCTAAAAGCATAAGTACCCCCATGGCCACTAATGTAAAAATAGATAGTGACCCTGATGGTAAGCCAGTAGACCTTAAACTCTATAGGAGTATGATAGGTAGCCTACTGTACCTTACAGCCAGTAGACATGATATTCTTTTTGCTGTAGGGATGTGTGCTAGATACCAAACCTGTGCTAAGGAAACGCACTTAGCAGCCCTAAAAAGAATACTAAGATATGTTAAGGGCACCCTAAATGTAGGGATTTGGTATCCTAGAACCTCAACCTTCAATTTGTCAGGCTACTCAGATTCTGACTATGCTGGCTATAAATTAGATAGAAAGAGCACAAGTGGGAGCTGCCAACTGTTAGGACAGAGTCTAGTTAGTTGGTGCAGCAGAAAACAACACTGTGTAACTCTATCCACAACTGAAGCGGAGTATGTGGCCTTAGGAGAGTGTGTAGCTCAACTTTTATGGATGATGCACACTCTTAAGGACTTCCAGCTCAACTACACCCAAACTCAAGTATTTATAGACAATATAAGTTCAATTAATTTAACTAAAAACCCAATACAACATTCCAGAACCAAACACATAGAAGTCAAACATCACTTTGTAAGAGACCATGTAGCCAGGGGTGAAATAGTACTTAAGTATATTGACTCTAAATCCAACTTAGCTGACATATTCACAAAACCTTTACCTGAATCTAAGTTCAGTTCACTAAGAAGACAGTTAGGATTGTGCTCTGTAGAATAGATTAACTCTATTTTTGATTTTTTTTTTTTAAAAATCAGTTTCTAAAAAGAATTTTGAAAAACTGTTGTTTTTTTTAAATCAGTTTTTAAAATCTTTTCCAACTTAGTTTTTTCTTAAAACTATCCCCTTTCAAAACTAGGGCTTTTTCGCAAATAGACTTAGCCTAGGCCCTAACCCTAGAACTGCATGCACCTATAGACTTAGAAGCCAGCATCTCACAAGCACCTTAGGATACTTTTGATTGATAACCTAAAAGGGTTGAGATGCTTAGGTCTTTGCCTTAATTCAAGATACTTTAAGTCAGTGCATCTGCAGAAATTGGGGCACTAAATACAACTTACACAGCAATCAAGTTAAGTGTCAAGTTTAGAAAATCTAACCTGAACAGAAACACTTAACTTGACTAACCCTAGCAAAAGCTACTGTTTATAACAGTTAGTAAGTAGCTAAATGGGTTAGACAAGTCCCTACAAGAGAAAATCAACTGATTTGGTTCAAGTCTTATCATGAATTGGTTCAGTACAGCAAAATCAGCAAATATTTTCCTTTATGAAAGTCATTTCCTTTAATTTCTGCTTTATTTATCTATTTTTTGATATATGGTAAAGGGGGAGAGATAGGAAAGGAGAGAATTTAAAATCATTTAAAATCTTTTTAAATTCTTCTAGCTTAAAGCTCAAATTTTTTTCTATCCTTTATTCAAAAAGTACCTAGTTTCTCAAAGTACTTAAGTTCTCAAATTTTCAAAATTTTACTAAGTACTTAAGCTTCTCAAATTTTTAAAATTTTACAAAGTACTTAAGCTTCTCAAATTTTAAAAAATTTTACTAAGTACTTAAGCTTCTCAAATTTTCAAAAACTTTACTAAGTACTTAAGCTTTTTCAAAAATTTACTAAGTACTAGAGCTTGTCAAAAATTTAAGTTTTTTTTTGTACTTAAGTTAAAACTTGCAAAAACCTTTTGAGTACTTTAAAAACTTAAGACTTCAAATTTTTTTTCAAAGTACTCTAAACTCATGCTTTCAAAAACTCTTCTATGTACTTTTAAAACCTTAAGTTGTTAAAAGATTTCCAAGTACCTACACTTAAGTTTTCAAAAGTGCAAAAATCATCTTTGAAAATACAGAAGTTTTCTGTGAAAAAATTCTAAGTAAAAATTTTCCCTTAAACTTAGAACCCCACGAATTTTTGAAAAATCTAGGGGGAGAATCCTTCCAGGGGGAGGGAACAAAACTTAGTGTTTTTACATGCTTTGATTAAACTTAACTTTTTGAACTAGGGTTGCCATAAATCAAAAAGGGGGAGATTGTTGGTGCAGAAAGCACCACAGTCAAACCAGTGTTTTGATAATGGCAACAGGGTTCAAAAGTTAAGTCTTACTTGTTGTCTAACAAGTTACTCTAGTGTGCAGGCTAAAAAGTCCTAGCGAAGGACTGCTAGGCACTGGCAAAGGAATGCCAGATTAAAAAGTCCTAGCGAAGGACTGCTAGACACTGGCGAAGGAATGCCAGAGTAAAAGCCCTAGTGAAGGAATACTAGGCACTGGCGAAGGAATGCCAGGGTAAAAGCCCTAGCAAAGGACTGCTAGGCAACGGGCGAAGGACAGCTCGGAATCCAAGACCTGGCAAAGGACCGCCAGGCAAAAGTCCAACCAAAGGAGCGGTTGGCATCAGGTACATTCTCCCGAGAGGAGTAGGTGAGGACGTGTTCCCCGTCGAGGGAACAGTAGCCGTCGGTTCGACCTAGGGTTCCATTTTGGAGACCCAAAGTCAGAACCAAGACAGCTAAGGCTGTATAAACTAATATTTTATTATTTTATTGTGTTTTGGACTAACCCTGGATGCAGGACCGAAGGAACGAGTGTCTGCAGCTCAGAGAGCCTCAAAGGAATGAGGCAACAGCTGATCAGGGCGCCCGGAGTGTCCCGGGCACCCCAAGGTGAACACAAAACACAAGAAAAGCAAAGCAGCTTCGACAGTGCAACTCCCGGGCGCCCCCGTACTCCCGGGCGCCCCCAACAGCAAAGCACCGAAGCTCACCCCAGCGAAGCCAAGGGATAAAGTTTGACCCGGTCAACCCGGGCGCCCTCAGCGCTCCGGGCACCCCGGTCAAGGTCTGATCCCGAATTTGAGGGGATCAGAATTGACCAAGACCGAGACGGATCGACCGCCACGTGGGGGGCGCCCCCGACGTTCCGGGCGCCCCCAGGCCCTATATAAAGGGCCCTCGACCCCAAGGCTCAGCAACACTTCGAATCAACGCTTCTACGCTCTTCTGCTCTCGCGCCTCGCTCCGGAAAATGCCCAACTTGAGCCGACGACGTCCCTCTGCTCCGGAAAAAGTCAACCTACAATCGGATGTCGGTAAAAGAAGAGCCTTTTTAATTATTAAAGTTTACTGTGCAATAGTTGCAAATCAATATTTGTAAACTGTTTTTGCGCCTCATATAAAATTGCCCAAAGTAAACGATCAACGATCGTGGGCCTTGGAGTAGGAGTCGACCTAGGCTCCGAACCAAGTAAAAAAGTACTGTGTTCGCGTATTTGCTTTTATCTTCCGCTGTGCAATTGCTCTTTCCCTAAATCCGAACGATTTCCGATATTCACCCCCCTCTATCGGTTCTCTCGATCCAACAGAACATGCTCTTGACATAGTTGTCATATGAGGGATTAGAGATGTTCATATTGATGTAAATATTTAATCTAGGGTAAAGACAAGTTATTGATGTCTTTAATTCGTTCTATAGAGCAGCTAAGTTAAGTGTAACAACTTTCTTAGCAGTAATTGCTCAGTGTGCTTGCTGTCGCACGAACCATTTTCTCTGGAGTATGAATTGAATGTTCTTATATGGTCTTTGTGACTTTCTTAAATGGTCTATGTGACTAGATGACTTTTATGGATTGACTTGGACGAGTGGGAGATGTTGGAGTTAGGAAGGTGAGAAGGTGCCCCTTCCCCTTCCTCTTCCAATCCACTTAACTTCTTCCATTAATGGAGGAAGGGGAAGAGACCTTCTAACCCCTATAAATATGTTTGCCTCCAAGGCAAAGAAGAAGGTCGACAAGTGGAGAGGTGACGGGCCCAAAATATACTGTCACGAATGTGGGTCCATCAAATTTAGAATTTATAAATGAATGAATGCTGGAAACCCTTTTACAATCAAAAATATGAAAATGTAATATAGGGGCCACAGGTCGTATTTTTCTCGGGGCTAGTTGAGGTTTGTTTGATTCGCGCTTGTATTTGGGCGTCGTTTGTGTTTTGGGTTTCGAATGTAATTTGGGTTTTGGGTTTCAATCTGAAATAAAATTGCAATAAAATACAAGAGGTATGCCACCAAAACGTGATACGCAAGTAATAAAACTTATGTGCCAAATCTAATATGGAATGTCAAAACCAATACTAACAATTCTGAAATGAAAACAATCAACTAGGCTTGAAAACCTTGCTATCAGTGAAAACCCTTACTGAAATGAATGGATAAAATTCAGACCAATGGATACTTTTAGAAATGAACTTATATGCAGATTTTTACAGCAGGAATTCTGAACCTGAATTTCAGAAATTCAGTAACCAATCAGATGCAAATATACACAATCAAACAAGCTAGCTGAAGGGTAATTGCTCAAGCTAACTTCCAGATGGAATGTAGAAGAGCTAACATTCCATTTATGTAGCTGTAGAATTCATAAACTGAACAATTCGACAATAAGTCATGAAACTGTCTATGCAGAGATGAGCTCAGGATTTTAGAAGTCAAATGGAGGGATGAAACATCAATTCAAATGCAGAATTTAATGGAACGAACTGAGCATGAACGCATTAATCTAAGCTCAGAAACACAAGCTGAGTTCACTAATGTATTTGACAATAATGCAGAAAAGAAAACTGAAGCATGGCTGAACTCAGAATTGAGACTCAAGCTGAAAAGAAATTACACGCAGCATGTGCAGGGATTTCAGAATTTGTATGCAGAGTTTCAGCAATCACGTGGGTGCCAAATCGAACCAATCAAGGATTTCAAGAGCTGGAATCTAAAGGCAAGACCTCACTAATACAACTTCAGAAATGAAACTGAGGATATGCAGAGATAAAGTTAGCAGAATTGGAATTCAATGTTGCAGAAATAGCATTCGATGCAACCAGCTGAACCGAAAATGAGAAAAAAAAACAAAATCAACTTTCTAAATAACTCAAATCAATTGAATCAATAAACCAAATGCGTTCTTCAATTGCAGGGAATAAATGAAATACTAATCGAAGTGGAAAGAAACTGTTGGCACGCAGAACAGATTGGCACGCAGCTGATACGCAAGGTGATAAGACGAATGTAAGCAATTGAACATGAAATGAGCTGAAATCTTAAACTATTGTTCACTAAACTAACTCACTAACTAATTTACTTGCCAAATTGAAACTTAACTACTGCAGAAACCATTCAAAACGAAAATTACAGCAGCTACACCGAAATCAGAAACAGAAATGACAAAAACGAGATTACAGCTAATGAACGAAATTAACCAATTTAAATCTAAACCCCAATCTTCCCTAGCTCAAATTCTTCTTGGTCGTCAATCAAGAGCCGGCTTCGAACCCCTAGGCTCAGCAAATCGATGGACAATCGATTCTGTAGTTGTTTCTGAACAGAATCTGCGCTTGATGGAATTTTCCATCCGATTCACTCCATCTCGATTGGAGGAGCTGCGATGATGATGTGGGAAACTTCTGAGCTCACCTGAGAACCCCTACAAGTGGTTTAGAAGCTTTGAAATGGATTGTGGTCGAGAAGAAGATGATCAGACTGAGAACTGCCGGAACCCCCAAGAAATCCTCTGTTCCAGCGCAAATTCGAGCTGAATTCTTCAAAGAACGATCGCCAAAGACTTAGAATTTGATCCAAAGAGAGATTGAGTGGTCGCGCCTCGAATTGGAGAAGAAATTTGAAGAAAAACGATGAACAAACGAAGAACAGTGAAGAATTGCGGCGAAGACGCGACGAAGGTTAGCTGCGGCAAATTTCTGATTAAATAGGAAACAATGGACGGTCCAGATTGATCGGAGGAGATCCAACGGTAGATCTTGGTCTGATTTGAGCCAAACTTTTATGATGATGATCTGGGGTCAGGATCTGCCTTGTGGTAGCTCGGATCCTCCAGATGTGCAACGGATGGTCCAGATCAACTCTATCTATGAATGGACGCTCTAGAGCCCTCCTTGCTTGATCCAACGGTTGATTTAGCTCTGATTGGGATGAAACCTTCAGATCTTGATCATAGAGCTTGATCAACCCTAATCCTAGCTCGGATTGCTTCAGATCGTCCCGGATGGCTCAGATCTAGCCGCTCTTGAATCGGACGGCCCGGATTAATCGTAGGCTTGATAATTCGATCCGGTTCACTTCCGACTCAAGTTTGACCCAATATGCCCTAGGTCCAGGATCCTTTCTTGCCTACAAAAATATATCAAAAAATTAGTAGCCAAATAACCCAAAAAATGTGTAATTTTGCAATTAAGTCCAAAATAAGATAAAGTTCCAAAACCTAGGGTAAAATCACAATTAAGCAATAAAAATATGGGTCAAACATGGATTTTAGCAATTAAAATAATCAATAAAATGGTGCTTATCAACTCCCCCACACTTAACCTTGAGCGTCTCGCGAAACAACTAAATATGTATCCCTTAGGTTTTCTAAAGCATAATTAGAAGCAAATGAAAAGAAATTACCTAAGGTTGTCAATTCTCATAAATCTAAGCTCTATGGATTAGTATCTTGTCCTTAAATCAACAACTTAGCCTTTTCATCTATCATGAGTCATTGAGATGAATTTAAATCACTAGCCTTTCAAGGGAAGTTTTGGTGGCTCTCTCCTTAAATTCTAAGTTGATGATGGAAGTGGAGCTCACTCATACACACATGCTTCTTGCACTACCATAGGCTTGCTTATTGTCTAATCTCTACCATTAATCATGATTAGGATCAACAACTATAAAAACAAAGGAAAACATGAAAAATGGTGAGAAATGAAATAAAGACTAAGAAAATAGAAAATTTTGATGGAGTGGAAGACTTGGTTGTTTAAAAATGTTTCCAATGTGTCTTGCCCCTCTTATCAGTCCTCTAGTGATATCAAAAGCGTGGTGGAGTAAATCTTGAGTAAATTCCTTTAACTTGGATGAAAAATAACTCCTTGGTTTCAATGTGCCAACTCTTCCTTGCGTGCCAAATTTCTTTCTTCATTCTCTTTTCTGATTTTTCTCTTCTTCTTTTATCCTCTAGCAAGGTCAGATTTGTAGTGGAGCAAAGCTTTTAATTCGGATCAGAGAACTTCAATGATTTTCAATGCCAACTCAATTGTGTCCACTTGGTTTCTTCTTTTCTTTTCTTATTTTCTCAAACTGTTTTTTTTTCTTTTTGCTTTTGTCTCAGCTTCCAAATTCAGCTCCACTGAATCAATTCCAAATCTCTGATTTCTTCACATCAGTTAGCATATAGGAGTAGTTGAGCAAATGGTAGTGGCAACCTAAATGCTTCACTTGGAATTTGGCACTAAAACTTTTTTCTTTTCTTTTTTTTTCGATCTATCAGTCCTAGCAAGTTGTTGCTGATCAGCTGTGATGTTCTCACTACTCTTTGATGCATTTTCGAATTTTGTTCCCTGATTCACAGCTCCTAGAGAACCCAATTCAGCTCAAGTTGATACACACTTGTGCCGAAACTGTTTTAATGGAAGTTTCAGATTTAGCTCAGCTTCTTTCAGCTCTTTCTCAGCTTCTTTCGAATTCTGAACAGCTGATTTCAGGCCTCCAACAAGGTGTGGCTGATTCCTTTCGCAAAGAACAGCTCCAATTCCAATTTTTCTGCCCAGAGGTAGCTTCACAGAATTTTCTTTGGCACAATCAAACATAATTCAGCTTGTTCCCAGCTGCAATTCAGAATTAACTGCATCAATTCAACTTGTGTCATTTTAGCAGCTCTTGTTCAGCTCTTTTCTTTTCTTTTTGGCACAAATCCTGCTGCAAATCTCTCAGCTTGTTTCAGTTCTGCTCAAACTTTCAATTTCTGCACAGCTGATTGTATGGAAAACCTTCAGCTTCACTTGTATTCTTCTTTGCAATGGCAAGAATTTGCTTAGTTTCAGATTTTCCAGTTTGTATTCTTCATTCATCAGCTCCAGAATTCAGCTCTCGGCAGATTTCAATCAGTGCAGTTTTTCACAGATTTTTGTTTAAGTTTCAGATTTTTCCAGCTTGGGTTCGGTGATGTTGTGGACATGCTTCAACCTTTATCAAAAACAACTGCAACCCAGCCTTTCGTGAGCTTCAAATGGACTGCATTTTCTGTTCCTTTCTGATCAGCAAGATGGATTTGAACCAAGTCACTGCCGTGAGCTTCCATTTCTGCATTGAGTTCAGATTTTTTTTTTCTTTCACAGCTTCAAATCAGATTTTACAAGGTGTGGCTGATCTTGACTTCCCAAATTCCAACTTTCCAATTTGGATCCAAGTCAATTTCGATCCAAGCTAGTAAAAATTTTTTCTTCTTCACCTTGGCACAAGAATTTCTTTCTTTTTTTTACTTGCCACTTTTAACTTGGATTTGCAGATTTTTTTTTTCTCTCAAATGAAGTGTTTCCTTGCTCCAAAATAATTCCAAACTCTAGTCACTCCCCCACACTTGAATCTTTGTCCGTCTCGGGCAAAATAACATCAAGAAACAATCCAAACAACAAGTCTAATGAAAAGTGAGGGTAAGAGTAAGAAATAAGTAAAGAAAAATGGAATGAACATGATTTTTTTCTTAAAATTGATAAGGAAGGAAAACAAATGGATTAGCCTCTATAGATGTGATCCAATCATTGAATTATGATTTTGAAAGAACCTAAGCAAGTTCTAGAGTACAATGACATAGGTGTGTCACAAAAATAAGGCTAATTCTCACTAGGTCAAAAATAATTCATCTCAAGACACCAATTAAGAATCTAAAGCAAGTAGTACTCAAGCATCCAAGATTTCATCCATTAGCTCAAACCTTAAGTCTTAGCAACCAAATTTAATTTATTTTCCAAAAGACTCTAAAATGCTATGGAGATAACCTAGAGGGATACTTTTATTTCTACTCATGCAAGAAAAAGTGACAAAAGAAATAACATGCATTTATTTACAAGGACTCAGTTCAAAGGAAAATTCTAATTCTAGGAAGCATGAAAATAAAAATGAAATAAAAGAAAATACAAGAAAAATCAAACTCCCCTTTATTCTGGTGGACGGAGTCTATCTAGAAGGAGCCTCCATCGTGGTAGTGGAGGAAAATGGGTGGCTGAGAATGTTGAAACTCCCCCACACTTGAATTTTGCAGAAATATGTTCAGGCGGCCGCAGGCGATTCAGGTTCAAGAGCCATGTCAGAGGTGGAGTGCTTTGGATTAGAGCAAGATCTTCTCCTCCTTCTTTATGCCCTTCAGAAGTCCTTCCAGGAGGCTGGAGTCTGTTCAGTTGGAGCACCCACTCCTGAAGTCTTCTGGACCCTGCAAAACAATGTAATACCTCTCTCAAGCGTTCAGGGTCAGAAAGAAATAAAATGATATCAGTCTCTGCATAAAATGAATCCAAAACTGCATCATGTCCAATTAAATCAATTTGTGGTGCCTCAATAAAATTTTCAAAATCATTTTCTACAAAATTTGCATCCAGGAGCTCATCACAAATAAAGAAATCAATTTCTGGCTCATCAATAGAAATTTCACAATTATTTCCTATCAAGGGTGTATCATGCAATGTGTCACAGCCAATCAAATCAATATCAGGTATCTCCAAAAGTCTTTCACATTCATTCTCAGCATATGAAATAGCAAGAGATTCATCAAAATAAATAACATCAATTTCAGGCACTTCTAAAAAATTTTCACTAGCCATAACTACAAGAGATGTATCAAGTGATTCATCATAAAAAACAACATCAATTATAGGTGCCTCTAAAATTATTTCACCACCCATATCTACAAGAGATGTGTCAAGTAATGCATGATGATCAATAAAATCAATGTTTGGTACCTCTATTGGATTTTCACAAACAATTTCTACACAAGGTATATCAATAAATTCCTCAGAACTAATAAAATCAGTACTAGGTACCTCACTGCATTTTTCTGAACAAAGAGGAGAAATACTTACCTGAGCGTGCTGGATAATACCTGAAGGTTCTATAGTAGTAGATGTATCTGTGTCCTCCTCCTGGTCATGTTCATGCTCCCCTTCAGCCTCAGGCTCTGGTGGACAATCAACTGGTGATCCTTGGGTGCTTGCTTCCACCATGCAAGTCCCTACACTTTCTGGTTCATTCTCTAAATCTTGTGGTGGTCCCTGGGGCTTAGTGCAATCCCCTACACCTATGGAATCATCTCCTCTGCATGTTTCTCCTGTAATATCTGTAACGACAACATCAGAAAAATTAGGACCACTAGTAACACTATCATCACAAAATAAAAGACTAGAATGGTCCTGTGGAGCTTCAATTTCTTCTTCTGGAGCTGAAAAATTTGGCAATGGATTTTGAGTAGGAATCTCCGGAGGGATGCATGCTGTAGGTGCCCAATATTTGATGAGTACGTCATCTTCTTCTTCTATCAAATTTGCAAGATTACTCGAAGAAGGACCTTGCCATGCACTAGGGTCTCCTTGAACTGATATAAAACCAACTCCGGGGCTCTCAGAATTACAAGCAGCTTGAGAAGATAATTGTTCTGCTCTTTGGGCTTTTATCTGATTCAATCGATCTTGCACGTTTTGAAACCATTGTTGTTGTTGTTCTTGAAAAGTTTGCTGTTGTTGTTGGATTTTTTGACACATCTCCCTAATCCTTTGGTGTAGAGCCTCATCCCAATCAGGATCATCAAAACCTCCTTGGTTAGTGTGGAACCCCTGTTGGTCTTGAAATGGAAAATAGGGCTGCTGAAGTCCAGGAGGAGGCTGTGCATGCTGAAATGGAGACTGTGGGGGCTGATCAAATGGTTGAACATGCTGAAAATTTGGTTCACAAGTTGGTGGAGATTGCTGAAAATTGTAGCCCTAAAAATTCTGATCATAGGGCTGAAATTGTTGGTTGGAAAACTGGAATTCTGGTGGCTGAAAATTATGATTAGGCTGCTGAAAATTCTGATTGCAAGGGTGAAATTGCTGCGGTAATTGACATGGTTGCTAGAAATTCGAATTATCTGAAAACCCTTGCTGAATTCCTTGAAAAAATGATGGATCTTGTTGATAAGGTGGCTGAGAGTTAGGCTGAAATTGCTGAATTTGGGGCTGAAAACTTTGCAATAGTGGCTGCCCAATCTGATTTTGCTGGAAAATTGGTTGAATTGGCTGAAAATCCGGCTGAAATTGTTGGAATTGCGGTTGAAATGGTTGTGGTGGCTGAAATTGTTGTAGTTGCTGAATTTGAGGCTGACAAAACTGATTTGGTTGCTCAAAAACTGAAAATTGGGGCTGCCCATTCTGAAAATTCTGATTTGGTTGAAAATTTTGAAATGATGGTTGATCTTGTGGCTGAAATTGAAAGTTTGGTTGCTGAAAATTAGGATAGGGCTGCTGGAAATCTTGATTTGGCTGCTGAAATTGCTGGAGAGGCTGAAATTGTGGCTGAGGTAGCTTCTGGTAAGTAGATGACTGAGCTTTCCATTTTTGTTGGTAGTCCAACTCCTTTAACACATTTCTTAACTCCTCCAATGTCTTTTCTATCTCTTTTGACCCCATTTTGAATTTTGCAACCCTGTCACAAAACAAACAAGAAAAATGGCAGCAACCGTATACAAATGATAAGCAACAAAAAAAATAGAACCCAATGATATATCAAAAAGTATACAAGCAAAAATCAAACAAATCAACTAGTTGCTTCCCCGGCAACGGCGCCATAAATTTGACAGGCCCAAAATATACTAATTAATTTGTCACGAAATGTATGGGCTCATCAAATTTAAATATTAATGAATGAATGCTGGAAACCCTTTTACAATCAAAAATATGAAAATGTAATATAGGGGCCACAGGTCGTATTTTTCTCGGGGCTAGTTGAGGTTTGTTTGATTCGCGCTTGTATTTGGGCGTCGTTTGTGTTTTGGGTTTCGAATGTAATTTGGGTTTTGGGTTTCAATCTGAAATAAAATTGCAATAAAATACAAGAGGTATGCCACCAAAACGTGATACGCAAGTAATAAAACTTATGTGCCAAATCTAATATGGAATGTCAAAACCAATACTAACAATTCTGAAATGAAAACAATCAACTAGGCTTGAAAACCTTGCTATCAGTGAAAACCCTTACTGAAATGAATGGATAAAATTCAGACCAATGGATACTTTTAGAAATGAACTTATATGCAGATTTTTACAGCAGGAATTCTGAACCTGAATTTCAGAAATTCAGTAACCAATCAGATGCAAATATACACAATCAAACAAGCTAGCTGAAGGGTAATTGCTCAAGCTAACTTCCAGATGGAATGTAGAAGAGCTAACATTCCATTTATGTAGCTGTAGAATTCATAAACTGAACAATTCGACAATAAGTCATGAAACTGTCTATGCAGAGATGAGCTCAGGATTTTAGAAGTCAAATGGAGGGATGAAACATCAATTCAAATGCAGAATTTAATGGAACGAACTGAGCATGAACGCATTAATCTAAGCTCAGAAACACAAGCTGAGTTCACTAATGTATTTGACAATAATGCAGAAAAGAAAACTGAAGCATGGCTGAACTCAGAATTGAGACTCAAGCTGAAAAGAAATTACACGCAGCATGTGCAGGGATTTCAGAATTTGTATGCAGAGTTTCAGCAATCACGTGGGTGCCAAATCGAACCAATCAAGGATTTCAAGAGCTGGAATCTAAAGGCAAGACCTCACTAATACAACTTCAGAAATGAAACTGAGGATATGCAGAGATAAAGTTAGCAGAATTGGAATTCAATGTTGCAGAAATAGCATTCGATGCAACCAGCTGAACCGAAAATGAGAAAAAAAAACAAAATCAACTTTCTAAATAACTCAAATCAATTGAATCAATAAACCAAATGCGTTCTTCAATTGCAGGGAATAAATGAAATACTAATCGAAGTGGAAAGAAACTGTTGGCACGCAGAACAGATTGGCACGCAGCTGATACGCAAGGTGATAAGACGAATGTAAGCAATTGAACATGAAATGAGCTGAAATCTTAAACTATTGTTCACTAAACTAACTCACTAACTAATTTACTTGCCAAATTGAAACTTAACTACTGCAGAAACCATTCAAAACGAAAATTACAGCAGCTACACCGAAATCAGAAACAGAAATGACAAAAACGAGATTACAGCTAATGAACGAAATTAACCAATTTAAATCTAAACCCCAATCTTCCCTAGCTCAAATTCTTCTTGGTCGTCAATCAAGAGCCGGCTTCGAACCCCTAGGCTCAGCAAATCGATGGACAATCGATTCTGAAGTTGTTTCTGAACAGAATCTGCGCTTGATGGAATTTTCCATCCGATTCACTCCATCTCGATTGGAGGAGCTGCGATGATGATGTGGGAAACTTCTGAGCTCACCTGAGAAACCCTACAAGTGGTTTAGAAGCTTTGAAATGGATTGTGGTCGAGAAGAAGATGATCGGACTGAGAACTGCCGGAACCCCCAAGAAATCCTCTGTTCCAGCGCAAATTCGAGCTGAATTCTTCAAAGAACGATCGCCAAAGACTCAGAATTTGATCCAAAGAGAGATTGAGTGGTCGCGCCTCGAATTGGACCAACTCGATTGGTGGCAAAAGGCGATTCGCTAGTCTTCAGCGCCCCCGCCAACTCGTCTTAGGACCAACACGAAAGAGGTAAATTACGAAAGTTACTTACTCGAATATCATGGCTAGTGCAATATGGGAGGGCTAGTTCTTGATGATAATGATAATAGTTCGTCGATGAGGTACATCATTTATTGAAGTATTACATTGCTCGATGAATTAACATATTAATAAATGAAAATTATTCTAATAAGTAATACGTCTCGATGCTAATTTGATTTGGCACTTAACTAATTCTCTTTTACGCAAAAGATGAGTAAGATGGGAACTTTGGATCCAGATCATTAATGAGCGCATACAGCTTGTGGTTTACTCGATCTATTTTGAGGATGAGGCCAGGCTTTGCTGATCGATCTACAGGGCCATAGTTCGTCGTCGACCGTGAATCACAGCCTAATTTCATCTCCCTCGCTGGCCATCGGCGCAACTCATCGAATTCTCTGTGTATATTTCCGAAGAAGAAGAGGGAGGAGGAGGAGGAGGAGGAGGAGGAAAACATTGGTCCTGCATGCGCATAGAGTAACTAGGTACGTACGTACGTCGCCTAGCTAGCTAGCCATGGTTGAGTTCAACAATGGAACCAGCAGCCTCCATGAACTCTCCAGCCCCGCCTTCTCCTATGGCTTCTTCTACCACGAAGACCCCCTCCGAGACACCACCTCCCTGCTCCTCCTCCAATTCATGATCGCCGTCCTCACCTCCCGCTTCTTCTACTTCCTCCTCAGCCCCCTCAACCAACCTCGCATTGTCTGCGACATCATGGTATGTATGTTCATATATAATTATTAATTGAGGGAATTCATTCTGATCGTCTTCTTTCTTAATTAATTTCTACGAATTTAATTTGTAGGGCGGTATGATTGGGGGTAGCTTTGAAATTCTTCGCCTCCTTTCTTATTTACGCATTCCGGCGACGAACCGGATGGCAGATTCGTACCAGATGACTCTGTTCCGGGACGACGTGATATCGTACACGCGCCTCCTGGCGGCCTACGGAATGACAGTCAAGTTCTTCTTGATCGGGGTCAAGATCGATCCCACCCTCGCTTGGCGGTCGGGGAAGAAGGCCGCCATCCTCGGCTTCTGCAGCATGGTCATACCTTTCCTCTTCCTCCTCGCGCTCCGGTATCCATTCCTGAGGATGGCGCATCACACGGACAAGCACGCGCAATTCATCGATTCCATCGGCGATACGAGCATCTTCCTCCACGTGGCGGCGACGGTTGCGGCCAGCTCCCCCCCGGTGATCGCCGACGTCCTCGCGGACCTGGGCCTGCTCAACACGGAGCTGGGCCGCATCGCCATCTCGGCGTCGATGGTGAACGAGCTCACCCGGTGGTGCATCTTCGCCGTCTACAAGGTCATCAAAACGGCGGAGGATCGTCACAGCTACGCGAAGGCGATTCGGGAGGTGGTCGGCATGGGCGTCTGCCTGATCGCTCTGCTCTCGCTGGTGCGCCCATGGGCGCAGTGGATCGTGCGGCAGACGCCCAAGGGCGGCCGCGTGGCGGAGTGGCACATCCTGGTGATGTTGCTGGCGGTGCTGTCCATGGGCGCGCTGGGCGACGCTCTGGGGCTGGGATTCCTGGACGCCCCCATGGTCATGGGGCTGCTGATACCCGACGGCCCGCCGCTGGGGATGGCGCTGGTGGAGCAGCTCGAGCTCTTCTGCACCGAGCTCCTGCTCCCACTTTTCTTCCTCGCCGTCGGCTACATCACCACCTCAGACCACGTTACCGACATCCACAGGATGGCGTTGATGCTGCTGTACGTCTTAGCGGGCCACGTCGTGAAGACCCTCGTCTCCGTCGGAGCTTCCTTCTACTACAAGACGTCCATTCACAAGGCCGCCATTCTCGGCCTCATGCTCAACTTCAAAGGCTTGGTGGAGCTGATGGTCTACATCGATATCAAGAGCGACGCAGTAAGTTAGTTACATATAATTAATTAATTAATTAATTAATTAATCAAATTGATATTAAAAATAATAATAATAATAATTGGGATCATAGTTATTATTAATTAATTAATTAATTAATTCACGATCGAATTTTGGTACGTACGTACCTAGGCATTTGCCGGGCAAGGCTTTTTTACGATGGTGATCTCCATCATCGTCGCCACCAGCGTCACCTCCTGGCTGGTGACCGCCTTCTACGATCCCTTGAACGCCCGGCACGCGGTGGGGTACCGGGCGCTGCAGCACCTCAACCCGGAGGAGAAGTTCAGCGCCGTAGCGACGATGTTGAACGAGGACGCGGTGCCGGCGATGATCGACCTGTTCGAGGTGTCGTCGTCCGAGACGGCGGGGCCGTGCTCGGCTTGCATCCACGTGCTGCACCTGACGGAGCTGAGTGGCCGGTCCAACTCCGTCCTCATCCCGCACAAGAACCGGAAGGGCGAGCTGGTGAGCACCAACCAGATGGACCGCCTCCACAACGCCTTCCTCAACCACGAGAAGCGGAAGGAAGGGGCCGTCGCCGTGTTCCCTTTCACGGCCATCAGCCCCTACGCCACCATGCACCAGGACATCTGCTCCCTCGCCTTGGAAAAGGGCGTCCCCTTCGTCGTCGTCCCGTTTCCCAGGTGCGATTCCGGAGCCAACACGGAGATCGAAAAGGCCGCCCGCAACATCGTCCCCCAGGTCATTTCGCAGGCTCCCTGCTCGGTGGGAATCCTGATCCACCACGGGCTGACGAGCACGAGGCCGCTGGTCTCGGGGCAGTTCCGGTACTCCGTCAAGGTCCTCTTCTGGGGCGGCAACGACGACCGGGAAGCCCTGACCTACGCCGCCCGGATGGCGCGGCACTCCGGCGTGCGCATGCTGGTGACGAGGTTCCGGATGCAGGGCGACGAGGCGGCGGAGGGCAAGGACTTGTCGTGGGACGACGTGATCTTTAAGGAGTTCGCGAGGGAGACGGCGGGGAACGAGCGGGTGACGGTGGAGGAGGTGGTGGCGCAGGACATCAACGATACGGTGGAGGTGATCAAGTCGATAGGGAGCGAGTGCGACCTGGTGATGGTGGGTCGGGTGCAGTGCGCGGAGTCGATGCTGGAGGAGTCCCTGGGGAAGTGGGTGGAGACGCCGGAGCTCGGGGTGGTCGGCGATATGCTCGCCTCCAACGATTTTGCAAACTTCTCTTTCTCTGTTCTTGTTGTTCAGCAGCATACCTGAGAAACATGTGTACCCATCTACGATCATATCAATGTCGATCGATCGATCGATTTCTCTTCTGCCAAATTAAATTCTTCTTCGCAGATTGCGTGCTACACTACAGAGCAGAGCATGAGAATTTAGAATGACTGAATTGGCATAATTAATTTCTCACATCAAAAAATATTAATTTTTTTAAAAATAATATATATGACTTTTTAAATTTTAAATCTTAAAAAAAATTAATACTAAATGCTTGGAGCAAGGAGAGTTTAGGGAGCGAGGATGTTTAAGAAAGGATGACAAGTGAAACAAACTTAAAGAACTTGATGCATCTAATAGCATGGAGAGATGAGTAGACCAAAAGGCGAAACGCTCGCCCCAGCGCCCCCGCCAGTCCGCCCCAGGACCAACACGGAGGAGGTAAATCACGGTTATCACTGGTGTTGTGAGGCGCCTGGGGTCGAGGGAATTAATACCAGCAGACCAGGGTTTTATCCCCATGCGCAACTGGCGACCCTCGAACCTGTGACCTCGACCAAATCGGCCAGGCGCCTTACCATCCGATCCAGCCCGTGGGGGCATGGAGAGATGAGTAGAGCAGCTAGGAGGGATGAATAATGGAGGCAGCGACAGTTACGACCATGAACAGTCGCTAAGGTAGAGGAGGAGATGAGAAGCCTCCTGTCCATAGAAAATTTACACTACAAAAAAATTGACCGTTACCAACGAAATTCCGTCGATAATAAGCGTTTTCGATAGAATTACGACGGAGATAAAAATGTCAAAAAATTAATTGTCGGAATAATATTACCGACGGAAATATTAATCCGTCAGTAATTAAAAATTGACCGTTACGACGGAATAATGGAGGCAGCGACAGTTACGACCATAAACAGTCGCTAAAGTAGAGGAGGAAATGAGAAGCCTCCTGTCCATAGAAAATTTACACTACAAAAAAATTGACCGTTACCGACGGAATTCCGTCGATAATAAGCGTTTCCGATGGAACTACAACGGAGATAAAAATGTCAAAAAACTAATTGTCGGAATAATATTACCGACGGAAATATTAATCCGTCAGTAATTAAAAATTGACCGTTACGACGGAATAATGGAGGCAGCGACAGTTACGACCATGAACAGTCGCTAAGGTAGAGGAGGAAATGAGAAGCCTCCTATCCATAGAAAATTTACACTACAAAAAAATTGACCGTTACCGACGGAATTCCGTCGATAATAAGCGTTTTCGATGGAACTACGACGGAGATAAAAATGTCAAAAAATTAATTGTCGGAATAATATTACCGACGGAAATATTAATCCGTCAGTAATTAAAATATACCGACGGAATATTCCGTCGGTAATCACCGACGGAAACTCGGTTTCCGTCGGTGATTTATCGTATATGATGTCGATACATTGCCGATGGATTTCCTATTTCCGTCGGTATTTTTCGGAAATTAAAAAAAATTAGTAGAATTTTGTAAATTCAATCCGATGTAAGATACATTTTACATAATAATTCATCGTTCAGAAGAAAATATTACAAGTATATAAACAATCACATTACCAAAAATAATATATTACAAACATCTAATTTGAAAGCTTTTCTTTTTACATGATTTCAGATTTCTTAAAGAGTTTATGTTATAAGTTTCCAAAACATATTTGCATCCAATCATAAGAACAATACAAGTTTCGAAGTTTGCTCTCTAAAAGGTCAATGTCTACAAGCATCAGTCTTGCCTCAACTCGCTGCCTCAGAAATGTGTGTTTCTCAGAACGAGTCCACTCCACCATCTCTTTGCAAGCTGAAATACAACTATTTATTAACATACAATATCATCTAAAGGAAATCTCAAGGACAGAGCAAAACTAAAGTAATGATGAACCCATGCTAAGTAAGTAATAAAAAAAGCACAACAATACATGGCTTAAAGAACAAAGCAAAGTTGAAAATTATAAGTTGTAATGCTTCATGGAAAACCTTATAACAAAATGTCTTTCAATGAGACTATATCACACCTAATGTGGTAACACAGGCGACATACGAGAATTTTATGTTACTAGAATACAACATCCTTATCTGACTTGAAATATGTTGTTATTAGCATACCTATTGAGAGTTAATTCATCCTTGATGCTATAAACTTGTTACCAGTTTTAATTGACAATCTATTTAGATAGAAGTCTTATATGAGGTTTGTGTTTCTTATTCATTGTCTCTACTGCCATCGAAATAGAGATCTTTGGCACAAGGATTTCACACTAAAAGGGAATTCATAACTTTGCAAGTAATGGCAGTGTGTATTCTTGCCATATATGAATTTAAGAGTAATGGCAGTGCGGAATCACATGAACAAGAAACAGAGCTTAAACAATTGAGCCTGCAACTTGCTCAATTTACGTTTTTGAAGAGTATTTGAACTAGAGTAATAGCAGTGTGGAATTTAAGAATATTTGAACTAGAGTATTTGAACTAAAGGAAACATTTTAAGAGTAATGGCATTCTGGAATTTAAGAGTATTTGAACTTTTAGTAACATAAAGTTGTAAGCTGGTAAGTGAACTGGTTGGCAAGGGATGAACATTCAGTATAGCAAAAGAAGATATACAATCTAGTTAGAAATGAAGGGAACAATCTAGTAGTTAGAAATAAGGCATAAAACAAAAGCTGTGAAAATGGCTGACCGTTTATGCCAATCATAATAGAAAAAACATGATGCAAATCATAATCTGCAGCAACCAAAAGGTGAAATATCAGAGGAAAAGTATTCATTTAGCAAACTAAGAAAAAAAATGATAAATCGACAAAAAAAAAAGAAGATTAACTTCACTTTTTCACTTACAGATACCAAAAGTAAAAGGTAATTACAAAACGATGCCCAAGTACAAAATAAAGGGTTCTGTAAATCAAAAATAAAATATATTAGAATATAATTACAGAATAAATAAATTTTACATGATTTTAATAAAACAAATGTTATAGTTTAGCATACCTCAAAAAAAATCTATTCTCCACCGTCTGTTGGGTCTTGAGTCTCTTATGACTCAAAACCGTACTGTGTTTGTGTTGGAGGGGTGAAAGCAGCTATGACCGCCAACATATGATCCATAAAAGCTTTATTGCTGGCCTCTCTCCTCCGATCCGCCTCCGCTCTCCTCCTATCGTCCTCCGCCCTCCTCCTATCCTCCTCCGCTCTCCTCTGCTCCTCCTCCGCTCTCCTCTGCACCTCTGTGGCTATCCACTGATCCATCTTCTGATCCGTGGAGGCAATTTGAGAACACAGTTCTTGATTTTCTTGTCGTAAAGACTGTACCTCAGAAGAAGAAGCAGACGAAGTAGCACGACCCCTGGGCATCCTTAAACGATCAAATGCAACTTTGGCCTGTGAGCCAAGCCCATAGAGGGTGTAGTTTTTTGTCCGTCCACCGACAACATCATAATATATCTCGTTCAGCTAATCGGTGGATAATGTCTGTGCCTCCCCCCCTCTATTGATGGCTGAGATGTCTCGACCACTCTATTTGTAATTTGATCCTGTATGAAAAAGGATTATCAGAGTAATATTTAAATTATATACAATTACTAACGTCAATAAAGATAGAAACGATTTAATATAATAAAGATAATAATTATACATGTATCGCCTGTGATCGAGAATCGACAAAGGTCTCATCTTTCTACTTATGGGTCTTCAAAAAAACCTCCATACAAGTGGGCTGGCGAGCAAGATCTCGTTCCTGTATACACAAATGTATTAGACCCTAATTAAATGAGTTTGGTAATTGATAAATGCAAAATTTACTTGCAATAAGGCAGCTTTAAATTAAACTCACCAAGTTGATGGTATGCTCGATAATAGATTTAGATCTAGATGAATGCCGGGTTGTTCCGGTGCTCAGGCCACCTGGCTCTGTATTTCTGTTGGCTCGAGCCTTTTCAGCGTTTTCCTTCCATCTTTGTTCTGCCCAAGTGACCGTCCATACACCCCAGGTTTCGGCATTAACATACGGCGGTCGCGTCGCCTTCTTTCTTAAATAATACATGTGGTCACGGTACAACTTGGCACAATAAATATTTCAGGTATTTTTAAATTTTACCTCGTGTCCGTCCTCCCATGTATATTTTTTTTGCAATGCAAATTATTAAAATTAGTTTATAAAATTTTAGAATAGTAAATATATTAAATATACTTATTACAAATTCATTATAGTAAAAAGTCTTGGTCTCCTCATCTACATGTCTCCATGTCAGGCCAGCAGCGCACAGTCGTTCTTTAAATTTTTCAATGATATACGATGACACTCAGTGGCCATCCGAAGTGAATCTGTATAAAAATTATTAAAAAATTCAAAATATATTATAACTAAAATTAGATATGAACATAATTACTATTAATAAAAAAATACTTACGATTCTCCAATAATTTTTAAAATCTTGTAGTCACGGAGTGGTGCCTGCTACTGATCTGGCTGCTACTCTTGTTACTGTTGTACCATAATAATATCAAAAAAACAGATTACAATAAATCAATCGTGGCCTGTATTGATTCTCAAAGGTAAAAGAGAGACGAACAAAGGAGCCACTGACATTTAAAGAATAGTTTATTAATGACACTCGGTGACATTAAGGCTCACATCATATGCCATCTTAAAAGTATCAATAAAGATAGAGTAGAGAGCATGATCATGGGATAAAAGAGTATAGCAATTCTAAGAGAACACAAGCAAAAGCAAGAAGTCACATAGCTCGTTATTATTTGACAATGTAAAAGTTGGCAATAAGTAACTAGGACCTAGTGATAAAAATTCATAGTGTTCTAGAATCTGAAGTGTTGGAAAACCTTGTAGCTCAAAGGTTGAAAGGACTCCAAGCTAAACTCATAAAGTATCTACAAACTAGCTTCAGAAATTGAAACAGAAACAACTTGTTGTCAAATCTCTAAAAAATAGACTCAATTCTGTGAGTGCTTCCCAGACATTTTAAGGAAGTAAGTCATGAAAAGCTACTGGAATAAGTCTTTGCATAAACACATGACAGTCATGACTTTTCATTCCAAACATTTTTTATCTGTTCATATCAACGCATCTAGCCATATTAGAAGCATACCCATCTGGAAATTTTATTTCTTTCAACCAACTACATAAAACTTGTTTTCCATCTTTGTCCGATGTATAACAAGCCTTTGGAAATCCATTAGATGTTTCATCCTGATGCAATTCTGACCTGTTAACTAGCTCTTTTAATTCTTCACGTGATTTTGCAGTGTCTTTAGTTTTTCCAGGCACGTTCATCACAGTGTTGAAGATATTATCAAAAACATTTTTTTCAACATGCATAACATCTAAATTATGTCGTATGAGCAAATACTTCCAATAAGGTAGCTCCCAAAATATACTCCTTTTCTTCCATCCACACTTGTACATCCGAACAATGTACTTATTTATGTCATCGGAACCAGGTTGAGAAACTGGTAGGAATCCATAACTGTCAATTTGTTCAATGATATCTTCACCTGAAGCAATCACTGGAGGAGATTTTCTCACAACAACATTTTTTAGGATTTTTTTTCATTTCGCCTAAAAGGGTGATCAACAGGTAAAAATTTACGGTGGTTATCAAACCAAGATACCTTCCCACTGTAAGGTAATGAAAATGCATCAGACTCCATCATGCAATGTGGGTATGCTAATTTTCCAGATGTGGTCCATCCTGAAAACATCGAGTATGCTAGAAAATTACTAATTGTTCATAATAATGCAGTATGTAATGTAAAATTAGTTTTACTTGCAGCATCATAAGTCAAGGACCCTACATTCCATAAATCATTTAACTCAGCAATCAGATGTTGGAGGAAAATATCTATCTTCTCTTTAGGATTGGTTGGACCAGGAATCAATACAGTAAGGAACATAAATTCATCTTTCATACACATCCATGGCGGTAAATTATACAGTGTTAATATCACTGGCCAAGAAGAATACTGCTGTCCTGACTGACCAAATGATTGAAATTCTCTGCAGAAAGTCTCAATCTCACATTACGTGGTTCCATATGAAATGAAGGGAACACACTATCAAGATGTTTCCATGTAGGGGAATCACCAGGATGACACATTACACCTCCTTCGTGTGCATGCTCATTATGTCATATCATGTGACTAGCTGTAGCAGTGGATGCATATAAACGCTGAAGTCTAGCAGTTAATGAAAAATAATACATAACTTTCCAAGCGATCTTTTTCTTCTTCTTCCCTAGTATGCGAGTAAGAGGCTTATAACGAGGGTGAGTATATATTTTGCATTCACTCAGTTCATTATCTTCATTCCAAAAGATCATGCAATTATTTATACAACAATCAATCTTCTCAATCGGCAAACTTAAGCCTTTTACCAATTTTTTTGTATTATAAAAGCTATCAGTCATTATATTATCAACAGGAAGCAACTCTGACATCAATTGACATATGTCATCGTAACATCTTTCTGAAAAATGATGTTCTGCTTTCAAATTTAATAATCTTGCAGTAGCTGATAGTTGGGAATGACCCGAAGGAATGTCTTCTCATACTTCTCTTTCACTGGCCTTTAACATTTCATATAATTGTTGATATTCATGTGTTGGTATTTCATCTACTTGAGAATATTGAACAGCATTCATCGCATCCTGAACCATTGTTTGCATTTCAATATTACTTGTTGAATCAGGCGGAACAACATGTCTATCAGAAGTTGAACCAGCAGAAGGTCCAATTGGTTCATACACATAGGGTTCTCCGTGACAATATCAATTATTGTAATTTGGCACAAACTCATTTCTACATATATGAACTCTCACAGTATCCCCATCACGAAATGCTCTATTTCTACATTTCTTGTGATTACACGACACCTTAATTCTGCACCATTTATACATTTAGATGACTCTTAGCAAAGTTCACAAAATTTTCAAGTTCAGAAACAAAATCATCTCTAATAAATCCATTTTCTAATTGATTGTACGTCCAAGCTTTGTTCATATACATTGTTGCCTAATAATGAATAATTCAGATTTAGGATGAAAATATCAAATAAATAAAATTATATCAAACATTTAACATAAACTAATATTAAATACATGTTTAAAACAAAACAATCATGGTGGTGAATAAAATAAATCGATACAATTAGCGGTAAATACTAATGTTTACAATTCTAAACATATATTAATTAAATAAACTGTCTCATTTACTAATTCGTACCTATTATAATAAATTATCAATTTACACCTAAAACGATAACAAAATTAATTGTTCTAACATATACTGTAAACATGTAAAATGACTACAAAATAAAATTATATACCTAAAATGAAATACACGTCTCGGATAAAAGCAGCAACTGCAGTAATCTACAAGAGTAAAAAATAAATCTAATTAATAACAAATGATTACAAAATTAGATTAATTATTCGAATGTATCAAGAGAACGACGATGACATGGTCACTACATGCTAACAAGGGCTCTGCTAACCAATGCACCGCTAACAGTACAGTCACGGCACGCCAACAAGGCCGAGGCGGCCCCGACTGCGCTTGTTGGGCCACCGCCGTGACCGCTGGGCCGCCGCCGCGACCGCTGCTGCCCACGGCCTTGGCCGCTTGCGGCCACTGGCCGGGGAGCGGTCGCTGGCCTGGGCGCAGCCGCCTGCGACCACTGCCCGGGGCGCGGGCGCCTGCCGCCACTGCCATGGTCGAGGACGCACCCACCACGGGCGAGGCGACTGCGGCAGCCAGCATCCCCTGTCGACCTGTCCACCACGCCGCCGGCGACAATAAGAAGAGGAGAAGAAGAGGAAATGAAGACGTTCTGCCGATGACGAGGAGATCGCGCCGCCGCCTAACAAATTCGCCGCGCTCGAAGGAGAGAAGTCGTGGGGGGAGAGAAAAATCAACCGTGCCCTAACTTTACTAAGGCATTCTGACGGAATCAAGATTCCGTCGGAACCGCCCGACGGAATCCGATTTCCGTCGGAAACTTCCGACGGAATCCGGTTTCCGTCGGGAAAAACTCCACGTGGCCAAAAAATTCGGCGGCAATTCGAAAAAATGGCGCTACCGCAGAAAAAATTTGGCTCTACCGACGGAATACCCGTTCCGTCGGTAATCACCGACGGAACCGGTATTCTGTCGGTACTCACTCGATGGAAAAAAATTACCGTCTGTAATTCCATTAAGTCAGGATTTTCGACGGAAAATATTTTCCGTAGGTAATTACCGATGGAATTATAATTCCGTTGGTAATTCCCGTAATCCACGTATCCAATCTTCTAATTACCGACGGAAATAGAAACCCTATATCTAAATTTACCGATAGAATATTAATCCCATCGGTAATTACTGATGGAAATAGTATTTCCGACAGTAATTACCGACAGGATTATAATTTCGTCGATAATTCCGTCGGTAATAATAGTATTTCTTGTAGTGTTAAGAACTTCAGATTGTACAAGATGAAGTACTAATCTTAAAAACTCGCTTCTGTATTCATAAAATATATTATAAGAGAGAATTACAAGGAATAATAAAACTTCTGTCATAAGAAGGGAAGATTATTCCTCTTGTTTGAGAATCCAAAACTTGGGAGAAGAAGATGAAGCTTTGTAAGCTTTCTATAGGAAATAAAAAAAAATACAAATTTTTAATGTGATCGTCTTTTATTGGAGATGGGATAATTATTTAACCGTTGTATTGTAGCCAAAATAATGGTAAGTAAATCAAGTAATTAATGGTTGATGAATCAAGCAATTAATGACTGATATGGTAGTCAATTAATAGTTAATAAACGAGCCAAAAGTGGTTAATTTTACAACCAAACAATGACCGGACAACACAGTTGATTTCAACAATATTATCTTTTTTATTTGTAACAGTGTCCAGCGTTGAGACGGCAGACAAAGGTCACTAAGGAGAACCATCCAGACCAACCAGGTGGCGGAGGTAGCGACTCCCGCCGCCCTTGAATAGTTCTAGGGGCGTGGAAGTTTACGCGGTAGAGAAAATGACAAGAATCTATCAGATCAAATTAGATTAGATCCTTTTAGAGTCCTCCTCCCTCCCCTTACCTTATATATATATAGTGAGAGAAGCTCATGGAATGCATCTCATGGATAGAAGCCCAAGGAATACACCTCGCTAAACGGCACGTTGTAAGTGTCTTATCTAAAAGAGATTATATAATATAATAATATAATAAATTTATATTATTATATTATTATATATTTTCTTGTTAATTGACATATTCTAAATTTATTATATTATTAGACATTTTCCTTATTAATCTGTTAATTAACAGATTCTTTATAAATCTATTAATTAACAGTTTCGTTATTAATTTTTCATTTGACTAGGTCTCTTAAGGTCCCTATAAATTGTGTATCTTATGGACAAGTTTTTTCAATCAAGAAAGTTATTTTGTTATCTCTTTCTTTCTCTCTACCTCTCTTCTCTCTCTATTTCTTTTACTCTAATATGGTATCAGAGTCATAGCTCCTCATACCTTACGTGTCGCTATTTTTATGCAACGTCTTTCTTCTTCTTCATGTGACACTCACCATTTTTTTTTCATCCTCCTCTATTTTTTTTATTTTTGATCGTCATCCTTATTCCTCGTTTTTATCACCCGCCAACTCATGACGGGATAGTAGGGGAAAAGAGGAATAGTCTCCGTGCCTTTTGGGCCAAGCTACAAGAATTTTTGGTTCTTTATTATTATTTTGATGTTGAATGTTCAGAGATGTCAAATTTGTCTTCAATTTAGACACACTGATATTCAATGTCCTAAAAGACTTGATAGAACCTTCATCGGTGGTCCTTCAGCTTTAAGAAGATGTCAAATTTGTCTCCAAATTGGACATACTGGTATTCAATGTCCTAAAAGACTCGACAGAACATTCATCGGTGGACCTTCAGCTTTAAGAAGATCTTTAACTTCACAAGTCCGTCCTAAAGTTCTCTCATCTGTGCCTACTCATGGCAAACCTTCAAAAATTTTATCTACTGAATGGTATATTGACACTGGAGCAACTCATCATGTCACATCAGACTACAATATCTTTACAGAAGTACTACCATACACTGGTTCGGATACGGTACAAGTAGGTGATGGCTCAGGTTTGCATATTACTAATCTTAGAAACACAGACATTCATTTATCTAATCGTACTTTTCACATGCGTAACATCTTTCATGTTTCATCCATTACTAAAAATTTACTCTCCGTACGTCAGTTTTCCCTTGATAATAATGTCTTTTTTGAATTTCATCATGATCATTATCTTATAAAAGATAGAGGAACAAATACTACTGTATTTCTTGGAAAAATAAAAAATGGCCTCTACTATCTTCAAAATTCTTCAATCAAAGCTTTTATTGGTGAACGCACAAATAAACCAGCCTGGCATGCTCGACTTGGTCATCCTTCCCTTCGTATTGTTCAGTCGATCATAAATAGGTATGATTTACCTACTTCCTTTACTTCATCTCCATCTCATTCATGTCAGGCATGCATGAAATCTAAAAGTCATAAGTTACATTTTTCTTCATCTGAACGCGTTTCCAATTTTCCACTTGAAATAATTCATTCGGATATTTGGGGTCCTGTACCTATCTTGTCTAACCAAGGTTTCTTATATTATGTTACCTTCATTGATCATTTTAGTAAATACACTTGGCTTTATCCTATGAAAAGAAAATCTGATTTATTTGATATATTCTGTAATTTTCAAAAACAAGTTGAACGATATTTTAATCGCAAAATACTCTCTCTTCATTCTGATTGGGGAGGAGAATATCAAGCTCTTCATCGTCATCTTGTCTCTTGTGGGATTGTTCATCGAGTCACTTGCCCTCACACTCCAGAACAAAATGGCTCTGCTGAGAGAAAACATAGACATATAGTTGAAACTGCCTTAGCTCTTCTTCATCATGCATCGGTTCCGCATAAATTTTGGGATGAAGCTGTTTGTACTGCAGTATATCTCATAAATCGACTTCCTACTCCATTGCTCAATCATAAGTGTCCTTTGGAAAAACTTTATAATCAAACTCCTGAATACACCTTTCTTCGAATTTTTGGTTGCGCATGTTATCCATGGTTACGCCCCTATTCTAAACACAAACTTGACTCTCGTTCATTATTATGTGTTTTCCTTAGTTATAGTAATATGCATCATGGGTATCGTTGCTTACATATACCAACTGGACGGATATATACATCACGACATGTTACTTTTGATGAATCTCTATTCCCTTTTTCGGCAGCCTCTTCAATCTCTCCTCCAAATACAGGTGGTACTTTCTTGATGTCACTCAACATTATTAGAAGAGATGGCATCCTAGGTCCTGCTCCGGAGCTCCCTAATAACTCTCCTATACCATCAGAATCACTTCAAGTTACTGCTCCAATCTTAGAAGTCTCACCAGCCAACGATAATATGCTCTCTAGCCTTGGATCCTCGGATAATTCAAGTCCGACAACAAACTCACCCGCCAACGATAATATGCTCTCTAGCCCTGGATCCTCGAATAATTCAAGTCCAGCAACAAACTCACCATGTCAACCCACTTCCTCATCACCATCAACAAGTGATTCAGATGATAATGCTCCTCGTCGCATGCTTCCCTTGAGTGACATATATGCACGATGTCCACCAATGGCTACTCGATATCCTCTTCCTCGAGCTCTAGTAGTTTCCTCAAAAACTATTAAACCAACTTGCTTTACACAGGCAAACAAGGATCCAAATTGGTGTAATGCAATTGCTACAGAATTTGATGCACTTCTTCGCAATGAAACATGGAGCCTAGTTCCGCACACTCCATCTATGAATGTTGTGGGCTCAAAATGGATATTCCGTCTTAAGCATCGAGCTGATGGTTCTCTTGAACGGTTTAAAGCTCGCCTTGTAGCCAAAGGATTTAGTCAACAACCAGGTATTGACTTCAATGACATCTTCAGCCCAGTCATCAAAATTACATCTATCAGATTATTGTTATCAATAGCTATTAGTTCTAATTGGTCTATCCACAATTAGACGTTTCTAATGCATTTCTTCATAGTATTCTTGAGGAAACGGTTTTTATGGAGCAACCACCTGAGTTTATTCATCCACAATTTTCATCTCATGTTTGTCATCTCAAGAAATCTTTATATGGTCTTCGGCAAGCTCCTCGTGCATGGTTTCATCGATTATCTAAATGGTTACAGGCTTAAGGTTTTTCTGGATCAAAAATTGACTCCTCTCTATTCTACAGACATAATGATGGATCTATGATATTTTTTTTTATTTATGTGGATGACATTCTATTAACTGGTAATGATCAAAAGGGCATTTCAAATTTATTGTCTTCTCAATCAGGAATTTCCTATTCGAGATTTAGGAAATGCTCGTTTTTTTCTTGGTATTGAACTTATTCCACATGATGAAGGTTATATCCTCTCTCAAAGCAAATATATTACTGGGCTTCTTCAAAGAGCTAAAATGGATGGAGCACGTCCGATCTCTACACCTATTGCTCCAAATAATGTCTCTACACCTTCTTCCTCTTCAGTGATGGCTGATCCCCAAGTTTATCGAAGTATTGTTGAAGCTTTACAGTATGTTACTATTACGCACCCTGATATTACATTTGCAGTAAATCGTGCTTGTCAGTTTATGCATACTCCTACTGAACAAAATTGGGAAGGTGTGAAGAGAATACTTCGTTATCTCAAAGGCACTATTCTACATGGTCTTCTTTTATATCGACACTCATCTCGAGATTTACATGCTTATAGCGATGCGGATTGGGCTAGTTCTCTTGAAGATAGACGATCTACTAGTGGATATGCAATATTGCATTCTTGGACGAAATCTTATTTCTTGGAATTCGAAAAAGCAACCTACAATATCTCGTTCAAGCACTGAATCTGAATATAAAGCTATAGCTAATGCAACGTCAGAAATTATTTGGCTTCAATCCCTTCTTTCTGAACTTCATCTTGCATCAGATATTGCACCAAAAATTTGGTGTGATAATATTGGAGCAACATATCTTACATCAAATCCAGTATTTCATGCTCGTACAAAACATGTTGAAATTGATTATCATTTTGTTCGAGAGCGCGTGGCAAACAAATAATTATCTGTTTCTTATATCTCTGCAAAAGATCAAATTGCTGATATCTTTACCAAGCCATTATCCAAACAACGATTTAGCAAATTATCATGCAAACTCAACGTCCGAGATCTCCCGTTAAGTTTGTCGGGGGTAAAAGAGATTATATAATATAATAATATAATAAATTTATATTATTATATTATTAGACATTTTCCTTATTAATCAATTAATTGACAGATTCTTTATAAATTTGTTAATTAACAGTTTCGTTATTAATTTTTCATTTGACTAGGTCTCTTAAGGTCCCTATAAATTGTGTATCTTATGGACAAGTTTTTTCAATCAAGAAAGTTATTTTGTTATCTCTTTCTTTCTCTCTACCTCTCTTCTCTCTCTACTTCTTTTACTCTAATAGTATCCCTTTTCATATGGGAGGTTGGTCCAATGATAGGTCGAGAGGTTAAAAATTCAGCATGTTGACAAGTTAGACTAGCTCGAGTCATGGGTCAGATCAAACTCGGTTCGACAAACCCACCAACTCAATCTAACATGGCAACTCGGGATGGAGCCATGTTGGTGCATCCTGCTTAGGTCGGGAGGTCGAGAGGTCGAACCATGGGCAAGTCAGGAGGTTGGGAAGCCGAGAGGTCAAACTAGCTTAGATCGACTTGACAACTCGGGGTGGAGGCAGGTGCATCCTGTTGACCTGGAGCCAACTAGATACCAATAGTATCGGATAAATCATGTAAGAACTACAAAGTTCACTTGTAGAGAGTCTTTATCCTCACGAGATGAACTGATAGTTAGTCCGTGAGTATTATCACCATGAGGTCTAGGGGTTAAAACCAGGCAAAGACAGTGTGTCCGCCCTCCCCACACGCTAACCATAGTATCTGGGCTAATAGCCTCCGTGATTTATCTGTTTCGTGTTAACCCTGAGACGGATTGACGAGGGTATTAGGAGTGAGCGAATCACCTTTTACTATCACTTGTAGAGAGTCTTTAACTAAGGAATATGTAGTATGTGATCAAGCTCAATGTGAAAGTTTTGTGTATGCTTAATGGGAAATAATCCATGGTGCTAGGGTAAAATACCTTATGAGATTTTATCTATTTATATTTAACCGAGAGCCGACAATATTAAATTGTCTAGGATAAGTATTATCATTTTTTATTTCAATTAATTGACATAATTGATATTTATATAAGTGTTTGTTATAATAGAGTTGGGTCAATTATTTTCAACGGATATAAAAATATTTTATTAATTACCTGGTCTCTCTCATGCAAAGGACAATTTCCTCATTATTTATTCTCCTCTATAATGTATTGGCCCACCTGTAGGAGTCGCTAACCCGACGACTTTACTCTTTTTGTTTTTTCCTTGTAATTAATGGGGCATAAGCTGAGTAAAGTGTGGATCTCCCAGCAACATGAGTTAAGTTGTAATCCCAATCGACTAGAATGTTAAGTTGATTATAAACTCTCTTTCTGCAATAAAATATTTTCTATCGAGACCGTGTCGAATGGACTAGATTTCAGTTGACTGATCATGATTTCAATCAATTGGAGACTTATTATATATAAGCATTGGGCGTGTGTTTTCTCTAAAAAGGTATGGACCAAATAGTGATCTTTATTCTAATGTTATTTTGGTTAAGAAAAATACATTCGAGGATTTATAAAGATTTTTTTATTAGTCATTGGTAAACTTATCTTTCATTCTTTTATTGTTGCATATACGATAGAGAAGTTACTTTCTTGTACGAGGTATTTGCACCTCTTGAAGAAAAAGTTTTACAATGGGAATACACGAGTGATCCACCTAATGGATCAATCGAATTAGGAGTGGTAGCAGGAGTTTGAACCATGAAAAAGTATATTATTTACATTGCATGATTCTTGTTTGATTTCTAACAAATTTTCACAATATCTTTATATTTTAATATGAACAAGCAAACACATCCCCAAGTACTAACAAAAAAATTTTCCAAATTTTTTATTTGCAAGTTAATAGGCTTTTCACCCTTATTTCTTGTCTCAATTTTAATTATTTGAAATTATAAAAGGACACTTTCGACATTTGCACTAATAAAGTATTGTACAATACTAAACTAATTATCACACCAACACCAAAGTATCATATGCATCTAGAGAATGGAAAACAAAAAAACCAAAATGCTAAAACAATTTAGTCTGACCCATACTAAGAACACAGTCACAAATTCTTCAACAGACTTGATTTTGCATCACAAATGCTCATGCTTCCCACTTTTATAATGAACTGAATTCAAGTCATTTGTTTCTGTGCCCTAATAATTACATAGATGAATCGAATGATGGAACAACATAAAGACTGATGAAAGCACATTCATTGTCCCAATGAAATGTTTGTTTGTATAATGTTACATGCCAGCTAAAGTTACAAAATTCCATGGTGGCAATGCTCAAACACCAAAAGAATGAATAGTTTTGCATCAGTATCTTAAATATAAAAAATGATGGAATGCATTAAATGGAATGGAATTTGAATGATCTACTAGATGTCATACTTCTTGGGTTGGTGCCAATGAACAATTCTTCTTGTGACAGAGCTGACGAGTGAAGATTTAGGAAGCGGCTGCCTTTTTCTATATAGATGCTTCCATGCAAGATCAGTGTACATAGGTCGATTCTCCAAGTGCCTTTCAATCTGGAAAATCGTGTATGAAGAACAAAAGTTTGTTAGGTTCACAATCATATAGCTAATTCTTTAGGCTGCAACTTTTCAAAAGACCATGGAATTAACGTTTGTATGCAAAAAGTAAACAGTCAACTTTTCAAACATGTTACACTGCCCCATGAACCATCCAAGGTTTGATTGACTGGTTCTTAAGTTAGAAGGCAAGAGTTAACTTAGTTTGCTAGAGTCCATACCAAGTTCTAGACTTCGCAAGTGTCATCAAATAATATGGTCCAATACCAAAAACCTATCCCCCTTTCCGCATAGTATCACTCATATCTCTGATTCTGTAATTGCAGTCATGAATTAATATATCAATGTTCGATTGGATGCATCTATATATCTTGCAAGGAATTGGGAGAGTTTATGAGCAAATGAGAGAGATGGATGAATATGGGCATCCCCAACTATGGCAATCCAAACCCAACTAAAACTTTATATTTGGTTTCGTTCCATCAAAATAATAGACAAATGATTAGCCATTTTGCATTACTTGCTTCAAAAAAATGATAAATTAAAATTAGCATAATTCAGTTCGATTTTTGTATCAAACTGAATTACTGATGACTAGAGAAAATGAAGTATTTGGATTGATTTGGTTCGATCGATCTTTCATCTTTGAATGTACACCGCTATATATTTTAGTGTTTTTCAAATGATAAATATCCTGGGGGACTGAGGGGCATCAATGAGGATTCGAGTAGCTTAATATAACTCTTATATTAGCTTTCAATTGCAAAACAAGAGAAATCCCAAGAATTGACCAAGAAGCCAAAATTAATACTCCAATCAATACAACTCTGATTATCAAACTGCTGGCAATATTTTAGCTGACCCCACCTAGTGGGATAATGCTTGGTATTCTTGTTGCTATAGTATCAAACTGCTGCAGAAGATCAATGCAAGCTATAGCATGGTTTACACTATAGTAATTGTGCTCGTGCATCTAATAATATGCTCAACTTCTTTTGTAAAACAAAATTTTTGGTTATGGGCGGGGTAAAAACTGATCGAAGTTCCCCATGATTTGTCAACTACCTTTTTCCAGAAACTTTGTTGCACATGTAATGGCTCAAAACTGGGGGGAAAACCATTGCAACCTTGTTCAGGAAAAAAAAATACCTTGTTTATTTTCCCTTTCCTCAAGTGGTACCGAACACCGGACCAATTTATGGACTGCGAAAAATGTGATCGGATTGCTGAGATGGGGTACAAGAAGTTGTCCACAACCATGGCTAGAAACACCTGGTCAGAAGCATATAAAACAAATCCAAGTTATTCTCACATCTAACGATATCCTCCCCTAATTACTTATAGGTATGAACACAGACTACTTAAAATGACTAAATCAAGCTGAATAAAGCTCACCAATCCCCAGTTATAAGAACCTAGTGAAACAGTTGGTGCTTCAGGAGACAGCATGTTACATAGCTGAATCTCCACCTTAGTCAAGTTACACATTGAAAGGAGTTCTATCACTGTAGAAATAAGCAAGCAGGTAGCAAGCAAAGAGCCTGCAAAACAACAGAATCAACAAGGTGAATCAGAAATGTAGCTCTACAGGTATATCAGCTTAGGCCCTACTTTCAAAGGGAATAATTTGCTCACCACAAGATGAGGTAGATGCTTCAAAAATGGAATCATTGTATGGTGCTCTTAAGGCTGTCAGAAGATGTATCAATGCCATAAAATATGGCCAGCAAAATCCCCAAGACAAATAACAATGTGAAGAAAACAAAGCACGGTTCATCAGCCAGTTAACCCTCGATATGTAGGATTCGAGAACAAATGTTTGCTTCCTTAGGTAATTCCAGTATCTAAATGAATGCAGCATGAAAATGAAAATGGAACATTGTGAAAATGTTAACTAAAATGAACCTTCAAACCTTGAGAAGCTAAGATCACTAGCAAGAGGGTGAGGAAAAACCGCAACTGGTGGTGACCAGATAAGTCTCTTGTATTGACCTGTAAAAACATGTTCCTATAATCTTATTTACCACTTCACATGCTATATATCCATGGTAAGAGATACCATGAGAGTAACAGATAATACAAACATAGTATGTGCACTGTCAAGATGTTGAATCTTTGTTTTCTGGAAATATAAAACCATATCGAAGAGACAATTATAGCAAAAGAATTAGCGTACTGTAATAATCATTGTTACAAAAATACATTTGCAAAACAATGTGTAACTCAGTGTTCTAATGGCAAAGATATCTAAAAGAGTACTTGTTTAAATAAAATTCATCTTTAAGTCAGAATGTTTACTAAATTGATTATAGCAAAAGAAAAGTCTATTTGAGATATTATAGTGTCTTTTGTAGATTTATAATAACCTCAAAGAGATTTATCTTGGATATACTTGGTAAGTTGATCTAGTACTAATTCAGAAAAAATAGCGTTAAATTAAACCCTCAATAGTTTTCATACTAATAACCATACACGTCATTTGTGATATTAATATAATTGTAGATATAGGGACGCCTATCTTATTTTCAAGACAAACCAAAATCATATATAAAAAAAAATTATTGTATTTTTACTAGATGTATTACTACACAAGTAGCATTCAAAGTTATCTTATTGGCATGAAATCAAATTGATTTTTGATCCTTTTTAATCATTGCTCAATATTGTCTCAATCACTTCCTGCAATATAATAAAATAAAAATGAAAGATCAATTTTTTTTTTTAATAATCCAAGTGTCCAAGCTTCGCCCGACTAATCCTGGAGGTAGACCTAGTTCGCCTACCAGGTAAATCCGGATTATAGCTTATGCACACTTAGAGGTCAACCTCCGTAATATTTGTCCCTACTAGAATTCGAACTCTGGTTAGGGCAACTTGGTGCAATAGGGAACTCTGCATACTATTTACTATTTAGCGATTAGACCGATGAAGAATGGTTGGCAATTTGCGAATCCAGGTCACAGTGCAATATTATCTTACACAAATACAATATAATGCTTCAATTAGTGAAAAGGAGGACCTAAATCAGCAATATTTTTTCTAAATTCTGCCAGCTATAGTTGCATCTGTAGACTAGAAATAGATAACTGCACTGACATTGATTAATTCATAGCATTAGCCTCATTGGCCCCAGACATTTGGCATGAAATTGCAATTGAGTTTTTAAATATCATGGCCATATTTTTTGTTTTAATGCCCGATGATAATCCTAAATTAACTTTCATAAACAGTTGGAATGTTGCTAATATTGACTCTACTCTCCAATATATGCAAAGACCTTCAATATCTTATACCCATAAACTACCTTTAGAGAAGAAAGTTCATGTGAGACAACTTTGTGCTCTTGAAAGAACAAAATTTTTCTGCACTAATTGACAGCAAAGATAATTTATCCAGACAATTTTTCTAGAGTAATGAATCTATAGTGAAGATGTATGTTACACAGAGTTGAGTGCAATTATTCGATATAGACATAGATCCAAGTATCAGAGATGTGATTTTTCAAAGTGGGAGCTCTGTCATTAGGACTAGTTCGAAAAATGTCAAAATTTAGGACAATATTAGAGGCACAACAATAATATGGCTAAATAAATCTACAAACCAAATCTATTTAATGCTTTCTTGATAAATAGGTTAACATATGGAACAATGAATCTATTAAAACAACTTAATAGATTAACTAAATATACATAATTTAAGCTAATAAATTAATATATTTGAAAGAAATTTTAAAAAAACAATTAAGTTATAGTACAATAAGTTGTATCTATAATCTATATACCCCAATTAAAATTATATTAAAGTTATAAGATATATAAATTACAAAACTAATTTTACCCAAATCCATCACCCTTGCCTCATGTCTGATGATGTGAGCTCCATCAATCTTCCTCCCAGTACGATGCCATGCTCCTTGAGTGGGGCCACCTAAGACGCAAATCTTTCTACATGACACAAAGTACATGTTATGCCTAGGCAACTTTCCAACCAAGGTCCTTCCTGTCCACACAACATAAGCTGCCTACAAGGAGGTAAGCTTCCTCATTTGCCTCTTCTTCTTCCTCCCACTTTTCGTTTCTTATTTAGTACATAATTTTAGCTTGTTGGGCCCATTTTGGAAGACGACTTTAAGTAACAATTAGTATCACAAATTATAACTAGATCGTGGTTAGCTTGAGAAAAGCAATCTACCTGAAACAAAGGTTATCAATATAACATATAGAATCATTTTGTAATTGCACACTCAAATAATTATCTTGACAAAAAATTAATCTGCCATAAAATGACCTAAAAGGCACATGTCTTATAATGACACATCTTAGGTATTGTTTTCCAAAAAAACTCCTTAAAGTGTTAACCATAATCAAAACACTCAACCAGACACTATAAATTAGCATTCACATCTTGTGAACATATGATAATAAGAAGGAACTAGTTACTATAAGTACAGTAGATAAATAAATAACAAATGAAATTCATGTCGTAATTTAGTCGGCAGGGCAAAGGGACTATAAAATAAACATTTAAACAAAAAAATATGTCAACATTACCGGCAATGGCTGCTAGTGTCATGTCATCCGAGTATCCACCATCTCGAAGACCACTAACAACTCCGTATAGGTCTTTCCTAAAATCTTCAGCATGCATCTAAGAATTGCGAGCCATAAATAATACTTGCATATTGAAATTTATAACCATTCAATGATGAAGATATGAATGATATAATGTGATCCTTTTTACCATCATGCAGCCTCCCCATAAAAAGAAAGTTTTCCCACCAGTTGCAAATCCCATAGAGCAAGGCTAAAATAAAAGAGAAAATAAATAAGAAAATGTAATCTTGAAATTAGCATAAAGCAAACAGCTATAGCTAAATTTCACTCAACTTTACTTAAAAGACAATGTTGATGTGTTTGTGAATTACTGTTTTGTATCCTAAAAATACAATCATGTCCATCAAGTATGAAAGGAAAGAGTTAGTTTCAATGCATTTATACAAGTTACTGTCAATTTTTCCCATAAGAAAGCAGCAAAGAAGTGGCTAACTCAGAGAGCAAATCAGCTTATGAACTTGATGAGACAAATTTCATTAAATTAAAGGCAGAAGAATGATTCAGTAAGTGGATTGCAGGAGGCAGCAGAATGCAATTTACAGGCAACTTGAAGAATTTTCCTCAAGCCAAGAACAATTAAATATATTCTGTATTCTGTGGTCCTTCAAGTCCCTCCCCCTTCTCTTTCGTCAACCCACCCATCCAATATTTTTTCAAATAGAATTCTCTCTAAGTATAAATTTTAAAGGAGTAGGTTTGCAAAGTAGTACACAAGCAACATAGTTAACATAATACCCTACAAAGAGTAACTAATAACGTCATCTATTAGCCCATTAGAGCACAGATATCAGTAGTGTTACGTTGTGATTTTTTTTTCTTTTTCTCTCCTCCCGTGTTTTTCTCCCACCCGTGTGAACTGTTGCTCACTGCTTGTTCTTTTCCTTGCCACGTGTGAAAGCCTCCACGCATCCGCCGACTCTCCTCTTCTTTCTATTTATTCCCTTTGTCTCTACATCACAGCCACCACAACAGTAGCAACCCCCTTTCCCTCTTCTCCTCCTTCCTCTTCTCCATTGGAGAGCAGCAGCACCGTAAGCTATGAGATCTACGCATGTTGGTTTTGTGGATGTACACATGCCCAAGGGTTTCCATGACCTACCAAAAACAGCAACAAAGCTTGTGGAGGCTGAGTATCTCTTTTATCTCCAACGAGCCAAGCATAAATATTTCATTCTTCCACTCCCTAGTGAAAAGGAACAACAAGCGTAGAGAAATAGTGGCTGTGAAAGAAGCAAAAAGGTGAAGTCACAAAGACATTTGGGGAGGTGACACAAGAAATTGTGGACCACTTTCACAGTCAGCTAGCCACAGCAGTCTCCAGGACTCCCTTCCAACTTAACTGCCAACAACTCCATGGGAAGGAGCTCACGAATGAACAGCAGGTCCACCTCTCCAGAATTCCAACTGAGGACATAAAGAAAGCACTCTTCAGTATTGGTGATCAAAAAGTCCTGGGCCCAGATGGTTATGGTTCCAAATTTTCAAACAAGGTTGTGGCTGCCAAATTGGAATTCTTCAACAATGGAAAGTTGCTTAAACAGTGGAACCACATCATTATTTCTCTGGTACCAAAATCAATCCATGCTTGTAAGGTCACTGATTATAGGTCAATTTCTTAATGCACTGTCTCCAACAAAGTCATAGCCAAGCTTTTAGCAGAGAGACTTGCAGATACTATCATTTACTCCATCTGTCAAGACAGCATTTGTAAAGGGCCGGCCTATCACAGACAATATACATCTAGCCCAAGAATTGATGAGGAATTATAACGGAAAGAGGTTATCTCCACGATGCATCCTAAAAGTTGACCTACAAAAGGCATTTAATTATGTGCACTGGGGTTTTCTTCAGGATGTGCTCATTGGTCTTCGGTTCCCTAGGGTCTTCATAGCATAGATTATGGAATGTGTCACTACTATCACTTTTTCCTTAAGAATCAATGGTGGCATGTATGGACATTTTAGAGGTGGTTGAGGACTTCAACACGGTGACTAATTGTCTCCCTATCTCTTTGGCATCTGCATGGAGTATATGGCATGGTTACTACATCAACACACTCGGCGTCTAGATTTCCATATCCACACGAAATGTGCTGCCCCAAGGATTGCACATTTAGCTCATGCAAACGACCTCCTTTTATCTAGAGGAGACATCACTTCAGTCACCATCTTGGTTGCGTGTCTTACACAGTTTGGTGAGATGGCCTAATGGCAGGCCTGAGGGCCAACCGAGACAAGTCCAATATCTACATGGCTGGAGTGAATATGCAGTCCAAAGCCAGTTTGCAAGCCATCACAGGCTTTCAAGAGAGAAGCATGCCTTTCAGATATATGGGGATACCATTAGCTTTAGCAAAGCTCAAGATAGCTAATTATACCCCTCTCATGGACTCCCTGTTCAGGAGGATCAACTCATGGCCAAAGAATACTATCTCCTATAAGCACAGTTTATCACATCAGTGTTGCAGGGAGTGGAGTCCTTCTAGATGTCTATCCAACCGCTGCCATATGGGAGTGTGGACCGGATTTATAGCATCTGCAAAAGCTTCATGCAGATGGCAAAGCATCCCCCCCATTGCATGGGTTGAGAAGTGCAGGCCTAAGGAGGAAGAAGGACTAGGGTTTAGAGATCTAAAAGCACGGAACCTTGCACTACTATCAAAGGTCTTGTGGCACATTCTGAAAAAGTAAGACGCCTTATGGATACAATGGGTCCACCACACTTACCTCTGGCAGGTGAGGTATGGGAGTGGCAAGCCGGGCATGTAGACTCACCACTTATCAAGAAGATACTACAAATCCGAGATATGATCCTAGCATCAGCAGGTTCTGCAAAGGGGGCAGTACAGAGGCTGACTACATGGTTCAGTGGGCCGGGCATGGGCACATGACATGCTAATGATTTCTTTAGGGATGCTAGCGAGCAGAAGCCATGGGCACAAACTATGTGGCAGCTGTACCTACAGCCGAGTCATGCCTTTACCCTATGGCAGTTGGCACATGAGAGACTGCCTACACGAGACAAGCAGGACTAAATGGAGGATAGGAGATGCACTTTCTGTGGTTTGGAGGAGGAGGCGCAAGCACATGTGTTCTTCAGATGTTGGCCGATTAGCCAGTTATGGGTGAAGATCCAATGGTGGTTGGACATGCAACATGAGATGAGCATGTAGACTAGGAAGCTGTGGGTTTTCAGGCTCCATTATCAGGGGACTAGTAGCTTGAGGAAAGCTCGTCATCTTGCCATGTCATCCATGATTCATCTTGTATGGTGGGCAAGGAACATGAGCATGTTTGAGGGTGTGCATTTTGATATAGAGATAATGTTCAGGAAAATCCAAGTACATGTATACTGATCCCTAGGCATCTACTCAGACCTGACACATCGTCAGACATGAGTAGCTATCTAGGGGTAACATTGTGCACCTATTTATATACATTTACCTTTCATCAAAAAAAAAAACAGCACCTTGCTGCTTTTCTTCTTCTCCAACAGCCAGCAGCAGCCTTAGCTGCTGCCCTTTTCCAGCCAACAGCCACCAGCCACCCTTGCTGTCCCTGCTTCTTAGCAGCAGCTGCCAGAGCTCGTCAGAGCTTACCGGAGCTAGCTGCAGTCACCAGAAAAGAGGTGAAAAGTAGGCCTAGTTGCTGCCCTCTCCCAGCAACAAGAGCAGCACCTTACTGCCCTCTTTTCAAGCCGCTCACAGCACCAAATTGCTGCCCTTTTCCCAAACAATCACCAGCAGATTTCCTCAATTTCAGGTTCTTCTCCTCTTCCGAACAAGCAGCTCTCCTATTTTCATGCAAGCAACAGCAAGTTGCTTCCTTCTGTTTTCTTACTGCCAACATTACAACGAATAATGTATTACTGCAGTTCCTCGCAGCTAATCATTGTTACTTGCTGCCGGGACCAAGGGTAAGAGCTACCCGTCCTCCTTTTTCCTAATCAAGGAAGATCACAAGTTTTTCCTTCAAAAGAGTCATTGTCCTTACGACTACCAATTGAAGGTAAAGTTTTGTAAACAATTATTTAGGTTGGTTAACTAAAGTGGTGGAGGTCTTGTTTAAGAATGGAGCAAGTTGCAAGGTAGCAAGATCAAAAAAATGATCCATCAACTTGAACCTTAGATTATATTCAAAATTTATATTATTATTCTTATTGGGTATCATTTTGAGTATTTGAAGTATTTTCATATGATACTTGTAGATACGAATTCAAGTAGAGCATGGTGATTTACTAACAGTCGAAGCTTTTGCTGAATATAAATGGAGTAAATTCTATCCATTGACTTGTTATACATTTCCTTGTGCATGAATAACTAGATAAATGGATTATATATGCTTGTAGAATTGTGTTCACAAATGGGATTAAAATCATATTTACAAATAATAAAATTGGTTAAAATAATTAAATCATTAGAGGGTATATAATTGATGTTATTTCATGTTCACTTGTAGGTTTCATATGGGGATTAAGATGAGAATCATTGTTTTAAAAATTAAAATGGTTATTCTAAATTACTTCTTTAGTTAATACCCGTTTAGATTTGTTTGACCTTCCATAATGTTGATACCTCATACCACTGATACTTATTGACCTTATTTATGATATTTACGTGAAATAATATGTTTCATATGAAAAGGTTAATTTTGTTGGTCGTTTAGACTAAATGATAAGATGTGAATTAAAATTGAACAAATGTGATAAATGGAGAAAAAGTAATACTAAAAGTGAAAACTTTGAACCTAGCCTTGTACGAAAGTAATTGACCGCCCACATGAGATGTGGTGGCGTGAGTCACCTAAGATCGATATTTATTTGCACGATACCGCTTTATTGTCGTATTCCAATGGTGAGTGGGCATTTAGCCCATACGCCAAATGATGTTATTACAATCTGAGAACATTGACTCATGGTGATTCACTTCTTAGTTGATTTCTCATATTTAAACGATTGATGATATTTATATATGCTAATACTCACATTATTTCTAATATTTATCCATATTAATATTATATTGTTGATGACCTAATTAAATAATAAGAATTGAAAATTTATCTTGATGATAATTTGTATGTATAAATTTCAACATAAAAATATCAAATAATTATAAATATACATTTATGTATAACTTGAGAACTTAAAGAAGATCTTAAAATTGTAATAAGAGATTAATATCTACTTTACTTCGTTGACCTCTTAAATAAGATTAAATTCATGCACATCGTTTCTTATTACCCACTTATCAATTTGTGTTTACTGTCTACTTTCCTTTGACCTCTGGTTTTGCAAGGACAGACACCCTTTTAATATTATAGTTAGTTTCCTTTGACCCCACATGGCCGGCCCCACGGTCATTAGTAGAGAGGTAAATCAAGAAATCAAACAAGCCACCACATGACCCAAGTTTGGATGAAATAAGTGCATAGTTGAGTGTGACTAAATGTCCATTTGGTCTAAGTGTGGTCGAGGTTTGGATCAGGTTCAATTTGAAGTTGAACTGGTTAGATTGGAACAAATAGCTGATCCAGGTTGAAACTGACCAGAGTTGACATTCATATCCCAGTCTTTATTTAGGGTTCAACCTCTTGTCTCTCATGCACACAATCCGACCCCTCTACCTCTTCTCCCTCATGCACCAACCCCCTTGCATTCCTCCTTTTGTAATGAGTGATGCCAATGTGCTCCTCCTTTTACATCAACCCTCTCCTTCCTCTCATATGCAACTGAAGCAACGCTCTGCTCCTTTGGCACAGACCAGCCACCTCTCTTATATTGGTTCCAGAAAGTGTAATTAGCCTCTTGCCTCTCCTCACAAGCGAGCAACGAATCAAGGTCCCCTTGTGTTGTTGAAGTTATCTTCTCTCTGTGCCACATCTGCAACATGTGCTTTGTGGTCCCATCACATGCTTGATGACAACCAAAGGTCCATGTTCTCCCCCTAAACAACTTGATCATTCTTAGTGTCATATGCCCAGTGTTGTAAATGGAGATAGGCAGTGAGGCACTGCCTAGGCAGTTGAATTAAAAATAAAATATAATATATATGTATATAATTAAGAGGATAATTTTATTAAGCTTTAATTAAGCCTATTTAAATTATCTCAATCCTACCTAGGAGTTAATTAAAATTATTAACATAAAGTTGTTTAATTAAATCCTAACATAACTCCTCTTACCACTGTTCTAGCCCACACCACGAGTTTGGATGCTTCACCAAGACCGCGCGATGCATTCGTTCGCGTCACCGGGCCCGAGCAACTCATCTGAGGTTGTCGTCGGGCACAGGCAAAGCATCTAAGCTAATCGTCGGACCCGGGTGATGCGTCCGGGCTCCTCACCGAGCTACATAGACACGCCATGCTTATATTAACATGTAATAAAATATTTTATGTATTTTATGGATAAATGTTTAGACTTATCATATGTTCTTATTTTGTCAACATATTTATTGACAAGATTGTAAGATATACATAATATGCATTGCCATAGTGATTAGTTAGTATATATTTGTATTGCATTGAGAGAGATAAGTTAATCCATAGTGACATGCATTTGTGCACCTAGTTCCGTTGCATACGATCAGCTTGGAGCTAAGAGATTGTATACAACCTCAATGAGTGACATATTTTGGTCTACGAAAACAATATCTTATCGATCTCTAGCAGTAGATCTCAAATATATTGTCTGTGACTATTATGCCTTTCCAGTTTAACACAAGATCAGAAATTGGATTTCATGGAGCAATTTCATAAACAATCATGTAAGGTGTTGAACATGAGATTATATATCTAGAAAACCCTTGTGATGAGTAGTATCATACCACCATAGACAGAATTGTAGCATTATTGAGCTGCCACATTGCATGCATCTTCTATATTTAATAAAAATTCTTTCTTTCATATTTGAGGCTCTCCTAACAAACATTTTCCTGCTGACAGCTATGTACTTGCCTCCAGATCATCCAATGACTAACTGAAGAGGAGCAAAGCAAGTCATTAGGCATGCTCTTAGTGTTGATCAATGGCTGGAGTCAGTGATTTGGTGCGTTTTTGACTTTCTGTCAATTTGTTACACATTTACCCTTTTTCATAGTAATATTTATGAGATATACTTATTATAAACTTTTTATAGTTTTCCTTTATACTTTAAGTCTAAATGTATAGTCAGGAAGTTTCAAAAATAATAATCAATATAGGACTAGTAGCTATATGCTACGATAATGTTAAAAGAGGAAGCAATGTGGATTGAAGTATTTGATTCAACTGGGTGAGAAGCCTGTAATAGACACCCATATTCAGTTTGAGACAATTTTACTTGAGAATAATTAGTGGTGGATCTATAAATTTCTGAAGTGGCAGTGGATGATGCATGTGGTGCTGAAGAAGGATATCAATACTTTTTTCAGCATCAATAGTCAAGAAGATTGATATGACTATAGTAATGCAAGAGAAAAAATGAAGCCCGACCACCCTTATCCACAATGACCTATTTATTCCATTTCCATGTCCTACGTCTAGGCTACAATAAGAAGCACATGTGAGCATTGATCATTGATTGGAGGAAAAGTAGCCAGGAAACAATCGCACAAAGTACATACCAATAACGAATTCAAGAACTCACCCATCGAAAAAGAATAACCACCTTGCAGAGAAAGATGAAGACCAGGCAAGAACTTGGCCGCAACAAAAGCATGACTCTGTGTCATATGACTGATAAGAAGGAAATGGTTGATACTGAGCCAGTTCAATTCATTCTCTTTCAGAGTAGTTCTGAACAGAAAATTTGCCTTGTTGATATGAAGAGAAGGCATAGAGTCAAGAAACATCAATCTGCTTAAAAATATGTTTGGCACAGAAAATCTCACATACTCTCGGATGATTGATGAAGAAGATAAATGTCGTTAAATTTTCACATATGATTGCTGTCGCCGTAAGACATGAGTCATTCATAGAGGCGGCCATGGAGAAGTCACATCCTGGGATCAAGGAGTAGTGGCTATTCGGAAAAGAATATTTGCTGGTGAGGGAGGCTTAATGGGAGCCAGGAATCTGGCATCAGATACAAATCTTGAAGAGGAGATAGAGAAAAAGTACAGAAAACTGAAACTGAGAAAGAGAAACCTTTCAGTAGAGGGAGGAACAAACAAAAGAGAAATGGGATAGGACTTCCTTGGCATAGAGAAACCTTCACTATGATATCTCAGCTCATTATGAATAAATTTCTACTATTTGGCACAAGACAACATTTTAATCCTAGGAACGGAACCCCCTCAAATAGCAAGACTAATTAAACTAATCACTTGATCTAACAACAACGACAGGAACTGTATGGATCCTATCCTGCCTTTGAACCCTATGTTGATGAAATTTTTTTTTTCAATCAATCATGCTCTGTGTTGGCACTAGAACAGACAAATTTGACAGTGGTGAAAAAATAATTCTTATCATTCAATGCAAAAAGACTACCTTAATTTCCTGAATAAGATAATCAATGAAGCTTCTTCATAAAGATCTTTCTCTCTTCTTCCTTTTCTTCTTGTGATGATCTTTCTGATCCTCCAGCACCAGCAATTCTGCTCCAGCAAAAGAGTGCCATGTCGGATTTCGATGTAGAATCACTTCCTCCACTTCTGGCTTCATCTTCTTCCTCCTCCCTTTTCCATCTTCCTGTGACTCACCAACATCACTGCAATGCAAAAGCTTCCCCTCCTTTACAGCAAGACTGCTACTTCCCTCCGTGAAGCCCTTCCCCCAATGCTGTTTCTTCTTCTCGCCATGGCTACCGAATCCATTTCCTCCATATTCCACAAAATTCGCTTCTTTACCATGACCTCCAACTCCACGGGTAGCTTTTTTGCCGATTTGCGGGTCATCTCTGTTCCTTTTTCTGCTCTTCCACTTCTCCACCTCCTCCTAGCTGTTCTCGGTCACAAATAGCTCGGGGTGCTTCCAGGCGGCTCGGTTTGCGCAGTGGAAGATGACAAGCTCGTCAAAGGCGGCGGAGGGGCGGCGGAGGGGCGGCGAACGAAGGCGGAGACGTCCGGGCGCACGGCGGTCTGGCCAGCAGTGAAGCGGGTGAGGACGGCGGCCGCCTTCGACAGGGAGATAGGTCTCGACGAAGCCACCGATTCCGTCACCGCACTCATCGCCTACCTAATCGGGAAGCAGGAGAGACATTCCCAACTCTCAAAGAGATTTATTTGTTGTTGTGAAGATTCGAACCTCGAACCTAAAATTTCTTTAAATAAAGAGATTTATTTGTTGCTGTAAAGATTCGAACCTATGAATACACCATGAACGACTGCAATATAAAACAAAAATTATTAATTTCTTTATTGGTTCGCAAAGCTAATTTAGAGTCATTAGATTAATACCTTTATTGGTTTCTAGTGGGCTAGTCCCACATAAGTTCTTGGTTTAGAGGTTTAATATGAGTTTATATGCCTATGTAAAATTATTTCATTACTAATCAATATTATATTTTGTTAGAAAAATCTACATGGTACCAGAACCAAGGTTTAAAATCTCGACCCGTGCCGAGGTTTCGGTCTTAGACCGGAACGATACGGTTTCGGTATCGTATCGTGCCGTGCCGGTACAGTTTCGGTATTTTTTTTATTTATATATAGTAATTATTAGATAAATATGTTTATTGTGTATAATTTAAAAATAAATTGTATATTGATTTTATATAAGTTCTCAATTATTGAACAACTTAATATTGTTAAAAAGATAATTAAATATAATTTTCTTTAAAGAAATTACTCTATTAATAACTCGAATTAAAATTGTTACATTATAATATGTTATCTTAGTAATACGGATATATTAGAAGTGCACAAGAATATAAGTGTTTTATTAGGAATCATGAACTTGATAGTATATATTTATCAAAATTTTTAAAATAAGAACATAATGATAGATAATATTTCTTAGACATATCAATTTTGATTCTAAAATCAATTTTGATTCTAAAATAAAAGAAAATATTATCTACAATAATTATATAAATTAATCTGAATTTATATATAATAATTATATTAATTAATAATTTATATAATATATTTATATAATTATAGTTTATAAATATTCTAAAGAATATGTATTAAATATTATTGTAAAATTAAATTTATTTAAAAAATTTAAAAATTTTGTAATTTTTAACAATTATTTTTTAGATAATTTTTAACAGTTTATTTAATTATTATTAATTTATATAATATATAATTATATTTTATATAATAGTTAATTATGTTTTCCTCTGATTAATCCCCCCCTGATTCGCGCTCGCCCCGCCTCAGTGCGATGCCGCCGCCGCCTCAACCCGCACCCGCCGCCACTGCCTCAAAGGCGTCATCGCCGCTGCCGTCGCACCTTGCCTCCGCCTCCGTCTCCGCCTCGCCGCCTCTCCTCCGCCTCCGCCTCCGCTGGTAAGTTTTAACCAAACCTAACCTAAGTTTTCATCCTCCGATTCTTCTTCCTTCTCCCTTCTTCCGCGCGCCACGAATCACGCTGTCACCACTCGCCGCTTGCGTCGAAACATCATTCCTCGTCGAGCCGGTTTCGGCGCTCAGGCGGAACGAACGAACCGACTATGACCACATCCTTTTGTATTCTCTTTTATTCACATCTTGTTTGTTCCTAGTGGTACACTGATCAGCTACCAACAACTATCGCACTCATCAAGATGTGCACTGTAGCACCAGCCACCAAGTGCAACGCTCGCTTGTGCCTCCACCTCCTCATAGATACCATCTAGGTGATCTCATACAGATACATCCACACAATTTCCTCCAAATTTTTTTCCACTTAGATCTTCTCCGCCCAATAGCACTTATCTAGACGTGATGGTCTCTTTGCGGGATGATCTGCCTTGGACTTTTCAAGCAAATTTTCTTCATAAATCTGCCTCACTTCCATTTATGCCACCACCCATGCATCCACTATGCGGTCACCTTTGCCCCCAGGGCATAGCCAAGCTAATTATCATATGATAGATTTGCAGAATTGAACAAGAATCGAATCCCGACAAAGCCCAAGAAATTACCCTCCTATGTGATGGCTAGCTTCAGTTTCCTGATTTACTCCCTCCCAATGGTGTGGGGCAGTCGTGGGGGGTCGTCAGGGTGACGGATTTCACCTTTTGCAGAACTATGCGGTCACCTTCCCTTATGCCATCCACTAACTCCTGGCCACATGAAGAACTCCCAGTGATCATTGTGTTATGCACAACTATATTTGGATATCGCTCAACTCCGCCTAACTCTATGTTGTGCCTTCAGAGACCTAACTGTTAGCAAGTTCCTCTCTACAAATGTGCATTTTTCTCCACATAAAGAACTGAAGTTGGTCAGATATACAAGACCATTCTTCTTATGGCCCTCCTATTTCCTTGCAAGCAGACACAAGATCCACAGCTTAGATTTAATCTTTGTTAGGCCACTGTGTCTCCTTCAACAAGCCGACCTGACCAAACTTCCACCTGTCAACAACTAACAAGGTGGGACTCCTCCAATGACAAATCTGCACAGGAGCTCTTGCCTGCTTGCTTCATATGTTGCTCTAGATACCAAATCAAAGAAAAGGTCAGTTGTCAAACGACTACAACATTGTTGCCAGCCCTTATTTGCCTCTTCTTGCTGCTACACCTACGAACAGGAATGTTTGCTCTTTGTTCAACGATGCATCCACGAGTAATTAGAACTGTGCTTCCAAGAACATAACCAAGGTTCAAGGTGTCGTGTCGTGCCATGCCGGGTGCACCAGCGAAAAATACCGTTCTGCTGAACCACCAAAATCGGCACAGTGTACCTAGCGATTTCGTGTGGCGTCATGGCGCGCGTCTATGACAAAAGGAATCGCGCGACAGGAAATCGGAGGAGTTACAGCGAGGCACGGCAGCAACAAGCGAGCGGCAGCAACAAGGTATGTTGAGCAGGCGCCGCCGGAGGCATCTCGGGACTCCTCAAGCGCCGCCGGACGCGCTGGAGCCATTGGACGCCCTCGCAACTCCTCAACCTTGTTCGCCTCGTCCGCGTTGTGCGCTAGGGCTCCGGCGGCAAAAAAATTTTGTTTATTAAATCTAATATTTCCCAATTTAAATCCAACTGAAATATAAAAAATAATAAAATAATTTATTTAAATCTAACACTTCCTTACTTAAATATTATCCTAATAAAATATATAAAATTATATTTAAAATTAAAAAAAAATTAAATAAGTTTTATTAATTAATTTTCTGAATTTTTTGTTTTAAATATTATTTAAAAATTCTAACAATTTTTTAAATCTAAAAAATTTAAATAATTCAAATAATTCAATTTTATTTTCTGATATTTTTTATTTTTACTGTTTTATTATTTAATAAATATTCTAATATTTTTATCATTTTAAATATATATTATTTAATTAATTAATTAATTAATATAATTATTATATATAAAATTATATTTTGTGTTAATTTATATACTTATTGGTTATTATAGATAATATTTTTTATCTTCGAATCAATTTAAAATTTAAATCCATGAATATTAATTATTAAGATATTAAATTTTTTTACTTTTAAGATTTTTGTTTCCAAAATATATGAAACAAAAATTTTTGTTATAAAATATCTCTACCTGATATGCGTAGGAAATATCATCCATCATTTTTTATTTTAAAATGTTTCCACTTGATAAGTCTAGGAATATTATTTGTCATTCTGTTCTTATTTCAAAAATTTTGATAAATATATACTGTTAAATTCATGATTCCTAATAAAACACTTATATTTTTGTGCACTTCTAATATATACTATTATAGAACCAATGCATAGAATTAATGCTTCCATCTAATTCACGTCACTCCTTTTGGTATTAGTAAAGTAACATATTATAATATATCAATTTTAATTCGAGTTATTAATAGATTAATTTCTTTAAAGAAAAGTATATTTAATTATTTTTTTAACAATATTAAGTTATTCAATAATTGAGAACTTATATAAAATCAATATACAATTTATTTTTAAATAATACACAATAAACATATTTATCTAATAATTACTATATATAAAAAAAATACCAAAACTGTACCGGCACGGCACGCTACAATACCGAAACCATATCGTTCCAGTCTGAGACCGAAACCTCGTTATAGGTCGAGATTTTAAACATTGAAAATAACCCATCTGCTTTATCCAGAACTCATTCTGGTTTATCAATACCAGGTGACCTTGTCTTCATTTTTTAATTTCAACAACACTCATCAACCTTCTTCCTTGTTTTCTTACTGCCCTTTATCTTCCTCTTCAATAAAAGCTTCTTACATTGTTGATCCTCTTCTTGCATCTTCTCTCTACTATACAAATCTCAAAATGCATATCTCCTTCTTCATCCCCTTTAGTAACTTGTCTTCCTTTGGAGTTTGACTCTATTCTATGTTGAATATGTGCGGCCCAAAAGTCAATGAAGACCTATCTTGCAAAGTTAGCTAGCAGTCTTAAGTATGCCTCAAATTTCCAGTGAAGACATAATTAGAGAAAATATATTGTTCTCAAGTTACTATATCTAGGAAAAGTCAAACTACAATATCCATCTTTCCACTATAGAGTTAGTTCCTAAAAATTGAAATCTCTCTTTATTCTCATTTCACTTCATCTTTTCTCTATCTATGCTCTCACTTTGTCAACACATTAATTGAGGTAGAAGACATAGTTGTGGGCTCAAAGAGATTGTTGGTTGCATGCTCCGTAACTTAAATTTCGTTTCTATGTGTAAATATTATGCTTTTTTTGTTATGGTCATGTCTTGGTCTACATTTTTTATTCATATAACAAATTGGACATTGATGATCAGCATGGGTAAAATTTTTCATTTTACTAAGGCATGAGGAGCCAACACAACTACAAGAACTATGAGCTCCTTCCTCTGCAAGTGATAAAGAAGACTAGGCTTTTGTAGCAAGCAAGACTTTTTCAAAGAATGTGGTACACCTCTTTCTCATCATTCTCTACCTTGTTCACCTCCTTTACCTTGTGCTCCTCTTTCTTTGTCTCCTCTGTTAGTGCAATCAACCTCTAGTCAAGGTTGATCAGGTTAACCAAACTCGAGTTGGCTCGAGTTGAGTTTTGAGAGGGTGAGACGTCAAGAAGAAGGAGAGTTTGTTGGAGAGGGAGATTATCGGTGTAATTAATCTTGGGTCACGATTGGCTGAACACTTAGCAGTTGGAAGTCTAATAGGCAGTTAACATAAGAGGCGAAGTCGAAGATGGTCATAGAGGATTGGACACTTGGCGGTTGGAAGTCCAATAGGGAGTTGGCATGAGAGACAAAGTCTAAGTGGGTCGTGGAAGACTAAACACTTGGTGGTTGAAAGTCCAACAAGGAGCCAACATAAGAGACAAAGTTCAAGTGGGTCACAGATCGGACACTTACAATGAGACGTAAAGTCCAAGTGGATCAAAGTTGACCGAACACTTGATAATAAGAGAAGTCCAAACAAGTCAAAGAGGATTGGATATTTGACAGTAGCGAAGTCTTGACACAACAAGGTTGACTGATGTTAGGCATGAGACAAGAAGTCTTCATAAGTCAAGGTTGACTAGATCTTAGGCGGATAAAGTCCTAGTAGGTTGAAGTCAATCGGATACCAAGGATGAGGCCCTAATAAGTCGGGGTTAACCTATACTAATCATATGAGAAAGTTTCGGAGACATGAGAGTCCCTTGGCATAAGGGAATTCGGGGTCAACACTATGTGCAACACTATGAACCATTCATGGACAATATCAATCGATTGTTGTGAATCCAATAGTATTTTCCAGCTAAACCTCAAAATCAAGGTTCAAAAGGATTTTCTAGCGAGACAGAAAGTTTGAAACTTGATTAATCAACTCAACTAATTAGGTTCATTCCATTGATGAATAGTCGACTGTTAGCACTATTACAAAAGGTTTCTGGGTTTGTTGGAACTCGACTAATCATCATTAGTAGACTGAGGGAAACAATCAGTCAACTATTGCAAATGTTTACGGTTCAAATTCAACGGAGCAATCGACTGGGTGATATTAATCAATTGTTAGGCAAAAATCAACCTAGACTCAAAGGCTATAAAGGAAGGGTTTCGAGGAGGATTTCGGTGATGATTCTTGGAGACTTTGAAGGAGAAGTACTGCTACATTTTAGACCTTCAAGAGGCAATCTAAAGCAACCAACAACGAGCAAAGCAAAGATTCATTTTTATAAAGCATTTCATTTACATTATTTATATTTTTATTTGTATCTTTATTTTGTTTTGCACTCCTTTGTAAAGCATAGGTGTCTTCACCTTCGAAAGGTCTCCAACATGGAGAAAGTTAGTGGAGTATCGCTAGGACTAGGTCGTGCCATAGGAACCGAGGGTTCCAAACACATAAAATCTCGTGTTGTTTTCGTTTCTTGTATCTATTTAAGCTGTGTACTAATCTTTTGTAGACAAGCACACAAACAAGCTTGATCAAAGCGAATTGCTATCCCCCCACACCCCCCCCCCCCACCTCCCACCCCTCTAGCAATGTCAATATTTCCAACATGATAACATCCTCCTCCATATCAGTCATTTGCCGCCGCCTCGTCTTCCTCATTTATTGAACTTGTCCCTCCGCCCCTTCTCAAAGCAACCAACACTCAACTGAACTAGAACAAACAATAATATTCTAATACAATATCCTTTTAGTATCTAGTTGAAACTCCAAATTGGGTTAAAACTTTAAACCTTAATAGTATCTATGCTTTAGTTTAAGGCAGGGTTTAACGTGTCGTGCCGTGCCGGGCAGCACCCGCGGAAAACACTTTTTCGCTGGGACACCGAAATTGACACACTACGCCCACCGATTTCATGCGTTGCGGCATCATGGCATACGTCACGCAACGACAGAGGGAATCGCACGACAGAAAATTGCGCACGACGTGCGGGACAAAAGGAATCGCATACGTCGTGTGCAAGTAAAACGCATATAAGAGAAAGGACGAGCGGTGGTGGTGATCATCATCAGCAACAGGAGTTAGCGGCTAGGCACAGCAGCAACGAGGTGAAGTTCTCCTCGACGGCGGCAACAACACTGTATGTTGAAAAGGCCACGCAAGCGACGTCAGAGGTGTCGCGAGACTCCTCCGACGTCCCTGGATGCCTCCGGCTTCGCCGAAAGTGCCGCCGGCACGTTGCATGCTAGGGCTCCAGCGTTAAAAATAAAAAAATAAGTTTATTAATCAACATTTCCCACCTTAAATCCAACTTAAATAAGAAAAATAATAAAATGATTTATTTAAATCTAACATTTCCCTACTTAAATATTACCCTAATAAAAAATATAAAAATATATTTAAAATTAAAAAATTAAATAAGTTTTATTAATTAATTTTCAGATATTTTTCTATTTTAAATATTATTTAAAATTCTAAAAAAATAAAAATCTAAAAAAATTCTAATAATTCAATTTCATATTCTGATAATTTTTATTATTTTTTATTTTAGTGTATTATTATTTAATTAATATTCTAATATTTTTTATCATTTTAAATATATATTATTTAAATTAATTAATTATTTATTTATTTATATAATTATTATATATAAAGCAGTATTTTGTGTTAATTTATATACTTATTAGTTATTATAGATAGTATTTTTTTTATCTTAGAATCAATTTGAAATTTAAATCCATGAATATTAATTATTAAGATATTAAACTTTTTTACTTTTCGGATTCTTGTTCCCAAAATATATGAAACATATATTTTTGTTATAGAATATCTCTAGCTGATATGCGTAGGAAATATTATCCATCATTTTTTATTTTAAAATGTATCTACCTTATATTTCTAGGAAATACTATCTATTATTCTGTTCTTTATTTCAAAAATTTTGATAAATATATACTGTCAAGTTTATAATTCCTAATAGAGCACTTATATTCTTGTGCACTTCTGATAATTTTAAATTGAAAAAGTTGAATTAATATTCTTATAAGATTGTTTCAAGTTTACTTTATAAAACTGTGTTATAGAAAGATTACTTTAAAGAAGTTCGTTTTTAATATATTTAATTTGTAAGTTTATAATGATAAAAATATTCTTGACATGATAAAATGATGACCATTACTTGAGCTAGAAATGTGAATTATTCTTAATTTTTATAATGCATATGTAATGGCACCAAAACAACAATCTTATGATCCAGCTTGTAGACACACACGTTCAAATCCTTGCCTGTACCTGTTTCGATTTAAGTGGTGTTAGTTCGAATCCAACTTTTGGTGATGAATCGAGATACGCTAATGGACATGTGGAGAAATCAGTATCAATATTACATGTCATGGGATGATTATTTAATCTGGTTCTCGGAGAACTATGGAATTGATCTAAACAAAATGCTGCAAGAACCAATGCTTCCATCTGATTCACGTCACTCCTTTTTATATTAGTAAGGTAATATATTATAATGTATTAATTTTAATTCGAGTTATTGATAGATCAATTTTCTTTAAAGAAAATTATATTTAATTATTTTTTTCTAACAATATTAAAGTATTTAATAATTGAGAACTTGTATAAAATCAATATACAACTTATTTTTAAATTATACACAATAAACATATTTATCTAATAATTATTATATATAAATAAAAAATACCGAAATTGTATCGGCACGGCATGATACGATACCGAAACCGTATCGTTCCAATCTGGGATTGAAATTTGACACGAGTCGAGATTTTAAACCTTAGTTTAAGGAATGTTAAAGGTAATACATTGATCTGGTTATTTGTCTAGTTAGCTTAGAACTCATATTGGTAGTTCTAGGTTTAGCGTTTTATTATGAGTCTACATAGACCATTATTTCATTATTAAGCAACATAACATTTTTATTAAAAAAATTAAAAATACATATCTACAGCTAACACATTCTGTCATCTTTTTCCATCTTGCCATCATATTCATCTAAACTTGGGCATTGACATTGTTTTGCTTAAAGAGTTGTAACGAGAATTTGAATTTAATCCAAAAGGCACATATGTCTAAAAAATTAATCTTACTCAAAGTAAGAGGATTCCGCTTTTGACTGAAACAAATGGACTAGACATGCCGAGATATTAGAGATGTTGGAATTAGATTTTAAAAAAAAATAGATAGATAATAAAACGTAAACTTTTACACGAGATTCTCTTTTAGTTGTTGGTATGTTTGTATTGTTATGGAACTCATAAAGTATGTGATTAGAGAAAGGGCTTGTTACGTTTTGTCACTGAAGACGAAAAAATAAGATGGTTTCTGCATCCAAACCAAGGATATTGTATCAAAGGAGATCTATACGACATAAAGTCATAACTTAAATTCATATGATAATAGATATGTGATATGGAAACGATGGCAGAACATGGTATCTAGTGGCCGGGTGCATTAGCCACTCAATCACAAAAGGAATACGCCTTGAAAAAAGAACAAAAAATAAACAGAATTGAATATACACATACCATGTGATATTCATAAATGCAGTAACTACCTAAGCTTCCTGAAGGCAAATCAAGAGGATATCCTGTTTGAATGAAAATCTATACAAAAAACAAACTTAATCAGTTTACCATTTAAAAATAAAAATAAAAATAAAAAAGTAATAATATAAGTATAATGAGCCAATTGCAATTGATTTAACACCTCAGGATTTTTCTCCATTTCTGCTGTAAGTGCTCCTATTGACCCCGGATGAAGCCTGACGTCATCATCTAGAAACAAGACATACTTGCTTTCTTTATGCATACTTTCTACACCAACCTGCAATAGAATTGCATGATTTTAAACAGTTGTGTGCTTGATTTTATCACCTTAGATGCAGACAGTAATAGGTGTGAAATTAACTGCAAAGAAGTAATTTTGACAATGATGTTAAGCATAATGTATAGCACATTGAATTTAGGAAATAGTCAAAAGATTTTGATAACATAAAATTCGAAATATTAAAAATTATTTTTAAAAAAAATAGATTTTGATAACAAACATACTTGTTTAGTATGGTTTTTTACACTGTGAAAACCTTTTTCTCATTTAGTAGCAAAATTTTTGTTAGATTTCCTTCAGTAAAGTAGCGTCTCATTGCCAAAAAACTATGGCTAAACTTGTAACCCATATGAGCATGGTGCCAAAAAATTAAAAATACAAATATTTGAACAGCAGTTGACAATATTAGTTAATGCAGTACTAAACTGCCACAAGAAAGCCATGTCTTATTTGAAATGCTATTAGGATCATGATTTTCTTAAATAAAATACATTCGCTGATAGAGTTTTCAACCATCTTTTTTCACTCATCATCTGAAAATGATGCAGCGTGTATATATATATATAAGGAGATAGAGATGTAGAGACTCTTTTCAATTAGATCAGAAATGCATAATTTCATCTGAGATCAAAGCTAGAGTAGTGGATCAGTTCTGTACAGCAATGGCTCATTCACTGGAAAGGTAAGAAGCTAGAATGGAACTCTAGAGAGATTCCACATGTTCCTTTCATCAACTTTCATCCACAAATTTCAATACAAACTACCAATATAATCATTTGCTCCTATAATTTATTCACACATGTCAGAGTGTAAGCTGAGTAGCTGGTTAAAGAGGTTAGTTTTTCAGTTCCACCTGACTCAAATGTCCATATTAGAACTTTTTAAATAAAACTTTTAGAATACCTCTTATGAAAACTTGTCAAATGGGGTATTGTCAACTGGGGGGTACTTACCTCATTCTCAAACTTCTAGTATTCCTCAACTAGCTCTAAAAGGTAATTTTCCACAAAGACCTGCAAGTCTAGCAGTATTGTGGTTCCCCAATATTAGATAAGTGGGAAGGTAGAAGGAATTTTCATCAGTTCAGTCCATCCAGTAAACCAATGTGCCCATTAAAATATAAAAACTGAGTGGAAATCCTTGTGATTTATTTTTTTAGCTTTGTTGCTTTCTTATCCATGACTAGCTACTCAAAATGGCCAAATTTTTAGGCTCTCATCAATATCTCAAAATTTTAATAATGAACCACCTGCCATATTTTAGGCTCAACTTTGGCACACCAAGTAACACGATGAAAGGCACAAGCCATTGAGAATAAGAAGAAAAACAAATCATGAAGCTTCATAGATGAATAGCATGGATAATCTAACCTCCATATCTGCTCAAAATTATGAACTACTGTGAAGTGAGGAGTGAATGTGAGGCAAGGATAATAAGACTGGATGGGGAAAAAAATGTGTGCATCAAGCTACATTGTGTGCAAGCAACCAATAGCATCACTGAAAAATGTTAGAGAGCAACAAAAATTCCACATGGAACAAAATTATGGAACTTGAACAACCTATATCTTCTCTTGTTGAGCTTTAGAATCAGCAATTTTCATTTATTAGATCTACTGTACATGACTCTCCATATGTTTCCCTTTTTCTACTTTGCAAACTTAAGGGTACTACATAGACAGATTCTTCCAAAACATAGCTTCATGTCACATATCCTTGGGATCCATATATTATATCATCCTAACAAATTAAAGTTGCTTAGCAGAATCCTGGTAAATAAGTAATCTGGGATGACACTTTGTGGGAAGTGGGAATGACACGCCAACTGATAGTCCAAAGGGTCACCCCATTGACTAATCTTGGCATGATGAGCTAAGGCAAGTTTATTTATTCTTATAAAGAAGATAGAGGAATTTGCATTATCAGATACATAGTTCCTTTAGCAATCAAAACAATCTGGAGCTTTATTGGTGGTGTTTATAAGAAAGCAACTAGCAAAGTTGTGATGGCATTTGCATTTAGTTTTACTTAATTAACATTATGTTGTATAGCAGCACAATAGTGATCTTAACTCTCAAGAAGGTGAACTATACCAATTAAAAGCAAACAAAAACATATTGCTTAAGGAGCAGTAATCCTTTGCGATAACACTTAAAATAATTTACATACTAACTGATTATGAATCTTTTGACTGCATGTTGAAGATAGGCCAGCTACAATAATCTTTGCATCAATAGAATCCTGGAAATTAGTCATACATACCTTTAGATCAAAAATTTCAGAAAGATCATACAGAGAAAAGATTCAATAGCTAGAAACAGATCAATGATAAAATACACTTCTAATGGTGAGCTTTTTACAAAATCAATAGAACATAACAACATGCACTAGCATCACAAACTAAAAATTGCAATATGATAATCATAAATAAAAGTCATGTGCTAGAGTTTTGAACGGAGTGGATGGTAAAAGCAGCATTTATCTACAAAATTTTCAATGAGGTTTTACTAAATCAACAGAAGTTAATAGCATGCATCAATGGCCATGAACTAGAAGGTGGAAAACTAATAAAGTAATAATAACAAATAAAAGATTATTTTTGGAGGGCACTGGATGACAGAAGCAGCAAACCAATGAGAGAATCACTAGTATCTACAAAATGTCGTAATTGTGTATGTGCAACTGTGTTAAAAATTAGCAGGCTTTTATGACCTATATTTCTTGACAAACTGAAAGACACAACTTTGAGTTGCTTCATAATTCCTCTCAAAGTTAAAACATACAACTTGTAGATGCTAAGACCTTCAAAAATCATTAGTTGGCACTTAATGTTCATGTGAGATAGTGACTTTTAGCTCAAAAATATTTAAGGAAAGAAGTGCTCTTAGCTTTCACAGACAAAATACACAACGGTATACATCTACCTGAAATTCCGAGATGAGGGTAGAGACGGCATGGTAAGCTGGGTCATCGGTACATTCAACTATGAAAAGAAACTCAAGGGATCCTCCATAGAGTGAAGTTATCTGCATTGAAGAATCTACTAATGACATTTCAATCTAGTGAAATTTAGTTCAAATGAAAGGAACAGCATCTATAAACACCATCAGATATCAGCTACCAAATATATATGTGCAAGTTTTCTAAGCGATGATTAGTATGCAAACATGTAGACCATAAAAATGCTACTAGCTCACTTGACTTCTCCAATTCTGCAAATTATGTTCTCCAAAGCCTTTCAAAGGCATGATAACTGAGACTCTTGGCAATTTCACCTGAGCAGAGTGCTCGAGATCATTAATATCTTCACATAGGAATGCAAAACTATTGCCATTGGTGATATTATACTTCATTTGCCGTATGACTCTATTCCTGAGGAGAAAAAAAATCATGAATGAGCCTTCCTTGAATGAAATAAAAAAGCACGTAGCCCATAAATTTTAAGGTATTTTGGTAGGAAGTACCTGACACGGGAAGCAAAACCCCATCCAAGGGCCAAGGTTAAGCAAATTATGCAACCCTATACACAAACAAGGAAAAAAAATGCTCTCATTTTATATAACATTACCATCTGAACAATTGATTATAGACCTCTGAATCAGGGGCATGACCATATAACCATTAGAAACAGCAACCAAGATTGCTAACACTTGTAAAACTAGTAGACTATCTATTATGTTTTCCCTTCACAGCTGAAGCTTTGGGAGAAATTGTAGCCAGTCTTGCTTGAACCCAATCGATGTGATTAATTAAAAAGGGAAATATAAGCATAGTTAAGTGAATTTAATCCATGCATTCCGATTGGACCTGACCAGTTAGTCCACCTACCCACAGTGTTAACAACATAAGAGTACAGATGAAGTCTTTCCGAAAATTCTACGGTGGAGGACCTAGCATGTGAAGAACCAAACTGTTAACCAGTTTAAGGTTCATTTTTTAATCATGCAAAGGTATGAAATATGCCTTTTTCGATATTCAATATCATACAAATTTAAACACACACAAACACATTTCTTGGTAACAGCTTTAGTAACAGTTGTACTGGAAAATCTTTGACCATTTCAATGATCTAAGAACAGTCTTTCACAAAATTTATGTCCAACAAATTAGTGTGTTGCATCTCTCCAGACTACATTCACCAAATCCTCTCCCCTACAACAATCGATGCACCAAATAAGGATATTAATTTTCCCTAGAATTCGTTCCTCTGTTATGCAAAGTCATCCTAATTGTTTCTTTACATAGCCTTCAATGTGTTCAAACTATCTGTTGAAGTTCTTTTCTCCAGGTATTTACATCAAAGAACCAGATTTATGGGAGATTATCTTAGTCAAGAAAGAATCCAGACAATCATCCTGTCAATTTCAGACAAAAAATTTCGGATAGCCATATCCCTCCACATGTTGCCGATTAACAACCACTTGGGACTGAGCAATGCATTGAGTTAATAAAATGGTACCAAATAAAACCACAAGACACCTACTATCAAAAACAAGAGAGTCAAAGAGAAAACAACAATTCCAGATGTAGGAAACAAAAAGCATCTTTTTTTCGTGGTAGACCAAAAAAAACATCTTATATCATCGTCTCCTTTAAATCACTGTCAGGGGGTCACACCATAGGGTACTATTTTCTCGGGATCAGGAAACAAAGAAGTCGAAAAGGCTCGACTGAAAACCGACCAAACGTGCCCACCTGGATCTGGATGAAGATGGCGAAGGGGCTACAGCAAGCTCTGCTCGCCGCGGCCAATAGCGCGTCCAGAGCGTCCATCGCCACCATTTCTACGCGCGCTCCTCTTCCGTACAGGCCCGACGCACAAGCACCGAATCGCGTACGTCGGCTCTATGAAATATGCATGCAAAGAGGAGATCGAGGCACACCCTTCGTCCTCCGCCAGTCCTGGCGCCGCTCCGGTCTGTCCCGGAAACGAAGGGAAGAAACCGCGATTTGCCCTGATGGAGATATATCATAAATAAATAAACAGCAGAAATTCATACGCGAAAAACGTCTACACACATTCGTACCCTCGGTGCGACGCGCGGAAGCATGACAATCGGGTCATCTTCCGTTCATATCTACTGGTCAACGTGATGCACAATGCCTGTGCTGACACGTGTGCACGTCGGACCGGAATGAGAAGGATCCGCTGTTAGAGGGACGGCAGGGTTGCGGTTTCCGACGACCAGTCGTTTCCCTGAAAAGTGTGGATATGAGAGAGAGGAAACCTGTACGTTGTTTCATATGAGACAGCAAATGCCTGTTGCCAAGATCACGATTAATCATTAATAATGCGATATAGATATTTAATCGATAATAATTTTTTATATAAAGGACACTCCCAGGTAAGAAGTTCTCGTCGTGGGGTCTCTATTTTAATTTTATATTATATTTGTTAAGAGATTACTTTACGATTCATTTTGAAGTCACGTGATAATAATTTTAATGTTTAATAATAATTTATTTATATCATAAATACTAATATTTATGAATGAATCATATTCATTAATAAATAATTTATCTAAAAATTAAGAAAATTTTAAAATAAATAAAATAATTTATAATATTAAATTCACTTATTAATCCATCAAATTATTAAGATTAATAATTTTATTAATCTTAATAGTCAATTATTTTACCCAATAATCTTGAATAATATAAAAGTTTATTTCATTTTGACTCCTTTAAGAACTCAAATAGTATGGGATTTGTTGGTTGGAAATTGGTCACACTAGACAGTTCATTAATCCAACTTTTTAATTCAACTATCTATTAAATGAAAATCCATCAACTAATTTATCAAAAATATGACTCTCTGTAGATGTTTAGAAAATTGAAAATGTACAGGGAGGGGGGCAATATAAAAAAGAATAATAATTTAGAGAATAAAAATAAAGAATGAAAATTATAGTGAATGATATGACATCTTGCATGCACGATCTCCGACGGATTCACCGTGTCTCTCAGGGTATAGTTTGATTCGAGGCAGCGGCCGAAGGCCGCCGATTGTGTCCAAGTGATAATCAAATATGTGCATGTAAAATATCACGTCATGCCACATCATTCATTATGATTTTTATTCTCCCAATTTTATTTTCTCTATCATTACTCTATGAAAAACATGGCGGAATATAAAAAATGAGAAATAGATCACTCTTTAACTTTTGTCAGAAAGATAAATTATAAGATTAATTTATAATCCAGGTTGGTCAAATTATTAGGATAGAGATAAATAAAAAATAATAATTAACGAGATTTTTTTAATCTTGGATAATCGATTCGATCTCATGAAAATTTTTCATTGATCGTCAGAATAAATCGGGAAGCACTCGCAGTGGGCGGTCTAGAAGCCCAACATCCCAGAATTCACATCTCATTTTAAAAAAAATCTTATAAATACATCGTAATTAAGAATTAAATCATAAATATCTAAAATAGCGATTAATTATTTTACTACTATATCATACCTCTAGAGGCATGATAGAGACAAATAGATATCAATATGCTGGCAATAATGGAAATAGATATCAATATAACTTTATGACGAGTTGGCATCACTTGCCTTCATCAGTGAATTAGTCACATGTGTGGGACCCCAAAAATAAGGCCAATCCAACTAAACTTTTGTTCCTTGAAGCATTTGACAGATTGGAAGCCACTTGATTGGGTCTAGGCAGTGGCAATATAATTTAATTTTAAGCCGATAGCTCCACCGCACGACATTTGGTACAAAACATAACAAAAACAAAGATTGTTGATTTTGTGATAACTTCACCAAAAAAAATATCCATTATCGACGTCGAAAGTCTCATGTAACGTGGTTAAAAATGATTTGCTTACTCTGAGTATTGTATCAATTTATTTTAAGACTAATAGAAAAAATAAATCATAAAAATTATTAACTATTATTAACTTGGATATTATGACGTGTGAGAAAGATAGACATATTAATTTTATCACGTTCTAACCAGTGACATAGCCAAAAATTTTAATAAGAGAGGACAAATTCAATAAATTAACAAAAATAATACAACATAAAAAATATATAATAAAAGTCATATATTAACTTCATATATTTTTACAATATCACTCTTCGAGATTTCATACTTTGAAAATGCTATATAATAGCTTCATTATCAACTGTATCAAACACGTCTCGCTCAATATATGGTATCAAACAATCATTTACCATATCATCTCCTAACCGATTTCGAAGTGATGTTTTGATTATTTTCATTGCTGAAAACACTTTTTCTACAGTTGCAGTTGCAACAGGTAATAACAATGCTAATTTCAAAAGTAAATATATCAAATGATACAGACGATGTTTCTTCAATTGAACCATCCTTTTTGCAAGCTAGCTAATCCCTACAATCTCAAAAAATTGATTGCTACTCCGCATATCAAAAATAAAATTATCAAGTTGATGCTCAAGATGCATTAACTCTATCGGAGAAAAATCTGATGGATAAAACTCAGCAAACTGAAGCAATTTTCTTTTATCATAAGCAGAGAATGAATTTGATGGATCAAGTACAAGTCATACATAACAACAATTCTGTGTTCACCTCGTTAAACCGACTGTTCAACTCTTGAAGTTGTAAATCTATCACTTCATAAAACGTTTCAACACGGTAATAGTGAAGATTTGTCCTTCCTTCAATATTTCATCGTGATCTCCTATGGGAAACGAATAAGTCTTCCATATGCGAGGTGACTATCTCATATTTAACACAAAATAAAGAAACTTCATTCAGTAACAAATCCCAACCATCATCTCTCATGGTTTGTAGTTGATGTTTGCTTGATCTTACAAGAATCATGACATTTACAATGTCTTGATCTTTTCTTTGTAAAGCTTGTGATAATCATTTATGATTCCCAAGATATTCTTCATTAAGTGCATCTGAAATATAAACTCATATTTTCTAATCAATTCCAACAGATTATTTGCTTGTACCCTTTGCTTGTGATCTATTCCCTCCTCTTCAACAAATAAAAGGACATCAATAATTAAAGGATACAAGCATATCAAACTTAACAATGTATTATAATATGAACCCCAACGTGTACTCCCAACTCTTTTTAATGTCGTCTCTTGATTAATACCTTGTCCAGTGAAGTTATCACCATTATAAATTTCTTTAATAACTTTTTCAAATTGTTTCTCACGAAATATGTCTCTTCGCTTGTATGACGCTCCAACAATATTGTTTAATTGTGCAACAATGTCAACAAAAGTAGAAATTTTCATGTGATTTTCAGCAACAGCTACAAGTGTAAGTTGCAGTTGATAAGCAAAACAATGAACATAATAAACAGACTTATTCTCCATCATAATTAAGTTTTTTAAGTCATTGAATTCTCCTCTCATATTGCTAGCTCCATCATATCCTTGCCCTCGCAAATTATATATAGATAATCCATGTTGGCACAACAAAGAATCAATAGCAGTCTTAAGTGATAAGGCAGTAATGTCGCTTACATATACAATGCCTAGAAAGCATTCAACAATATATCCCTTTCATCTACAAACCGTAAAGCAACTACCATTTGTTCTTTAACAGATATATCACGAGCTTCATCAACCAATATAGTAAATAATTCGTCACCAAGATCTCCAAGAATAGAATTAGTAGTTAAATATGCAATAGATCTGATAATATCTTGTTGAATATCAGACAACGTCAATTTGAGGTTTGAGGGAGCATTGTCCAGTGTAACTCTATTGATATCCTCATTATGGTAGCAAGAAATCTTAATAGCTCAAGAAAATTACCCTGATTGAGTGAGTTTGTTGATTCATCATGACCACGAAATGCTAATCCTTGACGCACAAGGAATCTTATACAATCAATTGATGCTGTCAAACGAACACGATAATCGGCAACTACCTGACTAGATTGATTGACCAAACAAGTTTCAATATGTTGTTTTTGATTCATCAAGTCATAAGCTGCAATCATACACCTATTGTGAATACTGCTCTGATTTCCAACATGTTCATGAAATTTTTTTTCTTTCTCCAATTTTTAAATCCCTCAGTAACAAAAGAATCTCCACCACTTTGATCATCATGATCTGTTTTGAATAAATAACAATAAAGACAAAAGGCTGTGTCTTTTGCAATGCTATATTCTAGCCAATTAGGATGAAGACTAAACCATATAGCTAGAAATCTTGTTTCTCCTTTGAACAAGAACGCCAAGGAAATTCATAATTCTTAGGCTTAAACGGACCTTTTTGCAAATAGTAACGTCGAACAATTTCTCTTTCATTAACATTATACTCAAGGATATGCTTTCTTAGACCAGGATCACTAGGATACTCATTTGAGTCAACATTAGGAGGAGGTGGTGGAGGAGGTGGAGGAGGAGGAGATAATTTGTTTGAAGTAGGTTTATCACGTATTTTTTTAAAATACCTCAACATTGATATTTCACCTGATTGATCATCAACCTAATTTAATGATTACCATTTTCCAACAATTCATATTAAAAACAAAGAACAAACGAAATTGATAAAACTAACTTGAGAGTGAATGATCCTTTATTTTTCACATATACTGATAGAAATATTAAGTTAAATCAAACATCAAATTTGATTGTCAATAAAATTAATCATATTAATATAACAAATCAAACATCAAATGAACGGAAGATTTTAATATATCTGTAAACATTTGACATATTTGACTAGCAAACAAAATCATAAATATATGTAAAATTAACACTATAAATTTTTTAAATACTTAAATCAGTAATGGAAAGAAATCAAGTAAGAAAATTTTACCTCAATAAAAAATATTTGTTGTGGAGCGTCGACGAAGCGATGACGATAGCCTTAGTAGCAAACGACAACGACGCTAGCAACGATGTGCGGTGTGCAGTGTGCCATGACAACGACATGGATGACAACGAAAACAATGTGCGATGGAAGATTTTGAGGGTAAAATTAGGATTAAAAAAAATAAAATGGAAATTAGGGGAGGAAGAAAATTTGAGATAAAGAAAAAAAGAAAGGGAATTAGAGGAGGAAAAAAGTAAAAGGGTGAGGGAAAAAAGGTTCGATAGGGGAAGGGGGAAAATTTCAAGAAGGGAAAAAAATCGTCGACGACGGTGCGTGAAAAAACTCAAAAGTCGGTGTGAGAAAACACAAAAAAGAAAGAAAAAAGGTTTTCATTGGTTTTTTCTAAAAAAGTCCAGAACTTTTTAAATTTTATAACTAAGTCTTTTTTTAATTTTTTTTCATAATATTAATTTTTTTCTCCAAAATTTAGGGGGGCAATCGCGCCCCCCCTAACGTCGCTACGCCCCTGGTTCTAACCTTCAGTTCATCCCGTGAAAACTGAAAGCCTCATGTGACATGAAACTATAATGGCACAAGTATATATATCTTCATAGATACTTAAGTTCTAGCTAGAAAAATTTTGGTCCTCATGGGATAAATTGATGGCTAGTCTATGAGTGTTATCATCTTGAGGTCTAGGAGTCAAAATCTGACAAAACCAATATGCTCATTTTTTCACGTGCTAGTCACAGCATCCGAGCTAATAATTTCGTAATTTATTTCCTCCGTGTTAATCATAAGATAAATTAATGAGGACATTGGGGCGAACGAATCGCTTTGCCATCTAGATGGATTTATTTAGCATTTGTAAATCGACACCAAGCCTCCCTCTTTTTGTCTCTTATCTAGAATCAAGCATTAATATTCCAACATCTCTCTCACACACGCACATCTATGATGCTTGTCAAGGTTAGCCTCCCTCTAAGATTGATCCTCTATATCTTTGGCGTTAATGTAAAAGACCTTGCCTCCTCCTCTTCACTCTTAGTTATCGCCTCTCTGTTTCCCCTGTGGGTTGCTGATGGTCATCTTTTTTTGCAGTTTTCGGAGCCAGCAGGAGCCTTTCCCGAGTCCAGCTCACTCTTGGGAGTTCACCTCGCTCTTCGACATGATCATATTTGGCGCTAGAAGGAGGGCACTTCGCCTGATCGGGAGCGCAAGATGGAAGATCCTAACCAAGTGACAGTGACTGTCACACCAGAGGAGTACGAGTTCCTGATGGCTGCCCGAGCTCAGAAGAGCCCTCAACTGCCTTTACATGCAAGTAGTCCGACGACCCGATTTCCCGAGCCCTCGACTGTAGGCAACTCGACAGGTCGGGGGAACGCTGCCCGACCAGAAGGAGCTTAAATTCCATTCCCCCTGCATTCTACCAAGTCAGAGATGATGAGGCTCACTCCAATCCTATCGAGGCATCAGCATCCAGTCAGATGCACCGACAGCGCCCGACAAGGGAAAAGGCCCGGTCGACCCCCCATCAGCTCCGTCGGCACAGTGCCCCTTTTCCTCGCAGATTCTTGAGGATCCGATCCCCAAGCATCTCCGATTCTTCACCATACCGGAGTAATCGGGAACGAGCGACCCCGAGGAGCACCTAATGAAATTTGAAAGCGTTGTCCTACTTTACCAATACCCTGAGGGCGTGAAATGTTGAGTCTTCTTAATGACATTGTCGGGGTCGACTCAACGATGATTCGACCGGCTCCCTAATGGGTATGTAATTAGCTTCAAGGAGCTGAAGAGGTTGTTCCTGCAACACTTCGCCAGCAGTCGGATGCACCATAAAACTAGTCTCAATCTGTTCCGCTAAAGCAAGGCCTGAAAGAGTCACTCCGAGCCTACATCAAGAGGTTCAACGGAGTAACCCTGGACATGCCGACCGCCACATCTGAGGTGCTGATCAATGCATTCTCCCAAGGGATACAGAAGGGATATTTTTCCACTCGCTGATTAGGAAGCCGCCGAAGGACTTTGACAGTCTATTGGGAGAGGCTGTCAAATACATCAATGTGAAGGAAGCGCAGGCCACCCGGAAGAAGGAGGTCGTTAGTGCCCAAGCACCAGGTCCCACCCAAAACAGCCGCTCTCCTGGCGGGGCCATCTATAGACCTCGAGGGGCAATCGACCGAGTAGGGATGGAGCGAAGACACGTGCAGCAAGTGGCTCAAGGATGTCTATTGACCTGATGGAGACTCTACTGCACTTTTCACCAGAGCAACACATACAACATCGAGGAGTGCCGATAAGTCAGGAGAGGTCGGGCCCTTGCCACTCGGGGACGCTGGCGTTAGAACTATCTAGGGCTCGGTTCGGGTCGGGGAAGTCCTGCAGCCGTACCAGCGGCAGGAGAACCTAGGCGGAACCCACTGGTCTCTCGCAACCTATTCCCTCGGGAGGAGCAAGCCAAGTTCGAGGAGATGGACGAAGAACAGGTCAACCAGATGAACACCGTCCGAGGAGGGGTCCATGTGATCTCGGGTGGATCGACTGGGGGAGACTCAAATTGAGCCTGAAAGGCGTAGGCACGCCGATTGGAGATTCACTAGGTAAGGACGAGTGTCGCCCAGGCGCCAGGCCCCCAGTTAGCTTCGGACCGCAAGACTTGCAAGGATTAGAGGTCCCACATGACGATGCCTTGGTCATCACAGCCGTGATTGCTAATTATCAGGTCCACCACACCATAGTGGACACGGGCAATACAGTCAATATACTGTATAAGAAGGCTTTCGACTAACTACAGATTAGTCGTCCCAGCTGGAGTTGGTAGCCACACCATTGTTCGTATTCACGAGGAACCAAGTGCAACCAATCGGGCAGATACTCCTGGTCGTGTCCTTAGGCGAGGAGCCCCTAAAGAGAACCAGATGGTCTACTTTCTTAATAGTAGACGCCCCTCATCCTACAATGTGATCTTGGGACGGCCGACCCTCAATGAGTTCCGAGCGGCAGTCTCGACATTTTATCTCAAGATCAAGTTCCCGGTCGGTGACAAGGTTGGGGAAGTTAAAGGAGACCAGCAAGTGACGCGTCGGTGTTATGTGGATGATGTCCGGACCGAGAGTCAGAAGTCCCAGCGCACGTCCACCAGCTGTAATATGGTACATGCCTCCCCATGGGCCGAACTGCACGAGGACAAGGAGGAAGCTCAATTGCTCCCCGACCAGGCTGAGACCAGAGTTAAGATAGTTGCGGGCCTGCCGAACGAATTGAAGGAATCGTTGTTAGAGTGTCTGGCACGGAACCATGACGTGTTTGCCTGGTCGGTAAAGGATCTACAGGGCATCCGTCTGGAGGTTGCCGAGCACCATTTGCACGTGTATCCCAACGCCAAGCCAGTTAAACAGCATAACAGAGATTTCAACACAAAGCGGAACAAGGTCATCCGAGTGGAGGTCGAGAAGCTGTTGGAGGTTGGACACATCAGAGAAGTCCAATTTGTTGAGGCAATCAGCCCTTAAATGATTGGAAGATCATGATTTTGATGTGTGTGGTTGAATATGTTTAAGGTTAGAGTGTTATGTTGTATTTGATGTGTGTGATTGAGTTTGCAGGACTTGGAGAATCACACATGTTGGACATATCTGAGGGACGAGAGCCGAGGGAGGAGAGCTCCAAGGGCAAGCCGGGAAGTGGACTTCAAGGGTACACGTGAAGGGTGGCATGGAGGCAAGTCAAGGGAAGACTTGCGTGCGCATCCGAGGGACGATAGCCAGAGGAAGAGGACTTCAAGAGGTAAGCCAAGGGAGCAGACCTGAAGGCATACGTGAAGGAGAAGGTCCGGAGTGGCCGGAGCTGAGCTGAGAGGCAAGACAGTCGACTGGCCATGGGGCAGTTGACTGCCAAAACCCACAGAAAGTTTTCGGCCTCGGACCAGTCGACTGCCCATGGGGCAGCCGACTGGTATACCCTGAAAACTAGCCGTTGGCTAGCAATTAATGCTAGACCAGTCGACTGCCCTTGGGGCAGTCGACTGGTGCGGGGCTGGACAGACTGCGAGTTTGTCCTGTTCACCTATAAAAGGAGCACCTTTTTGCACGAGCACGGTACGGTTCCGTACAGTGTCGAAGTGTTGCTCGTCTGAAGATTGTTTCATACTTCCTCTCTCATATTTCTTCATCCTGTAAAGAGGAAGATCGACTGTAAAGGTTTCTCCACCTCAAGGAAAGTTTTCGATAGTGAAAGTGATGCTCGCGACGTAGATCCTTGGACTAGTCACCCATCTGGATGGATACCAAGTAAAAATATTGTTGTTAGCATTGTCTTGATTTCCTTTGCATATTATTTCCGCTGCGCTAACAATTTTGTAGAGATCAAACGACGATAAAGTGCTATTCACCCCCCCTCTAGCACGCCTAGACGATCCTTCACAATTCCCAGCCTAATTAGACAATGTGGTCCTCGTGGCTAAGCATGACAACAAGTGACGAGTCTGGATCGACTTCCAGGACCTCAACCGAGCCTGCCCAAAGGATTGCTATCCCTTGCCCAGGATCGACCATATGGTCGACTCGACCGCCGGAGGCGAGCTCATATCTATGTTAGATGCGTATCAAGGCTACCACCAGGTGCCCCCAGCTGTCGAGGATCAGGAGAAGATCAGTTTCATTACAACAAATGGTACGTATTGCTATACTATCATGCCGTTCAGACTTAAGAATACAGGGGCTCCCTACCAGCGCATGATGAACAAGGTCTTCCGAGTGCAAATCGGGAGAAACATCAAAGTGTACGTGGACGACATTCTGATCAAGACATGTTGAGCACCCGATTTGGTACAAGACGTGGAGGAGACTTGTCACATCTTGCGCAGGTATAGGCTGAAGCTGAACCCGGCCAAGTGCCTCTTCAAAGCTAGGAGCGGGAAATTCCTCGGGTATATTGTCACCGAGAGGGGCATTGAGGCCAACCCGAGCAAGGTCCAAGCCTTGCTCAACATGCCCCTACCACGAAACCTCAGTGAAGCACAAAAGCTCACCGGACGGATCACATTGTTATCTCGGTTTATCTCCCAAGCTGCCAAATGGGGGCTGCCTTTCTTCAAGACTCTTCGCCAAGCTACTAAATTCCAGTGGGATGCCGACTGTGATAAGACATTCGAGGAGCTAAAGGCCTATCTAGCCAAACAACCCGTCTTGGCTAAGCCGGAGGTAGGAGAGGTTATGTACGTATACTTGGCGGCCTCGGCTGAGTCGGATAGCATGATGTTAGATAGGCAAGGAGAGGTTGAGCAATAATCAGTGTACTTCTTTGCTCACTTATTGAAAGGTGCCGAGTGCCGCTACATGACACTTGAGAAGTTGGCTTATGTCTTGCTGTTAGCTGCTCGGCGACTTTGACCATATTTCATAGCACACCCGATAGTTGTCTTGACCAACAGCAGTTTGGGTCGGGTAGTATCAAATCTGGAAGTGTCGGGGCGATTGATCAAGCGGACAACCGAGTTAAGTGAGTATGACATACAGTATCAAGCCCGGTCGGCCATCAAAGCACAGGCCTTAGCCGATTTTTAAAGTGAGTTGCATTCAGAAGAAACCGAAGGGGTCTGGTAAATCTATGTGGACGGGTTGTCAGCTCGGTAGGGGAGTGGTATCGACATTTTGATGGTCTCTCTAAAGGAGGAACAGTTGCATTTGTCAGTCCGTCTAGAATATCGAGTCATAAACAATGAGGCAGAGTACGAGGCACTCGATGCAGGGTTGCAGGCCGTCAAGCATGTAGGCGTCATTCGGGTGGTGTTATAGTCGGACTCACAGTTGGCCACTCAGCAACTCACCGGTCGGTTTGAGGTCAATAGCAATCGATTGCAGGCGTTCATCGAGACCTATGAGAAGCTAAAGGCTGGGTTCCAGGAGGTCCAGTTATAGAAGATTCCGAGAGAAAGCAATCTATGGGCCGATGAGCTAGCTAAGTTGGCTAGCGCGGTGGGCGCTGGGTGCTGCCTCAGCCGATCAGTTAGACAATGCTGGTGATGTACATAGAGCAGCAAGCAGAGTTGGAGCTCGGGACGGACTAGAGAGCACCGCTAATTACATACCTGAAGAGTGGGGCACTCCCGCTAACCGGAGGAGGCCCAGCTCTTAAGAAAGCGAGCGGTGCAATATTTCTTGGTCGGGGATGCACTGTATAACAGGGCCTTTGCCCGACCGCTACTCAAGTGTCTAGGTGATGAGGACGCTGAGTACGTGCTAAGAGAAATACACATGGGGATTTGCGGTAGTCATGCTGGAGCAAAGGTCGTGGCTCGGAAGACGCTGCTTTAGGGATATTAGTGGCCGACCCTGCAGAAGGACGCCGACCGATTGGTCTCCACGTGCCTGTCATGCCAGAAGCACCACAACCTTCCCCACCGACCGGTCGAGATGATAAAAGCATCGGTGGTCTCTTGCCCGTTTGACCAATGGGGTGTGAACATAGTGGGACCTTTTCCTACTGCACCGGCTCAGAAGAGATTTTTATTAGTGACAGTGGACTACTTCTCTAAGTGGATAGAAGCGGAGGCACTGGCGCGCATCACCGAGCAGGCAGTAATCAAGTTCCTGTGGCAGAACATTTTATACTGATACAAATCCCTCACAAACTGGTCTTGGACAATGGGAGACAGTTCCAAGACAGAAAAATCAAGGAGTGGTGCTCGACTTATGGCATTCAGCAATCATTCATGTCAGTGGCGTATCCTCAGAGTAATGGGTAGGCGGAAGTGGCCAATCGGGAAATCCTAAAAGGATTGAAGACAAAGCTGGATCATGCGGACGACATGTGGGTCGATGAGTTGCCTAGCATCTTGTGGACTCAGCGACCACACCGAGGGAGACTACGGGTCACATGCCTTTCCAGTTGGTCTATGAAAGTGAGTCAGTGGTACCTATGGAAGTCGGGTGTGAGTCCGATCGGCAGAAGGCGTGTGATGAAGGAAATGAGGAAAGAAGACGCTTGGAGCTGGAGCTGGTCGAAGAAATCTGAGAGAAAGCTGCTGCCTGGATGTTCGCCTATCGCCAAAGGATGAAGCAGAGATATGACCGAAAGGTGCTAGCTAGGGCATTCCAAGTCAGTGTTCTCGTATGGAAGAGGATAAAGTCGGTCGGTGATGTCAGCAAACTAGAGCCCCAATGGGGAGGACCTTTCAAGGTAATTCATAAGTTAGCGTCCAGAGCATACTACTTAGAGAACGAGCAAGGACAGAAGTTGGACCGACCCCTGGAGTGTCATTCACCTCCAGCCTTATAGAGAACCATAGTGAGGATTTATGAGTCGGTTGTATTTCCTAACTCTGTAATATTAATAAATTGCCAAGATCCTCATAACATATGCAGGCACTCCTGACTCTCGCCTTATCAGCGAGTTATAAGTGGGCATGCCTCCACGCACCACTTGACTCGGTTTCCCCGATCGGATGTGTGGCGACCCATGCTCCTTAAGATCGGACCGACCAAGTGTCCAGACTCTCGCCTTATCAGCGAGTTATAAGTGGGCATTCCCCCATGCCATCACTTGACTCAGTTTCCCCGATCGGACGCGTGGCAACCCACGCTCCTTAAGATCGGACCGACCAAGTATCCAGACTCTCGCCTTGTCAGCGAGTTATAAGTGGGCATGCTCCCACGCCACCACTTGGCTCGGCTCCCTCAATCGGACGCGTGACAACCCACGCTCCTTAAGATTGGACCGACCAAGTGTCCAAACTCTCACCTTGTCAGCGAGTTATAAGTGGGCATGCTCCCACACCCCCTTTGGCTCAGCTTCCCTGATCAGACGCGTGACGACCCACACTCCTTAGAAGAGAACCGACCGAGTACTTATAGTCCTACTAAGTTGGCAAGTAACAAGCGAGCTAGCTCCAGGTCATTGCCTAACTTAGGGAACTCGACAGAATCTCATACTTTTTGATAAGGATCAGTAGTCAAGTCCCTAGAGCCGACCTCGCGAAGGTCAGAATGGCTAGAAGGGTCCCGAGTGCAAACAAAGTCTGATAATACTTAGAGAGGGGAGACAACACAGAAGTACACATGTACAGGATGAAGAGGAGAAATATATTAACTGGATACGACCATTACAAAAGTGAGGAATCATCCTCTACAAAGAAAAAACAAACAAAAGAAGAGAAAAAGGTAACTAAGCAAACCCCCCCCCCCTCGAACCCTTACTCGAAGGGTCGGAGAGCCTCCTCCCATAGCTGCTGGGTCAGGCCAGACAGTTTCATCGTGCTGACTGGGAGGTCGGGGGAGAATGTGCCCGTCTTGCTTAAGCTGATTAAAGGTACTGATTATCTGTTGCTTAAGCATGGGGTTCACCCGCCTGGCCAGCTGCTTGCTGAACGTCGCTGAGTTGATGTACTCAACTCTGTGGGCGTTCAACCGAGTCGCCTCTCCTACCTTATAGGCCCAGAGTTCTTCCAACTCCGCCCGAGCCGCTTCCCACTCGGTTGCCAAGCACAAAGTCATCTGAGTTCCTCAGCTTGGGCGTTGAGCTCCTCATCTCGGCTGGTCAGTGAGGTCATCAGGGAGTTTGCCAACTCTACTCGGGTAGCTAGGTCCTTCTCCTTGGCTGCTAGCTCCGCCCGCAGGGACTTAGTCGACTGGGACAGCTGGAGGAGCTCAGCCTTTGTTTTATTTAGCTCCTCCCGAGCCCGACTCTGGAAAACCCAGGCCTTTCGCTCGACATACTCCAGTGTGGAGATCCGGTTCTGTGCCTGGGTCACCACCGAGTCTGAGGTGTCGATGTGGGTCCTGACCACCTCTAATTGTTCCTCCAAGTGGGTCAACCTGTCTTGAAGGGCGATGATTTCCCCCTCAGGTCATTCAACGTGGCCTCATTAGAGACCATCTTTGCGTGTCGGAGCCGAGCCTCCAACTGCCCATGCGACACTCGACCATCATTCGGGCTTCAAAATGGGCCATCATAGCCATGGATAGGCTGTAGCAAGAGCCCCAGAACTGTAAACAAAAAGACAAGTACAATAATTTTTAGTGTCGAGTTAGGGAGAAACATAAGCAAGAGAGTAAAAAACATACATACCTCAGTGGCCTCCGAAAAAAGGTCTTAGCCCTACTGTTGGGGCCCCGGTAGTGCGAATCTCGGACCCCTTGGACGAAGTGGTCGACCACCGGTCCATAAAGGAGGAGCTCCTAGGACCGTTCGGGCAAGTCCCCGGTCGGCTTTTCCATATGAGGGTCGGAGTGCGAAGGCACGAGAATGTGCATTGGCGGCTAGTTGATTTGACCCTCTGCGGGAGGGGATCCCAAGTCATGTGGGAGGGGTAGCTCGGGAGCACTGGAAGAAGCCGTCCAAGCGGTGGCCTCCCTTGGTGTTGAAGGTCCATCCACCGTCTTTTTCTTCTTCTTTTTGGGTCGGGAGCTGGCGGAAGCACACACTGGGATGTCAGCCGATGGCGTGATCTCTTGGCTAGTGGCTCGGGCCCGTCAACACCTCAGGGCAAGGGGTTGGTCCTCCACCTCCATCTACTTGGGATCGACGGCCGGCGTGGCCTCCGAGCAGGCTGGAGATGGTGCAGGAGCGGGAACTGATGCGAGCGGAGTCACTTCTCGCTGCTCTAGTTGCTCGCCGACCCAAGACTCCAACTCGGCGTCATTCATACCGAATCCTTCCTCCAAAGCCGCCACAAGCATCATGGTTGTTGCAAAATAGTAAAATCTTAGTTAGCTATAACTAATTCAAAGGAAAGACAGGAAGACTTACCAAGCGAGTCGGGTCGGGGGGGTTGGCACTTGGCTGAGACCAAATGTGTAGAGGATCTCCTCTTGCAAGAGATTCACCCCGTGGAAGTGTCGACCGCCGATCTTGGATATGGTCGACTGATATGAGGGTAGGGAGCGATAATTTTTGGGAAGAGGAGATGAAGGAGGCAAGTCCTCGATCCAGGCGGTAGGCCAATTCGGGGTCGGGGTAGTGTTAATAAAGAAAAAGTGATCCTTCCAACCTTTGATAGAGGTCAGAAGTTTCGTCAGGAAGGAGATCTTGGCTCGAGCTTGAAAGAAGAAGTCGTCCGACTCTTGTTTCTTAGGATAATAAAAGAAATGGAAGATTTCAGGTTGCAAAGGAATTTTGTACAAGGGGAAAATAACGACCGACCCACAGATCAAGCTGATGGCGTTCAGGGCTAGTTGTGAAAGAGGGAGTTGGAAATATCGACAGATGGAGCAAATAAAAGGGTGAATAGGAAAATGAAGACCGGCTTGGAGGTGGTCTCAGAATAGGGTTATGTAACCGAGAGGGACACTTTCAGGTCAGTCGGTTGGGTCGGGTAGGCGGAGTCAGTGATCGGAAGGGATTTGGTACTCAGATTGAAACTGGTTAAGATCATGGAAATAGAGGTCGAACACCGCGGTGGTATACCACGGGCCGGGGGTTGAAGGAGAAGAGACCATAAGTTGGAAGTGCAAAAGGGAGAGGAACTAATCAGAGAGTGGGAAGATCACCATAAAAAAGGTGGAGTGCTTGACTGTTGTTGCTGGAGGATCGTCGGAACCCTAGCAGAGCTCACAAGCAGCAGGAAGGCAAAGGTAAAAGGTGACAGTAAAAGACTCGAGGGAGCAGTATATATAGGGTCAAGAAGTTAATATCGGTCGTCCGATGGAGATCCGGTGAAAAGGCGGGAATAATCCAAGCCGTCCACCTACGCCATAAATAAACCTCGAGAAAGCATGTGACGATTGCGGCGTGCTGACGTTTCGTTGCTCGGGAAACCCAATATCTGAAGGACATGTATCCGTCAGCAATTAATGAGAGAATACGAATCGACCCGTTGAGATTCGTGGGATAAGACATGAAAGACCGGGCGAGATGACGCAGGGCACACCGTATGTCAGTCACGCGGTGGGTGTTGGCAGTCGGTCGGTCGATCCCGGTGAGTTAGCCTGATTGCTGCAAATTATTGTCCAGTCAGTCGGACTTGACGCCTCCTTCGACTAGACTTTGAGGGGGATGCTTATGATCCCGACCTAGCCTAAGTGTAGCCTGGTCGACCTACATGGCATCGCCGAGAGACATATCATTGACAGAAAGGCTCTGATAGTCCGGCGTGGCAGGGCATGAAGTGGGTGCCACTTGGGTCGGGACACCCGATCGGAAGAGTAAACAGATTAGTCCCAGAAACGGATACCGAATACTCAGCTTAAGGTTGGCTGGTCAATACTCGGGCAGTGGCCAGTCAGTACCCTCCTTGTGTTCTGATCCTATTCTCAAAGGATGAATCGGCCTGGCTGAGTCTAAGTGCTCCCAAGACTCGGACGGTCTCCCGTTCTAATCCGTAGGGCATTTGTTGCCTAGCTAGATCTCACTCAGGGTGGTCGGTCGGCGCCCCAAATCAGGAATTGTCATTTTTCGATGGAGCACCTACTCCCTGACACCATACTGGTAAAGGTGGTACGAGAGTCGGCGTAGATCGACTCAGGCCTGACACCACTCGTGTCTGAATCACGGATATCCTGCTGACACAGAACTTGCCTGACATGCTCTGGCAATCCGTACCACAACGACCCCTGCCCATGTCAGAATAGGCGCCGCCGGTCGACGAGCTGATTGTTGCCCCTGATCCTGTCCCCACATTAGATAAAACGTGGCAGAAGCGGGGCAGAGGCTGTCGGCTCCCTTGGCTATATAAGGCTCTCGTCCCTTCATACGTAGGTACGCGCACAAGAGTTTTGCTACAGTCTTCTTCAGTTTTTCATTTCTTCCACCGGAGACTGACATGATTGTCGGAGTGCCTTGTCGAAAAATTATCCCGGCGGGTTGTTGATGGTCATCTTTTTTGTAGCAGGGCCGGCTCAAGCCTATTTAAGGCCCTAGGCAAAAAAAAGTCTTTAATATTGTTTTAAAAAAATTATTCGTTATTTCATTCGGACTTGTAACTGACAACCGACTTGATCGAAAATAAATATATTTAGAATTGTTTAAAAACTAAGAAAGATTAAAAAATGTTTAATTACTCAAATAAAAGACGAAAATAATAACTCTTAAAAAAGAAATAAATGAAATGGGACAATAATAGAAAAAAATCATGTTTCCATTTTCAACTTATCATCACCGTAAATCATAATAAATAAATAAATAAATAAATAATACATATACAAAATGATAAAACTCTATATAATCCTTAGAAAATGAAGAAGATCAAACCAGCCATTATCATTTATTAAAATCTAAATAAGTCATTTTTGGCACAAAATAAAAGAAAAAATAAATCATATTTTTTATCACCTAAACCAAAATAGTTGTAAATGATATAATAAAAATAAAAGGGAAATCAAAAAATATATTTCTGTAAATACATATAAATAAAAGTAAAACTTAATGTCTATCAAGGTAGCGAAATAACTAAGATATCCAATTCACTATTGCTCAAAAATAATAAAATTCTCTATTTCGATCGAACACAATATGAATAAATCTCTCAACATTTGAACTTAATTAAACAAGAAGCATAGTAGCACCAACCGAATCAACATGACAACGTTAGATGTAATTTCTCTTTCCCAATATCAATGAGCGAGAGAAGTACAAAGAGGGGGAGCTAGTCAAGGGAAGAGGGGAAACTCGAAAAAAGACTAATATTTTTTATTTTGCATTGTATGGATAAAAAAATTCTAATTCATATTCTTACTAATCAGAAGAGAAAACGTCACTAACAAAAAATAAATGTAATGAAAGAAGGCTAGGGTTGAAAGATATTGAAGAGGAATATATTGGATCTTATAAAATAACATACATAATAAAAATTAATTTTAAAATATTAAAAAGATAACCCTTTATGACTCTATCCATTGGAACCATAATAAGATTTTTATAAAATTTATAGTTTTGACTAAAAAATAAGATACGTAAATTTTTTATCAAGACCTTATTCTTTTCCCCATTCTCTTAAAATATATAATAAAAATATGTTTAATATATCAAAAAATAATAGACCCCAATAAAAATTGAGGCCCTAGGCATAGGCCTTAATGACCTATGCCTAAAGATGACCCTGTTTTGTAGTGCTCGGAAGTAGCATGAGTCTTTTCCGAATCCAGCTCACTCTTGGGAGTCTATCTTGCTCTTCGACAGGATCTTATAAGTCTAATAAATTTATTGATAATAAAAAGATGAAATCATCATCTCAATGACTCCTCTATAATTAATGACTCCTCATTATTTAAAAAATAGATAAATCATAAAAGACTTGGTCTAATAATAATAGTCATGCAAAGAAAAATTGGGATAACTGGTGGAGAATTTTATACCTGTTGAGAATAGACCCAAACAAACCTTTTAATAGTAATATTCTTGTATAAATTAATTGCATCAACTCATGTGGACAAATTTGATAAATTCATGAAGCAACTCAAGATTAAATTAATTAAAGGAGTGTTGAATGATATTAATTTTTAATTTATCTATTTAAATTTAGTTCTCTTATTTTCTTTAAAATTATCACGATTTAAACATAAAATCATAAAACATAATTCTATCATACTTGTACCTCATGACATAAAGACATACTATTAACTCTATTATTATATGTAATTTTATTTTATATTTGATAAGAGATTAGTTTTGCGATACAATTCAAATTTGTAATTTTAAAGTCACGTGATAACAATTTTAATATTTGATAATAATTTATTTATATAATAAATACTAATATTTATGAATGAATCATATTCATTAATAAATAATTTATCTAAAAATTAAGAAAATTTTAAAATAAATAAAATAATTTTATAATATTAAATTCACTTATTAATCCATGAATTTTAAAATATAAAAAATTTAAATAATCAGATAAAAGCAAATTAAAAATTCAAAAATATCTAAACAAATAAAACTCATATAAAAAAGAATCAATCCAAAATTATAAAACCATTTGAGTAATTTTATTAATCTTAATATTCCATTTTTGTACTAAATAATCTTGAATAATATAAAATTTTATTTCACTTGTCGTTGTGGGGTGGGGGGATCTATGACGGAATATAAAAAAAAATGAAAAATAGATATTAACTTTGTACTACTGTAATAAAAGATTATTATATTGATCCTCAAACACCTCTCACAATTCATCATCGAGTTATAAAAAAATCTATAAAATCAATTTATATAACTAACACTGTATTTAAAAATCATGGAATGAAATTCAATTGTATCAAAAAAAAAATTGAATTGAATTTCATGATTTAAAAATAATTAAAATAAAAAAATTAAATTTTTATAGAAATTGAAATTTAATAAAATCAAAAAATTAAAATCAGATTCAAATGGATATGATTTGATATGAGAATCGAATTCCAAACAATAAAAATATTAAAATAATCTTTCATAAATATAATATTTTATTCCTAATCTATCGACTATCAATAGTAAAAACAATTAAATTTATTTATTTTTACACTTATTCCAAATAAAAAAATTTAATTTAATTTTTTTATTTATCGATTTATTACAAACATAAAAATTTAATTTAAATTTTGATAGAATTTAATTTTTAATAAAATTCAATTCCATTTCATTTCGAGGAGAAATAATTTGGATAAAAAATAGATATAAATATAACTTTAGAATGAGTTGGCATCACTTGCCTTTATAAGTGAAGGAGCTATCGTACATTTAATGAAAAAATTTAATAAAATATTTAATAAATGATGTAATATTTTATATGTACATGTTCGATTATCGCTCGGACACCATCGAAGACGTCCTGTCAACGTTCCGAATTAAACTATACCCTAGGGGCATGATAAATTTATCGAAGATCGCTGAATATAAAATGTCATATCATTCACTAAATTTTTCCTTCAAATTTTTAGCATGTCATTCTCCATAAGTGAAATTAATCACATCTGTGAGACCCAAAAATGAGGCCAAGCCAACTAGACTTTTGTTCCTTGAAGCATTTGACAAATTGAAAGCCCCTTGATTGGCTCTCGGCAGTGGCAATACAATTTAATTTTAAGCCGATTGCTCCACGTAAGACATTCGGTACAAAACAAAAACAAAAATAAAACACGCGGTGATAAGCGAGATATGAAAAAAGTTCACATGGTAAGACTCGATTACCATCATATGATAAGACTCGATTAATACAGTACCCAAGTTATATGCTCCTTGACCTAGGTGGCAGCCCTAGGATTATGATACAGTGGCAGAGTGATTAATTATTATCTCATATATCTATAGTTTGATCTCCAATTATAATATATTTTATAAGAATTTTTCTTCTAAATGAGACACGAACTCTGGGATACTGAGCTTCTGAATGGTCCACCGTGAGCACTTCCTGATTTACTCTGACAGCCGATGGGAAACTTTCGTAGGGCCGTACCGATCATCTCAGGTTCACTTGTTATCTGATTCATTATTTTAGTTAACATAGGTGTCAAATGGTATGCCACTTGACTTGATCAACAATGAGGTTACAAGGCCCTCCCTACATGCTTCTTTAATAGCCCTTATGCTCCTTGAATACTCATGCTTCTTAGTACCTCTTAATGCTCCTTGAATGTTGTGTAGGCATTCAGGAATTTTGAGATCAAACTTATCATTATATTCATCCCAACTCCATTGGTATTCAAGAGTCAAGAAATCGAGCTACTATCTTTTGGATAGGAACAGGGTCACCTTAAAAATTCACATCAAATTTGAGATCCATATTTTGAATAGAAGTTGTGGCTCATCCTCGCAGTTTTACTTAAAGGTACTTCATCGTGATCGTCGACTATTTCTCTTAGTCTCGAACCAACGATATCTTCATCAGCAATTGTCCTCTTTAGGGCTCAGCCTCCCCGAGTGGGAGCCAACCAAAGGTCTTCTTTAGGGCTCAACCTCCCCTAACGAGAGCTAACCAAAGATCCTCCATATGGCTAAGCCTCCCCGAGTGAAAGCTAACCAATAGTCTTCTATAGGGATTAACCTCCTTGAATGGGAGCTAACCAAAAGTCCTCTTCAGGGCTAGAGTCTCCTCGAACGAGAGCTAGTGAAGGTCCTTTAACAGGGCCCAACCTCTCCTGTTCGGAGTCAAGCTATTCTCCACTAGTCTTGGACTAACATATTGTCATTTTCAAGAATCAACCTCCCCCCGTTCGAGGTATAACTATCCTCTCCACAAGTCTCAGACCAATATATTATCTTTTTCAAGGCTCAACCTCCCTTCGTCCCGTTCAAAGTTGAGCTATTCTCTATTGGTTTCTCAGACCAGTATATTATCCTTTTCAGGGCTCAACCTTCCCTTGTTCGGGGTCGAGCTATTCTCCACTAGTTCAGACCAACATATTATCCTTTTTAGGATTCAACCTCCCCACGTTCGGGATCGAGCTATTCTCTATTGGTCTCAGACCAACATATTTTTCTTTTCAAGACTCAACCTCCCCCGTTTTGGAACAAATTATTCTTTACTGTTCTTGGACCAACATATTATCTTTTTCAGGACTCAACCTCCACTAGTCTTGGGTTCTCCATATCAGTTCCTCAAGCAAATTCTCCGTGTAGGGTTTACTAATTGGATCAGCCTTACGACAGGCATGGATATCCTAGCAATGATTAGAGATTTTCTTTCTTGACTCCTTAGTTGGGAGCAAGTTAGCCTTACGACAAGCTCAGATTACCTTATAATAGACATGGATATCCTAGCTATGCACTAGAGATTCCTTCCTCAACTTCTTAGTAGGGGGACATATAGCCTTATGACAAGCTCAAAGCCCCTAGCTCTCTGGAAACTCTTTCAACCAACTCGCCACGACACAACAACCCAAACAATCAAATTACGCCTCCTTTGACTAGATTTGAGGAGGATGCTTGTGATACAAGAGATATGAAATAGGTTCACATGGCAAGACCTGATCATCACATCACCCAATTGGCATGCCCGTTGACCTAGTCAACAGAGTTGCCAAGTGGTATGTCTCTTGACTCGGTTAGCAAGGAGATTACAAGACCCTCCCTATATTATTCTTTAATACTCCTTAATGCTTCTTGAATGTTCTATAGTTAGCATAATCAGCAAGAATATGCACTAAAGCAGACAGTAAAATATAGATTCAGCAGTCTGATAAGAAAAAAGTAGAGTTAGGAATAGTTATTCGGTTGAAGCGCCGGTGTGCCGACTGCCCTTAGAGAATTGATTGCCGCCCTACGGTACAAAGGCTTCCGGCAACACCCTCCCAAGATCCGACAACCACGCGACATTCGTAGGTGTACTCTAAGACGAACGCTGTCTTCGGACACAACCTTTGATCGCACTAAGAGAAGCCTCAAGACCCGCAAAACCGGAAGAAAGCGAAGAGAAAATATTCGCTCAAAGAGAAGAAAAAAATCGAGAAAGGAGCAGATGTAGTAAGTCAATAAAATTTTGCATTCTATTCCCCTTTTATAGATCCGAAGAGGCAATAGAATGTCTCTTCGCGCTGAGGAGTCGCGGCCACGCGAGGCGTCACGCCGTGCGACGCTGAGGAAAGGTGCGTCGTGCGCGCCTGCTTGATTCCTCAACAAAAAAGGAATAAAAATAAAAAGAAAAAGAAAAAACAAACAAAATTGGTTTAGGAACCCAATCGAAATCTGCAAAAATGAACCGGGCCGCCCGTAAGCATGAGGCCCACGGGCTGGGGATTTGCACCCCCCCTGCGCGCGATAATCGCGTGCGTCAGCCCGGTTTATTGATTTCCTACCCAGACCCCCTGAAACCACCTGGTTTGGGCTCAGCCCGTGCATGTGTGTAGATCCTCTTAAGCTTTCTAAGCATAGTAGGAATGACTTCATATATAAGGCCTTCCAACTCTCTTAGCTTAGCAATGTGGGACTAAACACATACACCACCACCTTCAAAATATTTGAAATTCAAAACAAAAATCAACAATCCCCCACAAATTTCAAATTATTTTGGTAAAATAGAAAAAAAATAGGTCCTGAGGCTTTGTCGTAATGAGCTTTCAGTGAAAATACCTTCCGGTTTGAATTTTCACCTAAGTAAACCAATCTTATTCACACATGTTTGAAGTGAACTAAGTCTTGAACTTAAACCTTTAATATGTGAAAATCAATTGGCAACAACTCATCACAGGCGACGGTTGAATCCTTCTGGGATGGTACATTACGGTCATGCCACCGAATCTTGTTTCATAAGTGTTAAGGAGAGTTGCCCAGACCCCCACACTGCGGCCTCACAGTTACACTTACATAGGTGAGTTCTCCAAGGATGTACTGTAAGCATCCTGTCATAAAGACCTCGAACTCATTAAGAGTCTTAAGCTCATCCTTACTAGCAGTCAAGCTTCTATCCAGGGAAGAGACTTTGAGATTATATCTCAATCAATTTATGCTAACGGTTCACCCTTATAGCTTGTTTATACCACATTGAACCTACTTCTTGGGATCTCCAATTAAACAGGTTGAGTTGCCGCTATAGATGAAACCAGAATAGGCCTCAGTCTCATTCCCTTACTAGATCTCTTGATTTTCTCAGAATCAAATCCTTTTGTGAGTGGATCAGCAATATTGTCTTTTGAACTTACAAAGTTCAATGACACCACTCCTAGAGACACTAGCTCACAAACAAACTTCAATCTTATTCGTACATGTCTCTTCTGTTTCTGGTTATACTTGGAGCTTCTAATCTGAGCTATTGTTGTTTGATTATCACAGTTCACTGAGATAGGAGGTATTGGCTTCATAATCAAGGGAATCTTAGTAAGAAGACCCTTAAGCCAATCAGCTTAAGTTACTGTGGTATCTAAAGCACACAATTCTGCCTCAGATGTAGAACGGGATATGATCGTCTGTTTAACAGACCTCCAAGCAACCGCACCGCCTCCAAGTGTAAAAACATAGCCAGTAACACCTTTACACTCAACAGTGTCAGCTATCCAGCTGGCATCACTATATCCCTCCAGGACTGCAGGGAACCTCCCATAGCACAAGCCAAAGGATATAGTACCCTTTAGGTATCTGAGTACTCTGTCTAATGCATCCCAATGTGTTCTGTTCGGACAGCTGGTAAACCTGCTCAATTTAGTTATAGCAAACGAAATATCAGGTCTAGAACAATTTGCCAAATACATTAGACTACCAATTATTTGGGAATATCTTAATTGAGACACAGTCACGTCACTCTTATTCTTGTGGAGAGTCTTTGAAGAATCATAGGGTGTGACTACAGATTTTATGTGGCTATAGCCATATTTCTCTAACACTTTCTCAACATAGTGTGCCTGAGAAATTGCTATTCCATCAGTTGAGCGAGTCAACTTCAGCCCTAAAATCACATCAGTACAACACATATCCTTCATATCAAACTTACCACTTAAGAGAGCCTTGGTCTCGTTAATAATTGAAAGGTTAGATCCAAAAAGTAAAATATCTACACATAAACATAAAATGATACATTTATCACCTTTCATTTTAGTATATATGCATTTATCAGAGTCATTAATTTCAAAGCCAAATGTAGCATAGCTCTATCAAATTTTTCGTGCCATTGCTTTGGGGCTTGCTTCAAACCATAAAGAGATTTTACTAACTTATAGACTTTATTCTCACTTTCAGAAACTACATATCCCTCTGGCTGATCCATATATATCTCTTCTTCAAGATCTCCATTAAGAAATACTGTTTTGACATCCATTTGATAGACCTCAAGATGATATATGGATGCCAGTGCTATCAATACTCGGATTGTAGTAATTCTAGTAACAGGGGAATAAGTGTCAAAATAGTCAATCCCTTCTTTCTGTTTGAATCCCTTAGCAACCAAGCGGGCTTTGAACTTATCTACTGACCCATCAGGTTTTAACTTTCTCTTAAACACCCATTTACATCCAATGGTGGTGCAACCAGAAGGCAAATCTACTAACTCCCAAGTGGCATTAGAGATAATAGAGTCTATTTCATGTTTAATAGCTTCTTTCCAGTGCTTAGAACTACACCAAAACAGGTATTTTGCGACGGTTCATTATGTGATTTGCGATGGTTCAAACTGTCGCTATTAACTATTTGCGACGGTTCTGAAACTGCCGCTATCTGTAGTGTCGCCAGCCATTTTGCGGCGGTTTTGAGCAACCGCTGGTACAACCGCCGCGAATTATTTTGCGGCGGTTTGGGTGACAGTTAAACCGCCGCAAATCACATGACTAAAAAGTCACGCTAAAAGTTTAACAACGGTTTAGAAACCGCCGCTACACCGTGAATGATGATTATAGCGGCGGTTTCAAACCGCCGCAAATGGTAAATGGTGATAATTAATAGCGGCGATTTTGGTGGTGATTGAACCGCCGCAAATCACTTTATTAAAAAGCACGTTAAAATTTTAGTGGCGATTCCCGAACCGCCGAAAACAAAAAATTTTTATAGAAATTTCAACCACCACAAAATTTATTAGTATGAAATTACTAAAATTATTACGACGATTTATGAAACCGTCATTATTAGTTAACATTGTGCTCAACCAATTTGTATGCAATTTGAATTTGTCACAACTAATTTAATTCAAAAGGTATTTAAAACAAACCAATACATCAAATGCAAGTTTATCTTGCTAATGTCTAAGCAAATACAAATCCTTAACATAAAAAAAACTTAACAACAGTAGACTTGTAATCTAAAGAAAAAAAAGACTAAGGGTTAGAAGATGATGATAGTCCTTCATTTTGGGGTTCATGACTAGCCTCGGAAGAACGCCTTCTAATGGTGAGCTTATGTCTGTTGCCTGAAATTAGATAAAACGTCAATATTAGAAGTTTGATCCTGTAAAAAATGTTATAAAAATACAGATGTTATATGAGACAGAACTTAATTGCAAGCAAAGACATATTGCTATCAATCTATCAAATTATAGATTAGACATAAGAAACAATATAAACACTCAAAACATCCAAAATATATTTAAAACTTACATTCTTTTTTTAGGCCTCATCATTGACATAAGATCCATCTTTTTTTATGTGAGCAACAAGAAACATTGTAGCTATTTTCACTGATAGTGTCATCGATGTTCTCTCCTCCTGCATCCCTTACAAACTTCATTGCAATATATAAAATAAGCATATAGTTTGCACATTTCAATCATATGAGTTTATAAGAGCTGTGAAATTCCTAACCTCTTATTCGAAACTTTCTTTGGAAAATGACCATACTCCCTGCACAGGTACAGTAACCGATCGATACGAGTTCAATAAAAAGTGCTAGTATCATGTTATAAATTTGAACTTCACCATTGAACTAAAATTTCACCAAAATGAACAAAAACAACACTTCAGAAAAACCTGGTTATACACCACCCATGCTACAATGGGCTTGAACTTGGATGTAAGATTTGCAGCAGCTTTTTTTAAGCACATATAATTTTCTTTAACCTGCAATATTTTTCTATCGTGCACAAGGGCATATTGTTTTGCCATCAACTGAATTGCGTTCAAAGGCAAAATCAATGAAACCCCTAACCCCTTGTTCATACTCTCATGAATTCCGCGGCTTAGTTATCCATGTCTTATCCATTTGATTGCTGTTAGAATCGTCCTATTGAATTAAAAAAAAATAATTCAATAGAATACTTGTATATAAACTATTACTACTTTGATAAGAATAGGTATTGGTGAATCTTATAAAACGAGATTATAACAAAAAGACATACAATCTAACACTTGTGTGAACAAACCAAAATATCAACCTCCCCAAAACAACCAAATTAAACAAGAAAGTTAATGCTCACCCAAAACAACCGAATATTACCGTGCAATGCTAACAAAGAATTACCAGATACTAAGAAATGTACGAAAAGGTGGTGCACAACAATCACTACTAAAGATAGTAAGGCAGCTCAGGAAGGTCTGCAATCATCCTTATCTTATCCCAGGTACTGAACCAGAATTTGGTACAGTGGAGTTTCTGCATGAAATGCGGATTAAGGCATCCGCAAAGTTGACGTTATTGCATTCTATGCTGAAAATTTTATACAAGGAAGGACACCGAGTTCTTATATTTTCTCAAATGACAAAGTTACTTGATATTCTAGAGGATTACCTAGCTATAGAGTTTGGCGCTAAAACATTTGAAAGGGTGGATGGTACATTATCAGTTGCAAATCGTCAGGCAGCAATTACTCGTTTCAATCAAGATAAATCATGATTTGTTTTCTTGTTGTCCACACGTTCTTGTGGCCTTGGAATCAACTTGGCTACTGCGGATACTATTATCATATATGATTCTGATTTTAATCAACTTGGCAACTTGCTAAAAGGAAATTGATGCTAGATAAACTATTTGTTAACAAGTCAAGATCACATAAGGAAGTGGATGACATTCTTCGTTGGGGTACCGAAGAGCTTTTCAATAAGTCTGATTGTGTAAATGGATCTGATGCTACAAATAGCATCAGTAAACCTGCTGCTGTTCCTGATGGTGAGCATAAACATCGAAGGAGGTTTGGTGGTTTAGGAGATGTATACAAAGATAAATGTACTGAAGGTTCTACAAAAATTATTTGGGATGAAAATGCAAGCATCATCCCCAACAAATTCAGAACACAATATAGCAATGATAAAATGATACCTTCAATATGTTGTGTGTGAGCCGTGACACCGAGATGGCGAGGGTGTGTGAGGAAGGGAGAACGGCGAAAGGCGAACGGTGAGGAGGGTGTGTGATGAACGGTGAACGGCGAACGGTGAGGAGGGTGTGTGATGAACGGCGAACGGCGAACGGCGAACGGCGAAAGGCGAACGGCAAAGGCAGTGAACGCGAACGGTGAGGCGAACGTGAACGCGAACGATGAGGCGAAGGAACGCGAAGGCGGCGACTGCGTTTAGGGCAAACGAATGGTTCCACTCCCTAATTCCTGTATTTAAAAGCCTTCTTAATTAAATGATTTTTATAACTTTTTAAATTAATCATAGATTGTGATACAATCGTTAATAGCTAAAAAAAATTATTAGCAAAAATAATTAATAATTTTCATTAATTAGTAACAAATTATTAACAGAAAAATATTATAATTTTTAATTTAGAACCTTAAAAAATATTAAAAATTGAAAAAATTTGTTAGCAAAAAATAAATAAATAATTTTTTTTTTCAAATTTTATATCTTTTTAATAGCTAATAATTTTTTTAACAAAATTAAATAAATACATTAGTGCAACATTTAAAATATAAGGCAAATTTTAAATTTTTGTAAAATTTAAAAAATTTTATAGTTGAAAATTTTTACGACAGTTTACAAAACCGCCGCCATAAGATAATTTTTTACGACAGTTTCATAAAACCGCCACTATATGTTAACATCAGATGTGACCGCCACGTAAATCGCTGATAGACTATAATAATTTAGCGACGGTTACCATGAAACCGCCGTTAAATTCTATTATTTTATAGCAGTTGCCAAACCGCCGTAAACACCGTCGTAAAATACATATTTTGCGGCGGTTTTATAAACCACCGCAAAACAACCGTCGCGAAACTAACTTTTTGGTGTAGCGCGATTCAGAAGAAGCCATAGCATCTCTATATGTCACAGGGTCACCTTCTATATTATAGGTGATAAAGTCTTGGCCTAAATCCTTAGACACACGTTGCCTCTTGCTCCTTCTCAATTTTGTACACTCACTAGATTCATCTAATCTAGAGTGACTTGAGGAAGATACACCCACTAAGGATAATGGGACCTCTATGGAGGCAGAGTCATCTCTAGTAGGAGTACTAGAAATAGACTGAGGTGTTCTAGTCTTCATAAGAAATATATCCTCAAAGAATGTAGCATTACGAAGTTCTACAATAGTGTTTGCATCTATTCCAGAAATTTCTGATTTAATAATCAGAAACCTATATGCAGAACTATTCTGAGCATAACCCAAGAAGACACCATCTACAGTCTTTGAACCAAGTTATTTTCTTTTATGTTCAGGTACTAGTACTTTTGTAAGGCACCCCCACACTTTAAGGTATTTCAAACTTGTCCTTCGACATTTTCAAAGTTCATATGGGCTTTTATCCCTTGACTTCATAGGTACTCTATTTAACACATGACAAGCAGTATATATAGCCTCCCCTCATAAGAAGTTGGATAACCCAGAACTGCTTAACATGGAATTAATCATATCTTCAAGGGTTCGATTTTTGCGTTCTGCTACACCATTAGATTGAGGACTATATGAGCAGTGATCTCATGAATTATACCTGAATCTTGACAGAATTTTTGAAACAGATTTGAGGTGAACTCTCCACCCCTATCAGACCTTATCCTCTTAATGGTTTGGTTTGTTTGATTTTCAGCTTCAGATTTGAAGATCATAAATTTATCTAAAGCTTCATCTTTAGTTTTCAGCAAATAAACATAGAAATAACGAGAGTAAACATCAATGAAGGTAATGAAATACCTTTTATGGTCTCTCGTAATTATACCGTTAAACTCACAACAGTCAGTATGAATTAATTCTAAAATATTAGAATTTCTATCAACTGATTTGAAGGGTTTACGGGGCTATTTATATTGCACACAAACTTCACATTTTTTTTTATCATTTATGGCATGCTTAGGTATGATGTCAAGATTCATCATCCTTTTTATAGTTTGAAAATTAACATGTCGTAATCTATCATGCCACACATCATAAGACTCAATGTTATAAGAACAACCAATATCACTAGTTTTATTTATAGTCGTATTTTCAGCATTGAGTTTAAATAAACCTTCATTAAGGTAACCCTTTCCAATAAAGGTTCCTAAATGTAACAATACAACTTTATTATATTTAAAGTTTAGCTCATAACTAACACGAACTAATTTTGACCCGCTAATCAAATTCCGTCGGACTGCTGAAACATGATGCACCTCATGCAGTGACAGGACCTTCCCTGAGGTAAACCTCAAGTCAACTCGTCCAATCCCTAACACTCTAGCTGTAGAATGATTCCCCATGGTTACGGAAGTGCCTTCAATTACCTGATAAGTAAGGAAGGTAGAGCGATCAGCATAACAGTGCACATTAGCACCTGTATCAACTAACCACTCATTGGGTTGATAAATCAAATTTAGTTTGGAGTTAAAGGAAACAAACTCATTGCTGGTGCTGGTCACAACATTGACTTGTGCCTTGGTGTTGGGCACATTGTCTTGGTTCTTCTTCTTGTCCTTCCGCTCAGGACAGAATTTGGCAAAATGTCCAACTTGTCCACAAGCCCAGCACGGCTTAGTCCCATGCTTCTTCTGAACCTTTGATTTGGGTTTCATTTTGTTCTTCATTTTTTGGTTTTTAAACTTGTTCTTGTCAGAAGAGACCACCACATTTGCCTTTGGAGCAAAATCCATAGGCATTCCCTTATCATCATCCTTATGTTGCTTCCGATGTTCTTCCTCGATATTTAAGGCAATCATTAAATCTTCAAGAGAGATTTTACCTCTCCTGTGTTTAAGTGTCATGCCAAAATCTTCCCAACTCGGAGACAACTTTTCGATGAAAGACAAGACTTGAAGTTTCTCGGGTATCGGTATATCTCCCTCAGCAAGACCGTGAATCAAAATTTGAAATTCATGAGTCTGCTCAATGACAGATTTACCCTCAACCATTTTGAAGTTTAAGAACTTCCCCACGGTGTACTTCTCTAAACCAGAGTCCTCGGAGTTATGTTTTTTATCCAAAGATTTCCATAACTCTTTGGCCGAGGTTTTAGAGCAGTACACATCAAATAGTACGTCTGAGAGGGCAGACAGGATTCTCCCATGGTAGAGATAATCCCTCTGTTTAAACCTCTCGGTGGCAGCACTATGGGCAGGTTCTTCTTCATCAGGTGAAGGAGGATCTGATTCTATAACGGAGAAAAGCCCCAGTGTAGTAAGCCAAAACTTCATCCGTTGTTGCCAACATCTGAAGTTTTGCCCGGAAAACCTCTCGGGTTTGGCGCTAGCCTCATCAGACCCCGACGTTCTAATATTTATCATGTCTACTTAGGCACAAATCAATTCTCTAAGATTATAGTTAGCATAATCAGCAGGAATATGCACTAAAGCATACAGTAAAATATAGACTCAGCAGTCTGATAAGAAAAAAGCAGAGTTAGGAATAGTTATCCGGTTGAAGGGCCGGTGTGCCTACTGCCCTTAGAGAATTGATTGCCGCCCTACGGTACAAAGGCTTCCGGCAACACCCTTCCAAGATCCGACAACCACGCGACGTTCGTAGGTGTATTCCAAGACGAACGCTGCCTTCGGACACATCCTCTGATCGCACTAGGAGAAGCCTCAAGACCCGCAAAACTGGAAGAAAGCAAAGAGAAAAGATTCGCTCAGAGAGAAGAAAAAATCTAGAAAGGAGCAGATGCAGTAAGTCAGTAAAATTCTGCATTCTATTCCCCTTTTATAGATCCGAAGAGGCAATAGAATGCCTCTTCGCGTTGAGGAGTCGCGCGGCCACGCGAGGCGTCACGCCGTGCGATGCTAAGGAAAGGTGCGTCGTGCGCGCCTGCTTGATTCCTCAACAAAAAAGGAATAAAAATAAAAAGAAAAAGAAAAAACAAACCAAATTGGTTTATGAACCAAACCGAAATCTACAAAAACGAACCGGGCCGCCCGTAAGGGTGAGGCCCACGGGCTGGGGATTTGCACCCTCCTGCGCGCGATAATCGCGTGCGTCGCGCCCGGTTTATGGATTTCCTGCCCAGACCCCCTGAAACCACCTGGTTTGGGCTCAGCCTGCGCATGCGTGTAGGCCCTCTTAAGCTTTCTAAGCATAGTAGGAATGACTTCATATATAAGACCTTCCAACTCTTTTAGCTTAGCAATGTGGGACTAAACACATACACCATCACCTTCAAAATATTTGAAATTCAAAACAAAAATCAACATGCTTATGCTCGTTAATACCCCCCCCCCCCCAACCCCCCCCAAAATGCTCCATGAATCCCCCCAAATGCTCCATGAATGCTCATGAATGACTTTTTAAGAGAGGGGAAAACACCAAAAAGGAAAGAGGGGTCATCTCATATGCTCACTTTTCCTGTTTATTATCTTATTTTCGTTACTATCAAAACCTCCATGCTAATTTGGGCATCGGAGTAGTTTTGTCGAGCTTTCTAGTGAACCCTTTGATGTTTATTACTCCCTGCAAGAAATATCCGCACTATAGGAAGAAATCTAAAAAAAATAATGAACCTGGTAATAGGCAACCCCTGGGCTACTAGCCTGGCCCCATAGAAGTTTTCCACCGATCGTCATAGTAAATTAGGAAGCGTATGCAGCGGGCGGTCTAAAAGCCCAGTATCTCAAGGTTTGCGTCTCATTTGGAGAAAAAAATCCTATAAAATATGCTGTAGCTGGGGATCGAATTGTGAATGCCTGATATGACGACTAGTCACCATGTTGCTGCACCACAGCCTTGGAGGAAAAAATGATGTACCATATAATAGGCGAACCTAAGTCAACTGGCCTGACTCGGTTCCATGGAAGTTTCCCATCGGCCTCTAGGATAAATCAGGAAGCACTCGTCGTGGACGATCCAGAAGCCCAGCATCCCAGGGTTCATGGTCCATTTGGAGATATTTTTTTTTTTTGTAAAATACGTCATAACTGGGGATCAAATCGCAGATGTATGGGAGGACGACTAGTCGCCCTGCCGCTGCACTATAGTCCTCGGGCACTATGAGAAGAAATCTAGGAAAATGCCTCGACGCCATCATTCTTGATGCCACGATGGATTTCTACCATCGCATTATTGTGGTTAGATTTATGGCCCGGCGCCATGGTGGATTTCTATCGCCACGTCATGATGGTGAAATATTCATACTGAATCATGCGGATTTTGTGATGACTTTACCAAAAAAAAGACGATTATTGATGTTTTAAGGTCTCATGCAATGGAACTACAATGACATAAGTGTATATATATATTCATTGGCACTTAGATGGATTTGCATCTATAAATCTTTGAAATTCGTTATGAGCTAAGTTATTCGACACCGAGCCTCCCCCTCTTTGTCTCTTATTTAGAATCAAGCATTAATATTTCAAAATACATCTCTCACGCACACAGATCTATGATGCTTGTTGAGGTTAGCCTCCCTCTAAGTTTGATCCTCTACATCTTTGACGTTAATGTAAAAGACCTTAATGCATCCTCTTCACTCTTAGTTATCGCCTCTCCTCTTTCCCCTACTCATCACTATCAATAATCATCCATCCTCTTTCTTTTCTCCCTCTTCAATCATGTTTGATATCAATATTGCTATACATCTTTAAAGATCATCCTCCCACGGACTGATGACTAGCACATAATATATGTTATCACAATAAGATATGAGGTCAAATCTTAGTGAAGTTAAGTGTCTGTTCTCTCTTAATTATGTGCTAGTCATTATCTGGACTAGAAGTTCTCGTGATATATCTTTTCTGTGTTGACTCTAAAACGGATTGGCAAGGATACTAAGACGAGTAAATCACCTTTTACCATGATTACCACCCCGATGTCAATATTGATATGCATCTTTGAAAACTGCCATGTTCGTATTCTCTCAAACTCTAGCCGAAAAAACATCCCAGCCACTAAGTCCTTACGTATCCTGATTTATTTGTTTATATATATTTTATCATAATATCCATGATACTGGACCATATGAGATGAACACATCCTCTCTCTCAAAGTCTAGCAGGCCTCTTTAGGGAGTGTTTGGGAGAGCTTCTGCTTACTGCTTTTTAGCTTCTAGCCATGCAAAAGTGCTTTTGAGTGTTTGGGAATGTCAGATTCTGCTTTAACTTCTGCAACTTTTACTCAAAAGCTAGAAGTAACAATTTGATGCTTTTTTCTGCTTCTGCTTTTTTGCTTATGGTGTAGAATTAAAAGTTGGCATTTATACCCTTAATAAATTTATTATTTTACATAATTACCATCACATTTTTAAATAAAATCTTATATTTTTATATAATTTATATTTTCAAAAAAATTTATACATATTTGTATAAATTTATATAAATTTTATTATTTTATTATTTTTTATATTTTTATTAACTTTATATTTTTTTTAAATATATATATTATTAAAAAATAATTTTGATATAATATTTAAAATATAATATTAAATATATAAAATATTATAGATCATGTATCAAAATTATATTTAGATAATTGAAAAAAATTAATTTTGATAGTTTAAGGATATTATTGTCATTTAATTAAAAATTAAGCTTAAAAGTGATTATTCACCAAACACTCAAACTTTACCTTGTATCAGCTTTTGACTTCTATTTCCAAACACTGCATGCTTTAGCTTCTTACTAACTTCAAGATAATCACTACAAGAATCACTTTTCAAGAAGTAAAAGCTCTCCCAAACACTCCCTTAGTCTTCTATTGATCTTTAGTCTTTTATCTTTTCTTTTTCAGAAAATTTTTATTTTTAAAAATTAATAAGTTAATTTATAGTGTCAAAGTGTTAATGTTGATTAGTAGCTAAATATATTTATATAAATTATAAATTTTGTGAAAATTATTGAGATCAAAATGTAAATTTAGTTCTGTAAATTAAGATATTAAATTTACCCCACAAATAATTTTTAATCAATATTTAGAATTACTATCACGTTAAATTATCATCGTCTTTAATAACCAATTAAGATAATTATTAGTTATTATTATTTAATCGATATGTATAAATAATATCCAAGATATAAATATCAGTAGTTATAAATGCCGCTAATAAATAATACACGTATCAATACATATTTAAGTAGAGTAGACATCATGAAAAAGAAAAAAACCGTGCGTCACAATTTATAAGTCTGATAAATTCATTCATAGTAAATGATGAAATTATTCATCTGGGTGACCTCTCTAGACTGATTTTCTCCAAAATGATTTTTTACTATATGAAAAAGAGATAAATCATGAGAAATTTTATCCAACAATAACGATGCATGCAAGGAAAGATTAAGTTAATCATCAAGAAATTACACACTAATTGGAAATTAATCACAGATCTATTGATAATACTATTTTTGTGCGAACAAATTGTGTTAACCCGTGAGGATTGGTTTGATAAATTCATGAAACAATTCAAGATTACAAATTAACCAGGGGAGTTGAATGATATTAATTTATAATTTTTTATTTATCAATTAAAATATAGTTTCATCGTAATATTCTAGAATGGCATGGGAAGCATAGTCAACACTTAGGGATTGAATAAGTGCTTTAGGAAATTGTCAAGAGTTTAATATTGTTGACTAACTTTAATATACTCTATATGGTTCTATTTTTTTTCTCGGCCCAACTGTGCACTAATTATTTCGAGGATCGTGATTTACCTCCCTCGTGATGGCCTTGGGACGGGTGCGGCGGGGGCGCTGGAGGCGAGCGATTTCGCCTTGTCTGTGTATATGGTTCCATTTTGCTCAATTTTCTAGTTTGCCCTGGGGCTATGATGCAGCGGTAGGACGACTAGTCGCTATCTAAGGTATTCGCGGTTCGATTCCTAGCTATGACGTATTTGCAGAAATTTTTTCTTCAAATGGAGTGTGAACCCTGAGACGCTGGACTTCTAGATCACCCACCACGAGCGCTTCCTGATTTACCCTGGCGGCCTATGAGAAACTTTCGTGGGATTGGATCGTGTTGAGATCTTCCGGCGACATAAACACAAAAACGCAACGGAAACAAAATCCCTTGAGCGATCCATGCGCAAGAAAACTCGTACGAAGTTCATCTATCTAATAGATCTATCTACAGTGTATACCTTTGGAGCGTGCCCTTACGTTTATCCCACTCGTCCAAGTGCCGCCAGATCTCTTGCACGTTCAAACGTTCGTGCCTCTATGCGTATCCACACGGACATGATCTCTCAACTTCGGGAAGAACTACCTTAGTTGTGCTAGCAACTTGAGGTAGTTCACAAGACCACCAAGAACCCCAAAGGGGTTTCAGCCAAGAGGGAGAAGAGGAAGAAGAGAGGAAGGGAAGAAGGGAAAGCTCACTTATCCAAAGTCACAAGACCCTCTTTTATACTCATCTCATGAATATGAAGATGTTTGTGTCTCTTTGGCTTCCCTCCATTAAAGCCAATAAAGAGCACATCTTCCCATGTGACTCTTCATCTTCTCTTCATTCAATGAAGAGAGACTTTTCTCTTTCCTTCATTAAACACTTTAATGAATTAACTTCTCTCGTAATTCCGACCAAGCCTCTCGGGCTCCCGATCAGGTCTCCCGACCAAGTCTTCCGAGCAAGTCCCCGAGCTCCCAACCAAGTCTGTCGAGCTAGTCTCTCGAGCTCCCGACACGAGCTCCCGAGTTCCCAACCCGAGCTCCCGATCAGATCTCCCGAGCTCCTGACCCGAGCTCCAGATCAGATCTCCCGAGCTCCTGACCCGAGCTCCCGAGTTCCCAACTCGGGCTCCCGATCAGATCTCCCGAAGCATCATGTCCTTAGTGTGTGACCCAATAGGTTATCGTGACGTTGGCAATGTGTCTAAACCACTTTAGACACAAGCAATGAGTGACATCTAGCAATGCATCATTACTACCCAAGTAACAAGAAAAGTCGAGATCTGACTTAACCTCCATGACTATGATAATGTATGACCTTGTCCTTCTATCCTTGATATCTAGATTGACCAATGAGGCATAGACCGTGTCATCCTTGATCAATCTTTGTGTTTCTTGATCCCCGAGTACGACTTACTCAAACAAATGAGCTCAATATCTCATATTGACTCATTTGAGCATGACCATGCGTTTTAGCAGTCCTGCTCGATCAAGGGACCCACAGATATCACTCCTGTCATATGGGAGGGATAGATCTCATCTGCATCACTCATATTCCTCCGCATAATTCATTACATACCCAGTGATCGCCTTTATAGTCCACCCTGTTACGAGTGACGTTTGACGATACCAAAGTACATAACTCCTTATGTAGGGAACCGTAGTGACTTCAGGTCTAAGGATTATTCATACTAATAATCACATGAGAAAGTTTATGACACTCATATGACAATCTATGAAACTTTCTCATGGCGGGTCAATTCAGTACACATTCTCTCATGTATACCCATGTGTCAATTTGATATCACATATCCATGACTTGTGAGCTCAAGTCATCAATTGACCTACATGCTAGTCTCCATGCATTAATATTGTCCTTAAATATTAATGCTTGACTAGGAATAGTTTAGTGTAGTGTTCTCTACATCATCTCACTATCGATTCAACCAATCGATATGATGTAAATAATAACCTACTACCTAAGAGCATTATTATACTTAGTTATTTGGCACAAATAATAAAATAAGTATAATAACCAAGCATGCCTTTATTAATGATAGAATATGATACAAAAAGTCCCTAATCAATCATCACATAATTGGCTCTAGGGCTCCTACTAACAGATCGATCATTCGAGGTTAAACAAATTTTGTTTATCGTTTAATTTATTACCTCAACTAATAGTATGAGATACACATAGGGAAATTATAGGGTAATAAATTTCACCTTTTACATAATAGATGGTTCCATTTTGAATTATAAATAAAAATCTATGGTTATTTGAGAGACAAATAAGCAAGTACCACAATTAGGAGAGCAAATATTTTAATGTATTTTAGGAGAACAAATCAATGTTTACCATTTCAATGTATTTTCTCGTTTCCTCAAATCTTTATGCTCATTTCAATTACTTAGGAACATCTTTGCTTCCTTTTCGTAAGAGATTATAATAATACTAACAATCAAATTATTAACGGGCGGCTCATATCTAAGTGAGTCAATATGAGAGATGTCATGGAAGAAAAGCCTATTATAATTTTTTCTAATATAATTCTATTATACTTTTTTATATATCAGAATTCTATTACATTTTTTTCTAACATAATTTGTGTTACAGTTTTTTATAACAACATTTTGTTATAGTTTTTCTGTCTGGGGTTTAGACAATATTTATAGGGATCATTATAAACTTATTACAAAATCAAGAGAATAATATGTATTCTCTTATGTAGAGAAAATTCTAATAATGTTTTAGCCATTTTGTAGAGTAGACACGCTACTGAATAACAGTAACTCTTCTCCTTGTCCTTCCTCTTCTTCTTCCTCGTGTTTGCTCTCTCTTATGCGTGTTTGTCTCTTTGCTCCATGCGATATTCTCTTTCTCTCATCCTTTTCTTCCGTGTTAAAGATTGAGAGGTATTGTCTCTTGCCGTTTTACGCAACAATTGATATCAAAGTGAGATTTTGATGGATTTCTTCAACATATCAGGCATGTCTTCTGTGAAGTTTCATACGACAAAGTTTGACGGTACCGAGAACTTTGGATTATAGTAGAGAATGGTCAAGAACTTGTTGGTGTAACAAGGCATGATGAAGGAGCTAGGAGAAAGAAAATCGAAAATCATTGAGAGATTAGATTAGAAAGAAATTCAGGGGAAGGCAGTGACAACAGTCAGACTTTGTCTTACAGATGATGTGATATACCATGTCATAAACGAGGAGTCACCGGTGGTAATTTGCCAAAAGTTAGAACGTCGATACATGTCAATGTCATTGACAAACAAAGTATATCTTAAGCAAAAATTTATTCAAGCTAAAAATAATAGAAGGAATCGATATGAGCTAGCACATCAATGTATCCAACCAGATTGTGAGTGATATGAATCGAGTTAATGTGAAGATCAAGGATGAAGACAAGGCATTGATGTTGCTGAATTCTCTACCTTTATCTCTTACGTATGAGAATTTGGTTATTAGTCTGATATAGGCTAAGAAAACGCTTAGGCTATGTTTGGTTTGGGATAATGTAATCAAGCCTATAATGTAATTGGGCCTGGAATGTAATCTAGGATTACATGTTGTTGGCCTTGTAATCCAAATTATAAAACTTTACTTAGCTTTTGTAATGCAGATTACATTACATTACAATTTTAAAACTATACTAAACAAAGTAATCAATCTTATAATATAATCCTGATTACATTACAAAACTGATTATGCCTCACCAAACATAGCCTTAAATTAGATGAGGTCACAAGTGCTTTGTTGGGCTTTTATCAGAAGAAGAAAGTAAGTGACGAAGTTTCTCATGTCTCGGTGATTTATAAGTCAAAAAATTAGGTTCACCTTTCAGTCCTTCCTATTGAGGGTTCAATGCACCAAACATAATTCATTAATGATAATGTGTGGTATATATAGGAAAACACATAGAATACTAAAAAAACAAATAAATGCATAAACTAGGAAACAAATAAATGTATAAATAAAGTAATATTCTCTAATATGCCTCCTCAAGATGGTGAACTAGATGACACCAATCTTGCTACAAATAGCAAATATCTGAGGTAGAGAAAGTGACTTGGTGAGCACATTGACCAACTGATCGGTAGCAGAAATATGAGTATCTTGCAGTTCAGAAGACTGTATCAGATAACATATAAAGTGATAGTCAATAACCAGATGCTTCATCCGAGAGTGAAAAATAGGATTAGCTGAAAGACATGTGGCACCCAAATTATTGGTGAAGAGCACAACAGGCGTGATAACTGATAGGCCCAATCTATGTGTCACGAATGTGGGCCTCAAATTTAAATGTGAATGAATAACTGGAAACCCTTTTTGCAATCAAGAACAAAAGCGTAGTAAAGGGGCCACAGGTCGTATTTTACTCGGGGCTAGTTGAAGGTTTGTTTGATTCGCGCTTGTATTTAGGTGTCGTTTGTGAATTTGGGTTTCGAATAAGTAATTGAGTTTTGGGTTGCAATCAAGAATGAAATCACAATGAGAATAAAGTAAATTTAGCTCATGAATAAACAAAATGTGACATTTAATGATTCAACCAATTTACCACTTAATCAATTGAAGCTCCTAGCCAATTCTTGGAAAACAGGTCTGATTTTGAATGCAAAACGGATTCTAAGTAAAGAAGTAAATCAGTGATGCAATTCCATTAAAACTAAAGCAGGACTTCACTTGATAGCTAATTGCAAGCAATTTAACAACTTGATACCCAGCTGAGAACAACTTATGTGCCAAGGGTTTGAATTAGCTGCAGCAATTGTGGCTGATTAACTCAGCTTGAAGGCTAGGCTACAAAGGAAAACATTTGCAGAATTCTATGAAGAATTTCCGAAACTTGAAGACTGATAAGAAATAGGTACAAGTTTAATTCAGATTCACAAGACAAACTGAGATTAATTGCATGAACCAATGCTCGAAAAGCAATGCAACCAACTCTAACTGATATTCGGGCAATGGGGCTGATAAATTCAGAAACTGCACTTATCACTCAATACACCTGATGGAAAAATGACAGTGCAGAAACTGCACAAGAACAGGGTAATGCAGGGCTGAGATGAAGAACTTCAGAATTTCAGCAACAATTTGAATGCAAATCCAACAAACAAATGGGCACCAAACGAATTGATGTGAAGAAACACAGAGATGCAGAATTGAATTGCATGAAAACAAAACCTGCAGAATTGAAGTTTATACAAGAATTGATACGCTACAACCAATTGCATAAACAAACTGATCAAGTGGAGATCTAATGCAATGGTTGACCAAACAATAACCTTTTCATGTGCTGGAATCGAAAACATAGAAATAAATGGGGAGAATGCAGAAACCAAGCTGGAAATTCAGAAAACAGATTGGGTTTTTCAGACTTAAATTGGCATGCAATAATGGAATTGAGGAGCAGAACTTAAAGCAATTACTATTTTAAACTAAATGCACTATCTATCTAATGCTAAAGCAGGAATTAACAACTAAGGAACAAGAAATCTAAGACAATTCAGAAACCGAAAGAAAAAAAAACCAAAACAGAAATAAACTTGGCACGCAAGCAACACAAATTGGCACACAGCAAATGAAACTAAAGTGAACTGAAATTTAACTCTATTAATCACTAAACAAGTTCCTACATCACTGAACTCGAAGATTAACAACCTAATTAAGCTCAACTATTCAGAAAACTAAATCTAAGCAGTTGATCTAATTGCAGGAACTGAACAGATTCGGCAGAAATGAAATTTAAGCTACAAAACATGAAAATTAAGGATCTAAGCTACTCCTCAATCTTCCTTAAGCTCAAATTCTTCTTGGTCGTCAAGCAAGAGCTGGCTTCGAACCCCTAGGCTCAGCAAATCAGTGGAAATCAGCCTCGCATGATGAACTCTGCTCAAACTGCGTCATATGGGGAAATCCAATCCGAACCCCTTCGATCTCAAATAATGGAGCTGCGATGATAAATTGGGAAGCTTCTGAGCTCACCTGAGAACCCCTACAAATAGCTCAGAAGCTTGGAAATGGCTTGTGGATGAGATTTCAGTGGTCAGACCACAGAGCCACCGAAACCCTCAAATAGCTCTGTCCGGCGCGAATTCGAGCTGAATTCTCCAACAAAACTGACCTCCAAAGATCCAGAGATGATCTTGATGAAGAATTGAGGGGTCGCGCCCCTTAAATTGAAGAAAAACGACTGGAAAACGAAGAAGAAACGATGAAGGCTACTGTAGCGGCGGAGACGCGACAAAGGGAAGAAGCTGCTGCATTTTGATTAAATAGGAACAAATGGACGACTCAGATTGATCGGAGGAGATCCAACGGCAGATCTTGGTCTGATTTGAGCCAAACTTTTATGATGATGATCTGGGGTCAGGATCTGCCTTGTGGTAGCTCGGATCCTCCAGATATGCAACGGATGGTCCAGATCAACTCAATCTGTGAATGGACGCTCTAGAGCCCTCCTTGCTTGATCCAACGGTTGATTGAGATCTGATTGGAATGAAACCTTCATATCTTGATCATAGAGCTTGATCAACCCTAACCCTAGCTCGGATTGCTTCAGATCATCCCGGATGGCTCAGATCTAGCCGCTCTTGAATCGGACGGCCCGGATTAATTGTAAGCTTGATAATTCGATCCGGTTCACATCCGACTCAAGTTTGACCCAGTATGCCCTAGGTCCAGGATCCTTTCATGCCTACAAAAATATATCAGAAAATTAGTGGCCAAATAATCCAAGAATGTGTAATTTTGCAATTAAGTCCAAAATAAGAGGAAATCCTAAAACCTAGGGTAAAATCACAATTAAGCAATAAAAACATAGGTCAAACATGGATTTTAACAATTAAAATAATCAATAAAATGGTGCTTATCAATAACCAAAAGAAGCAGTTCTATTAGAAGTGACTTAATCCATTGAAGTTCCGATGTATTCAACCTCAGTTGAAGAGCGCACAATCGTGAGCTTCTTGGTAGATTTCCAAAAAACTGGATTAGCACCCAGAAAAATAACAAACATGCCTATAGAACACCGATTATCTGGATCTCCTGCCCAGTCCGCATCGAAAAATTCATGAAGAGTGAGAGGTGTATCTGCAAGTAGACGAATGTCAAGATCCCTAGTACCATTAAGATACCAAAGCAGAAGCTTCACAGGGCCCCAGTGTGTCTCTGAAAGGGCGTGTATAAACTGTGAAAACTTATGAGAGGCGTCAGTGTGTCTCTTTCGTTGCATGAGTCCTACTATGGGGCCCTGTGAAAACTTATACACGCCTCTCAATACTCTTTCACAGGGCCCCAGTGTATAAACTGTGTCTCTCATAGGTCATACAGAGATGTTGTAAACCATCAACCACCTGTTGAAATTTAGTTGCATCAAAAGATGAAGACTCATCATGTAAAGTAAGATGAGAGCTAACAACAATACGAGTGAAAACTGTCTTGGAGGCAAACATGTTGTGTTTGGAGAGAAGATCAGTGACATACTTTGGTTGGGACAAAAGAAGACCATTTGAAGTTATGCGAACATCGACTCCACAAAAGAAGGAAAGAGCCCCAAGATCCTTAATTACAAATTTGACATTAAGTTTTCATATTATGTCGTCAATAACAGAAGCATCACTACCTATAATGATTAGATCATCTATATATACAAGGAAATAGATAACAGGGTATTCCGATGATAAACAATTAAGGAGGTATCATCCTGGGAGGCGATAAAGCCAAGATAGACCAAGAAGGCGCGAAGCTCCAAATACCAGGCCTGCAAAGCTTGCTTTAGGCCATAAAGCGGCTTATGCTAACAACACACATGATGTAGACATTTAGTACTGTGCATACCACAAGATTGTGTCATATAAACCTCTTTTATAAGATGTCCATTGAGACACACATTGTTGATATTAAGTTAGCGAAGACACTACCCTCGATTCATAGCTTGACTAAGAACAATGTGAATAATTACTGAGTTAATAATAGGGCTAAATGTATCATAAAAGTCAACACCAAGATGTTGATGAAAACCCTTGGCAACAAGACGAGTCTTATATCGATCAACAAAGCCATCAGAATTGCTCTTAATGTGAAACACCCACCTGTTAGCCACAAGATTCTAGTTTGGCAAAGGCAGGATAAGAGTTCAAGTCTAATTACGTAGAAGAGTATCATACACTTCGTGCATGACCTTTATCCAGTTTGGATTTTTGAGCGCTTACATGACAAATGATGGTTCAGAAGGCTATGAAAGGTTTGTAGATGACATTTTGGGAGCGAGTTTACATGAGATGTTGCCATAGGGACGTGCGAGAGAAAGAGAGAAGCAATGGGGTAGAAAGTCGTGCTCTACCAAGTGGTGTGGATGGCACGACAACAGGCGACAGTGATGGAGACGGTGAAGGAGTCAACTGCGAGCAGCTACAACTAGTGGCAGGTTACGGCACCCATGTCGGAGGATCCTATAAGAGGACTAGTGTAACAGAAAGCTCAGAGTCAGTGTCTATTACTATGGAACCCAGGGAGGTGGTGATAGCAAATGGAAAAAATATGTTCCACATACTTAACATGATGAGATACAAAAACTTTTTTGAGAGTGAGATCATAGCACAGGATGGTACTCTGAGTGAGAGAATAACCAAGAAAAACACAAAAGGTTGACTTGGGATCAAGCTTGTGGCGGAAGTAGGGCACAACCACAGAAATCACAAACACCCGAAGACAGGAAGCTTCGAAAGATCAGAGGCAGTGGTGAACAATTTTTCAAAGGAGGACACATGGGAAAGACCGACCTTAGGCATGCAGTTAATCAAATAGATTGCCGCAACAAAGACAAAAGGCTAGAAAGTGAGTGAAATAGACGCTCTGTGCAATAGAGTAAGACTGGTTTAGACTATATGATGGTAACGCCATTCAGAGTGTCCATTGTGTTCAACAGTTTACGGAGGGGTGGTAAGGTGACTGATACCATGAGTAGTAAAAAAAGAGCGAAGAGCTAAGAATTTTTTAGTATAGGATAAATTCATATATATTTCATAAAATGATCAATAAAGATAATATAATATTTAAACACATCAAATGATGATATATGAAATATCCAGAAGGAGCACGTGATGAAATACTAGATTTATAAAATGGTAATTTATGACTTTTTATTGATATTGCATGGAGTGCAAGAAAAATTAGACAAAATATTTGTACGAAACGAAAGACCCAACAAAGACAAAAACTACTGCAAAACACCTAATGATGGATGACCTAAATGATTATGTCATAAGGACATAGATGATGAGACATACATAGAAAGGGCAAAAGAAGATGATAGCTTAGATACGAATTTCGGCCAATAATACATATCATCTCTATGAATCTCATTGACCAGTGTTGCCCCATATGACAATTCGACACTTGAAAATAGGATTGAAGAAAAAAAATGTAATGAGATTAATAGCACAAAGCGTAGCGACAGAAATCAAATTTTTTGACATAGTTGGCACATATAAAATATTGGAGAAAACTAAAGGTAAAGATGAAGTAGAGAAAGTGAAAGAACCAATGTGGGTAATAGGTAGTCCAGACTCATCACCAATAATGATGTTATTGTTTCCATAGTAGGACTCATGCAACGAAAGAGTATTGAGATCAATAATAACATTATGAGAGGCGTCAACGTCAACCACACATTCTTGAGGATTAAAGGAAGGTGTAGAATGAACAACAGTGTGAGTAAACGGTGCACTGTATACAAGATGCGTAGCACGTGGCAGAGCCGACGGAAGCAAGGCTAGCAATCATATAACTGCACTAACGATTGTTGGATACGATTTTGATGCCATCGATCGTTGAAAGTCAAGTTTGACTTCAAAATCGAAATCTACGTTTCACGTAGATAAATCTGGACTATTTATTTGCTCAAAACCGAATAAGGGTGAATGAGAAATTAATTGTTCAAGATACGCTCAATGGTGGCCGTCGGATCAAAGATCTGGACAGATCGCAAGAAGGTGCAATCTGGAGCGTCGAATCAAAGATCTAAATGTGAAGAGGGAGAATGGATCTGAGGCGTCGGATTAAATGTTCTAATCTGACGGCCGAGATCAAGATGGATATGAAGAGTTATAACTCTTCAGATCAAGGGACGAGATTAAATGACCTTTAAAGGGTTATACCCTTTCGTTATGAACGATCCAGATCTGTCCGAACCAAAGGGTACTTACTTCTTCACTCAATATAAATAGATCCCTCCACTAGATCATTTCATTCATTCAAGCATTGCAATCTATAAGCATTTGCACTCCTCCCTCTTCTGCATCAAGAGTCCGAGAAGCCTACGGAAGGTTCGTCGGTCTCGGAATTTGAAGTGCTACTATTCTGAGACGACGTCGTTGTATCTTGGAAACGAATTGCTGCTATCCGTGAGCACCAGTAGCGGAGCAATATCGTTTTACAGAGATAGTGTCTAATACTAGCCTCGACGTAAAATACCAATCAGTTTGCTTCCTCCGAAAGTAACCTCCCGGAAGTTTTGACGGTCGTGAATCGACTAAGTCAAATACCGAGGAGATATATTCGGAATTATTGAAGGAATAAATTTCCAACATCGTAAAACGATATTGGTGCAATTATTATAAAATAATTGACGTCAAGAGAACTCAAATGGGAGACCTCTTGTATGTTAATTTGAGGTGGTAACTGATGGATGATACGTACCATTTTATTGATTATTTTACTTGCTAAAATCCATGTTTGACCTATGATTTTATTGCTTAATTGTGAAATTGCCCTAGGTTTTAGAACTTACCTTTGTTTTGGACTTAATTACAAATTTGCATAAAATTGGATTATTTGGCCACTAAATTCTTGATCTATTTTTGTAGGCATCAAAGGTTCAAGGACTTAGGGCATATTGGGTCAAACTCGAGTCGGAAGTGACCCGGATCGAGTTATCAAGATTAGGATTAAATCCGGGCTGTCCGATTCAAGAGCGGCTAGATCTGAGCCATCCGGGACCATCTGAAGCAATCCAAGCTAGGGTTAGGGTTGATCAAGTACTCTGATCAAGATCTGAAAGTTTCATCGCAATCAGAGCTAAATCAACCGTTGGATCAAGCTCGGAGGGCTCTAGATCGTCCATTCAAAGATTAGGTTGATCTGGACCATCCGTTGCACATCTGGAGGATCCGAGCTACCACGAGGCAGATCCTGACCCCTGATCAACATTCTCAAAGTTTGGCTCAAATCAGAGCAAGATCAACCGTTGGATTCACCAAATCAATCTGGGCCGTCCATTATTAAATATTTAATCAAAAAATCCCCACATTTCCTCCTCGTCGCGTCTCCGCCGCACAGTAGCTTCCTTCTTCGTCTTCTTCAGTTTTTTTCAGTGGTTTTTCTTCAATTCAAGGGGCGCGACCCCTCGATTTCTCACCTAGATCGAGTGCTAGATCCTTGGGGAGCTGCTGCAGTGAAGTTCCAGCTCCGAATTGGCGAAAACAGAGCCGAGTGAGGGTTTCCTCGGCTCTGCCTTCGATTGCTTCGATTGTAGTTTTGTTCAATCCTTCATCCACCCGAGCAGTTCAGAGGGGTTCCCTGAAGTGTTTGGTTCATCCCCACACCATCCGCGCGATTGGACAAGGCAAGATTGAAAAAATTGATTGGGAATTCAGTTGGCACAGACTGTGAGCTGGATTGCTTCGCAGAGGTCATTCTTCCATTGATTTGCTGAGCTTGCGGGTCCGAGGCTCACTCTTGCTTGACGACCAAGAAGCATTTGAGCTAGGGAGTGATTGAGGATTGGTTTATTTGGTTTATTTTCATTTTTTGTAGCTGTAAATTTCGTTTCTGCACTTGGTTTAATTTCTGTTTTTGTTTTAGATTCGTTAACTTCGTTTATTGCATTGTTTCTGCTCAATTAGTGGTTCGAATTTGTTCTTCCAGTAGTTAGCTAGCTTATTTAGTTAACGCTTTATTTAGTTTCATTTGCTTGCAATTTCCTACTTGCGTATCAGTCCTGTTTCAAACCTATTTTCTGCGTATCAGATTTCATTCCAGCACTCTAGTTTTCAGTTTCTGCAAGTTTTCAATTTTAGGTTCTGAATTCGTATTGAGTATACAATAGACCTTCTTAATCCTTCCTGACATTAGATAAGTTCTCTTGCATTTGGATTGTTATGTTTGTTTCTGCTATTGGTTGATTCTGAATTTCAGCATGTCTTAGTTCCATTTCAGCAGTTAATATCAATTCTGAAAATCTCAGTTATCACTTCCGAATTTTGCAACAGTTACATCAGCTCCTTCGAACCTTTACTGAAGTTAGGTTATTGCCTTAATTTTAGTTTGTTTGCCTGTTCTATATCTGATCGTTACTGCATTCCTGCACACAGATTTTGCGATTCTGCTTTTGCCTCTTGCATTTAATTAGTTCTGAATTGGATCAGTCCCTTGCTGCATATCAATTCCATATCTTCTGAGTTATGTATCAACTGAAACCTCAACAAGCTGATTGGTATCAGCTAGTGTTCTATTTGGTTGTTTTTGGAATCTAGTGTCCTCTTGGCGCATTAGCTTTCAAAATTCTGGCAAGTTATATCAAGGGAGTTTCAATGTCTAATCTTGTATCAAGTTCAGCTTTAGCACCGTTTAGAATCAAGATTAAACCTATCTTCTATGCCTTGTTGTGATTGAAACCAGTTGCATTCAAAATTGGATCATTTCTGAATTGTAATTCATATCTGCACATGATGTGTTTACCTTGCGTATCAAATTGCTTCAATTGTGCCAAGTGAATGTGTCGGGTGGGATGTTGTAATTTCCGAAGTCCATAAATTCTGTAGTGAACCTTGCAATTTAATTCAGATTCGATTCCAAATTTAGATACTTTACATTGTTAGATTAAAGTCAACATTAATTGAGTTGGGTTTATTGGTTGCATTTGACTTTTCAGTCCATTAGTTGAATTTACTTTCTTTGCATTGCATTGCATTTCTAATTGAAACAAAACCTCGATTTCATTAGAAACCCAAAATTCACAAACGACACAACTCAAGCTCGAATCAAACACATCATCAACTAGTCCCTAGGAAAAATACGACCTGTGGCCCCTTTACTACGTTTTCATATTTTTGATTGCAAAAAAGGGTTTCCAGCATTCATTTATAAATTCTAAATTTGAGACCCACTTTCGTGACATATCATTTGGGTCTGTCAATGGACCCAAAAGAGACTGTCACGAATGTGGATCTCAAATTTAGATATTTGTAAAGCTGGAAACCCTTTTTGCTAACAAGAATGAAAAATATAATAAAGGGGTCACAGGTCGTATTTTTCCTAGGGCTAGTTAAGATTGTTTGATTCAAGCTCGAGTTTATGTGCCGTGATATTTTTGGGTTTCAAATAAAATCTGAGTTTGGTTTGCAATTCAGAAATGAAAGCACAAAGAAAAGGAAAGAAACTTAAATAAATGAGCTAAACAAAGTAAATGCAACTAATGAACTCCACTAATGTGAAAACTTTAATCAACTAATGTAATTCACAGAAATTGCAAACTTAAACTGACATTGAATGAAATACTACACTACAAATTATGCTACAGTTCAGTGATTAAAACTCAAAGCAGAAATTTCACTTAATACAAAAGTGCAACAATGAAACAACTTGATACGAAGAAGAGAAAAGCTGATGTGCCGAAAATTGAAACTGATTGCAGAAATTATAGCTGGTTAATTCAGCATGGAAGGCTAGACTAACACTGAAGTTATCTACGAGAATGAATGAAGAAATCTGAAACCCGAGACTGATCAAGGCAAGAGAAAAAAAAACTGAATTCAGAAATGGAATGAAGGAAAACAAATCTATATGCAGAAATGAAATGCAGCAACAATTTGGATGCAAAAATCAAACAAGACAACTGATTTCAAATGCAATAAAATTCCAATGCAAAGTTTCACTGATACAACTTCATAATTGATAACTGGGAATTGCAGAAATGGAATTAACTAGCAGAAATGGGAGGCAAAACTTACTAAGTTGAATGCAGAAATGCAACAACAGTTCAAATGCTGAAACTAACAAATGCAAGCTGAATTCGAGTCACTAATCTAAGTTCAGTAAAGCTTAAAAAGAGCTAAGGTTTACTTGGCACGAAATTCAGAAGCTATCAGTGGAAATTACAGAAACAAAATTGATACGCAGACTGAAATCTGATACGCGACAGCTGAGCAAAATTAAGGAAATGGAACTGGATTCAAAAACTATTCAGATACTAAGTAAGCTGATCTAAATGCATTAATATACTGAATGTTGACTCCAATTTCAGAAATTAAGACTAGACCAAAACTGAATTTTGAAATGAACTGAGGAATTCAGAAACAAAACTGAAATTGCAGAAACAACAGTGATATGCAGCAAATTCGAACAAACTGAGATTAAATGGAATCTTTCACTAACAAGTAGTGTGTCTAATTAATTTGCAGAGACGAAACCTAATTAAGGCAAAGATGATTCAGAAAATAACACTAAAACAGCTGATACAAAGACAGAAATGAAATGGCGGGCAGAAATCGAATTACAGCTAATAACAAAAACGCATAAAGAAAACTAGCATCGATCCCTTCCCTTAGCTCAAGATCTCCTTGCCGTCACACAAGAGCAAGCCAAGAACCCCTCAGCTCCGCAGATCAATGGAAAAACTGCCTCAATATCGATTCTGCTCACAAACTGCACTCAGCTGAAGAAAACCCATCCGATCTCCTCGATTTCGCGAAGTAGAAGTGCGATGATGATTTGGTGATGATCAGAGCACTCCAGAGGACCCTCCAGATAGCTCCGATGGATGAAAACGGCACAAAATCGAGATCCAAACGATCGGATTACAGAATTGACGAAACCCTCAATCAACTCTGTTCCGGTGCGAATCTGAGCTAGAATCACCACGGAAACTCCTTCCCAAAGATCCAGATCATGTTCCAAGGTCGAAATCGAAGTGGTCACGCCCTCTTATGAAGAAAATTTCAGAAGAAATGAAGAACAGTGGAGGAAATGTGAAGAACTCGGCGAAGATGCGACAAACCGATCTCCGGAGGGAATTTTCCATTTAAACTTATGCCATTTAATTTGGACGGCTGAGATTGTTCAAAACTCATCCAACGGTTGATCCCTATCCGATTTGTATCAAACTTTCCAGATCTTGATCAAAGGTCAGGATCTACCTCTCAGTAGCTCGGATCTTCCAGATTTGCAACGGATGGCTCAGATCAACCTGAGCTTTGAATGGACGGTCTAGATCCCTCTAATCTTGATCCAATGACTTAATGATCTCTGATTTGGATGAAATCTTCAGATCGTGATCCAAGTGCTTGATTAACCTTAAGCCCAACTCGGATTGCCTCAAAGTTCTCAGATGACCTAGATCTAACCGTTTTAGAATCGGACGACCCATATTAGTCGACGCTTGATCACTCGATCTGGGTCCACTCCTGACTCAAGTTTGACCCAGCATGACCTAGGTCCATGATCCTTCCAAGCCTACAAAAGTATATCAACAATTTAGTAGCAAAATAATTCAAATGTATCAAGATTTACAATAAAGCTCAAAATAGAATAGATTCATGAAACTTAGGCTAAATTCAATATTAAATAAGTAAAATATGGGTCAAACATGGATTTAAAAATCTGAAATGATCAATAAAATAACACTTATCAACTCCCCCACACTTAAGCTTGAGCGTCTCGCGAAAACTACTAAATATGTATCCCTTAGATTCTTTCCAAACATAGTTAGAAGCAATTGAAAAGAAATTACCTAAGGTTGTCAATTCTCAAAAATCTAAGCTCTATGGATTAGTATCTCGTCCTTAAATCAACAACTTAGCATTTTCATCCTTCATGATTCATTGAGATGAATTTAACTCACTAGCCTTCAAAGGAAAATTTTTTGTGGCTCTCTTTTTGAGTTCTAAGTTCATGATGAAAGTGGAGCTCACTCAAACACAAATGCTTTTTGCACTACCATAGGCTTGCTTGTTATCTACTCTCTACCATTATTCATGATCAGGATCCACATCTATAAAAGTTTATTAAAAAAAAATGAAAGACATATGAAATGGAAGAATGAAGTGAAAGCTAAGAAAATAGAGCAATTGATGAAATGGGAATCTTGGTTGCTCGAAGATATTTCTAATGCACTTTGCCCTCTTTATAATCTTCATACTGAAGTCAAAAGTGTGGTGGAGTAAGTCTTGGATAATACTTTTGATTCGGATGAAAAGAACCCTTTTTGGTCTCAATGTGCCAATTTTGTTTTTGTGTGTCACTTGTTTCCTTTTTCTCTCTTTTTTATTCTCTTCTTTTTGTTTTTTTTCTTTCTAATCCTCCAGCAAAGTCAGAAATATAGTGGGCATGGCTTAAATTTGGATGAGAAAAACTTCACTTGTTCCATGGTACCAAAACTTCATTTGCGTGTCATTTGTGTCTCTTTGTGTTTCTTCTTTTTTTTTCTTCTCTTTTTATGGTCGGCTGTTTCTTCCTGTTATTAGTCTTCATTTTGTTCAATCATAACGTGCTTAACTCCCTAATCCTTATCAGATTCGACTCCAATCCAACTCTGCTGTGATCTTCCAAATGAAATGTAGCTGCTGTTTTTTTTCCTTCTTTCCTTTTCAAAGCTGCATTTTTTTTCTCTGTTTCAAGTTTCCAATTCTAGCACCTCGCAACTAATTTCAGACCTTACAATTCTCTGATTGCTTAACATCAGTTAGCATCTAGGAGTAGTAGATCATTTAAATTGTTCCACTCAAAAATTCTGATCAACAAATTGAATTTTCAGCCAACTGCATTCCCTTTTCTGCTCTGCTTCGAAAATCCTAACAGCCAAATTCCCTTTGTTCTGATCAGCATTGGATATACTCAACACTTTTTGATACATTTATATGCTTAATGCCCTGATACATAGCTTCAGAAACTCAAATTCAGTTTCAAGTTGATACAAATTCTGTGCAAAAACTGCTTGTATGGAACACTACTTTCTGATTTTTTATTTCAGCTGCATTTTCAGCTTACCTTCTCAACCTTGCTGTCGAGTGGTTTGTTATTAATCCTTGCAGCAGCCACATTAGTTTCAGATCAGTTCAGCTGCACTGCCATTACTGATCGACACAGAATTTATTTCTTTTTTTTTCTGTTTTGGCACAGATTGTCTTCACTGATTCCAGATTTTTTTCACAGCTTCAATCCAACACTTTACAAAGTGTTGCTGATCTTAACTTCCATAATTCCAACTTCCCAATTCTTGATCCAAACCACTTGTGATACAAACTTCATTGATTTCAGTTTTTTTTCTTGGCACAGATATTTTCTATTTTTTTTCCTTTTGCGTGCCATTTGTTTCCATTGCAGATTTTTTTCTTTTCTCGGCCGAATTCAACATGGCAAAACTTCCTTGGATCTTCAATTTATGATCAAGAATCTAGGTGCTTCAATTGATTTCCTCCTTAACTACTTCTTCCCATTTGTTCTAGAAACCAAACTCAACTCTACTTGGCACCTTTTTGAGTCAACCTCACAAATTTTTTTCTCTTTGAAATGAAATGCATCCTTGCTACAAAATGATTGCAAAACACTAGCCACCTCCCCCACACTTGATCTTTTGTCCGTCTCGGGCAAAATAACATCAAGAAACATCCCAAACAAACAAGTTCATAGAAAAGTATGGTTGAAAGAAGGAAGTATGGAAAAGAAAATAGAATAAACTTGATTATTGCCATGAATTAATATGGAAAGGAAAACAAATTAAATAGCCTCTATACATGTGATCCAATCATAGAATTATGGTTTTGAATGAACCTAAGTAAGTTTTAGAGTACAATCACATATGTGTGTCACAAAAATAAGACTAATTCTCACTAGGTACAAATAATTCATCTCAAATAATCAATTAAGAATCCATAGCCAAGTAGTACTCAAACATCCAAGATTTCATACATGAGCTCAAACCCTAAGTTTTAACAACCAAATTTAATTTATTTTCAAGAGACTCTAAAATGACATGAAAACAATCTAGAGGGATATATTTATTCCTACTCATTAAGAAAATTTACCAAAAGAAATAACATGGTATTTACAATGTCTATTTATTCATCCTATTTTGTCTAAGAATTTATTATCAAAAACATGCTTCAAAAATGAACATTTACTTCTAAATAATGAAAATGTTATATACAATAAATGTAGGTACAAAAAAAGTAAACTCCCCTTAATTTGGGTAGATCGCATCCTTGAAGTCCAAATCATCCACCTCTAGCTCCTTTAATTCTTCAAAATACATTTTGAGCCGGTGGCCATTGACTTTCCAAATAAAACCATTAGATTCATCTTTAATTTCAACAACTCCATAGGGAAAAATATTGGTTACAATAAATGAACCATCCCACCTTGACCTTAACTTACCTCTTATCAATTTTAGCTTTGATTTGTACAATAATACCTTGTCACCAATTTGGAAGTCTTTCTTCAAAATATGCTTGTCATGGAAGTTTTTGGTCTTTTCCTTATAGATCCTTGAATTTTCGAATGCCTCTAGCCGAATCTCTTCAAGTTCTTGAAGTTGAAGTTTTCTTTCTTCTCACATTTTGGCAGCATCGAAATTACATGCTTTTACTGCATAATATGCTTTGTGCTCAATTTCCACGGGAAGATGACAAGCTTTTCCATAAAACAAACGGTAAGGGGACATGCCAATGGGGGTCTTGAATGCCGTTCTATAGGCCCAAAGTGCATCATCTAGTCTTTTGCTCCAATCTTGTCTAGTGGGCCCAACAGTCTTTTCTAGAATTGATTTGATCTCTCTGTTAGAAACTTCAGCCTGTTCATTTGTTTGGGGGTGATAAGATGTAGAAACTTTATGTGCAACCCCATATTTGTTTAGCAAGGCTTTCATGTGTTTATTGCAAAAATGAGATCTTTGGTCACTTATTATTGCCCTTGGAATTCCAAATCTGCAGAAAATGTGTGACCTAACAAAACTCACAACAACAGAAGAATCGACAGTCTTGGAGGGAATGACCTCCACCCATTTTGAAACATAATCCACAGCAAGTAAAAGTACAAATAACCATAAGATGCAGGAAAAGATCCCATAAAATATATTCCCCAAACATCAAAAATCTCACAAAAAAGTATAGTGTTTTGGGGCATCTCATTTCTTGCTCCTATGTTCCCAGTTCGCTGACATCTATCATAATTTTTATAAAATACATATGAATCATGAAATAGGGTGGGCCAGTATAATCCACACTCTAGCATTTTCCTAGCAGTTTTTTGGGGTCCAAAATGCCCCCCACAAGCTGATGAATGACAAAATGTAAGTACAGAAGTAAATTCATGGTCTGGTACACATCTCCTAATTATTTGATCATTACAAAACTTCCATAAATACGGGGCGTCCCACACATAGAATTTTGCATCACTTTTAAGTTTATCTTTTTGAGCCTTAGAAAAGTGTGTAGGGAAAACATGTGCAGCTAAAAAATTAACTAGGTCTGCATACCAAGGTGTCTCACCATGTACTGCAAGAAGGTGCTCATCTCTAAAATCATCGTCAATGGTGGTAGAAGATCCATCTCCACCAATTCTGCTTAGGTGATCTGCAACTAAGTTCTCTTTGCCACTTCTATCTCTGATCTCCAGGTCAAATTCTTGGAGCAGGAGCATCCATCTGATAAGTCTAGGTTTAGCATCAGGCTTTTTCAACAAGTATTTAAGAGCTGCATGATCAGAAAAAATTATAACATGTGAGCACAATAAATAAGATCTGAAATGGTCTAAAGCAAAAACTATTGCAAGAAGCTCCTTCTCAGTGGTAGTGTAGTTTGCTTGGGAGGCATCTAGGGTCTTGGAGGCATAGCATATGACATGAGGTGCTCCCTCCACCCTCTGTGCTAACACAGCTCCCACTGCAAAATTAGAGGCATCACACATTAATTCAAACGGCAAATTCCAATTAGGTGATTTAATAATGGGAGCAGAGGTAAGAGCCTCCCTGAGTCTGTGAAAAGCTTCTTTGCACTTATCATCAAAGCAAAACTCAACATCTTTTTGCAAAAGTTTTGTCAAGGGTCGAGCAATGTCGCTAAAGTCTCTAATAAATCTGCGGTAGAAACCTTCATGTCCAAGGAAAGCACGAACGTCCCGTACACATACGGGGTAAGATAAAGAAGAAATAACACTTATTTTTGCAGGATCTACCTCTATACCTCTCCTAGAGACTATGTGTCCAAGTACAATACCATGCTCTACCATGAAATGATATTTTTCAAAATTAAGCACAAGGTTAGTTTCAATGCAACGGTGTAAAACCCTAGACAAATTTTCTAAGCATGAATCAAAAGACGTGCCAAAACTGAAAAAGCATCCATAAATACCTCCATACAATGCTCTAACAACTCACCAAATATACTTACCATGCATCGCTGAAATGTCCCTGGTGCGTTGCAGAGTCCAAAAGGCATCCGTCTGTCGGCAAAAGTGCCAAAGGGGCAAGTGAAGGTAGTCTTCTCCTGGTCCTCTAGATCTATACAAATCTGGAAGTAGCCTGAATATCCATCTAAAAAACAATAATGGGACTTCCCTGCCAGTCTTTCAAGCATCTGATCAATAAAGGGTAAAGGAAAGTGATCTTTCCTGGTAACCTTGTTGAGTTTTCTGTAATCAATGCAGACTCTCCAGGAATTCATAACTCTGGTGGGCACTAGTTCATTGCTTTCATCTGCCACCACTGTCACCCCGGATTTCTTGGGCACCACATGTATGGGACTAACCCACTGACTATCAGAAATAGGGTAAATAATACCTGCTTGTAGAAGTCGAGTCACCTCTTTCTTTACAACGTCCAAAATGAGTGGATTAAGTCTCCTTTGTGGCTACCTCACGAGTTTAACATTTTCTTCCAAGAATATCCTGTGCATACAGATAGCTGGGCTAATACCTGATAAATCTGATAAAGTCCACACAATCGCCATCTTGTAATGCCTCAGGACTTGCAATAATTTCTCTTCCTGTTCTGACTCCAAGTGTTGTGCAATAATAACTGGAAAATTTTGCTCCTCTCCTAGGTACACATATTTCAAATGGTCTGGTAGTGACTTAAGTTCAATCTGGCCCTCCTCAGTGGGTATGAGTGATCCTTGGGGCTCTGTGCAA
>JAGFNQ010007204.1:0-53124 GCA_024364735.1 Boesenbergia rotunda | reverse complement strand
ATTTGCCAAGTTAAAGTCTTCATGTGTTTATTGCAAAAATGAGATCCTTGGTCACTTATTATTGCCTTTGGAATTCCAAACCTGCAGAAAATGTGTGACCTAACAAAGCTAACAACAACACAAGAATCGTCAGTCTTCGAGGGAATGACCTCCGCCCATTTTAAAACATAATCCACCGTAAGTAAAATATACAAATAACCATGAGATGCAGGAAAAGGTCCCATAAAATCTATTCCCCAAACATCAAAAATCTCACAAAAAAGCATAATGTTTCGGGGCATCTCATTTCTTGCTCCTATGTTCCCAGTTCGCTGACATCTATCACAATTTTTATAGAAAACATATGAATCATGAAATAGGGTGGGCCAATACAATCCACACTCTAACACCTTCCTAGCAGTTCGTTGGGGTCCAAAATGCCCCCCACAAGCTGATAAATGACAAAATGTAAGAACAGAAGAAAACTCATGGTCTGGTAGACATCTCCTAATTATTTGATCATTACAAAACTTCCATAAGTAAGGGTCATCCCACACAAAAATTTTTGCATCACTTTTAAGTTTATCTTTTTGAGCCTTGGAAAAGTGTGTAGGGAAAACATGTGCAGCTAAAAAATTAACTAAGTCTGCATACCAAGGTAGACCACCATGTACTGTAAGAAGGTGCTCATCGCTAAAATCATCGTCAATGGTGGTAGAAGATCCATCTCCTTCAATTCTGCTCAGGTGATCTGCAACTAGGTTTTCTTTACCATTTCTATCTCTGATTTCCAGGTCAAATTCTTGGAGCAGGAGCATCCATCTGATCAGTCTAGGTTTAGCGTTAGGTTTTTTCAACAAGTATTTTAGAGCTGCATGATCATAAAAAATAATAACATGTGAGCACAACAAGTAAGATCTGAAACGGTCTAAAGCAAAAACTATGGAAAGAAACTCCTTCTCAGTGGTAGTGTAGTTTGCTTGGGCGGCATCTAGGGTCTTGGAGGCATAGCAAATGACATGAGGTGCTCCCTCCACCCTCTGTGCTAGCACAACTCCCACTGCAAAATTAGAGGCATCACACATTAATTCAAATGGCAAATTCCAATCAGGTGATTTAATAATGGGAGCAGAGGTAAGAGCCTCCCTGAGTCTGTGAAAAGCTTCTTTGCACTTATCATCAAAGCAAAACTCAACATCTTTTTGCAAAAGTTTTGTCAAGGGTCGAGCAATGTCGCTAAAGTCTTTAATAAATCTACGGTAGAACCCTGCATGTCCAGGGAAAGCACGAACGTCCCGTACGCATATGGGGCAAGATAATGAAGAAATAACACTTATTTTTGCAGGGTCTACCTCTATACCTCTCCTAGAGACTATGTGTCCAAGTACAATACCATGCTCTGCCATGAAATGACATTTTTCAAAATTAAGCACAAGATTAGTCTCAATGCAACGGTGTAAAACCCTAGACAAATTTTCTAAGCATGAATCAAAAGACGTGCCAAAAACTAAAAAATCATCCATAAATACCTCCATATAGTGCTCTATCAACTCACCAAATATGCTTACCATGCATCTCTGGCATACGTCTGTAGGCAAAAGTGCCAAAGGGGCAAGTGAAGGTAGTCTTCTCCTGGTCCTCTGGATCTATACAAATATGAAAGTAGCCTGAATAACCATCCAAGAAATAATAATGGGACTTCCCTGCCAGTCTTTCAAGCATCTGATCAATAAAGGGTAAAGGGAAGTGATCTTTCCTTGTGACCTTGTTGAGCTTCCTGTAATCAATGCAGACTCTCCAGGAATTCTTAACTCTGGTGGGCACTAGTTCGTTGTATCCATCATCCACCACTGTCACACCAGATTTCTTGGGCACCACGTGAATGGGACTAACCCACTGACTATCAGAAATAGGGTAAATAATACCTGCTTGTAGAAGTTGAGTCACCTCTTTCTTTACAATATCCAAAATGAGTGGATTGAGTCTCCATTGTGGCTGCCTCACGGGTTTTACATTTTCTTCCAAGAATATCCTGTGCATACAGAGAGCTGTGCTAATACCCGATATATCTACGTCCACCCAATTGCCTTCTTGTAATGCCTCAGGACTTGCAATAATTTCTCTTCCTGCTCTGACTCCAAATGCTATGCAATAATAACTGGAAAATTCTGCTCCTCTCCTAGGTACACATACTTCAGATGGTCTGGAAGTGGCTTAAGCTCAATCTGTCCTTGCTCAGTGGGTATGAGTGATCCTTGGGGCTCTGTGCAATCCCCTACACTACCATACCTGTGCTCTGAGTCCTCTGAAATCTCAATAGAAATAGGTGATCCTTGGGGCTCTGTGCAATCCCCTACACATAGAAAATCCTCACCAGTTGGAAATGACTCTGGCATAAACTCTGAAATATCCTCAGCCTCCACAGCAAGTACTCCCTCAGCCTCCTCTACAAAAGTATCTCCTCCAGGAACATCATGTGAAAATCCCTTAACTGCTGAATCTGTATAAACCAATCCATCCAGAATGTCAATACTCATAATAGAGTGATCTTCCCTAGGGTACTTCATAGCATTGAAAATATTAAACTGGACTACTGTGTCCCCCACTTTCATCGAGAGTGTACCAGCAAAAACATCAATTTTGGTTCTGGCCGTCTTCAGAAAAGGCCTCCCAAGGATGAGCGGGGATCTATGTGCAAGATAGTCTCCTTCCATGTCTAGAATGTAGAAGTTTGCAGGAAAAATCAACTCTTTAACTTTCACTAAAACATCTTCAATAACTCCTGCTGGATGGGTCTGGCTTCTATCTGCTAACTGAATCACAACTCCAGAGGGCTGTAAAGGGCCAATGCCAAGCATCTGAAAGACTGATCTGGGCATTACATTGATGGAGGCTCCCAAGTTTAGCATAACGTCATGAAACATAGTCCTCCCTATCTCACATGATACAGTAAAAACTCCAGGGTCTTCACACTTTTGAGGTATGACATGGATGAGTGCCGAAACATTCTTCCCCAAGCTAACCAACTCATTCTTCTTAAGCTTCTTCTTGTGAACGCATAAATCTTTCAGGAACTTTGCATACTTAGGAATCTATTTAATCATGGTCAACAGGGGTACATTAACTTCCACTTTGCTAAACAATTTTACAAGCTCATTGTACTCTTTGATTTTCTCCTCCTCCACTTGTCTTTTAGGTTGAGTTTTCCGCTGTGGAAAGGGCAAGGGCACCCTCATTTCTTCCTCTTGAACTGAAATGGGAGGGGCTGAATTTTGAGCTGCTGTCCCACATGATGTAGCTGCTGTAAAATCTATTTTGGGGCTAATTTCTCCCTCATTTTCCACCAAAATCACAGGATTACTTGATGAGGGAGTCAGGCATGGACTAGGGGTGGAACCCACTGATTTTGAAGTAATTTTAGGGCTGATCGGTGCTGAAATTGTAGGTGTTGCCCTTTTTTAAGAAAAATTGCTCTTGGACTTCTTTTTAGTTGAAGTAACCTTCCCACTCCTCAGAGTAATAGCGCTAACATTTCCCTTTGGGTTGGGGGTAGCTTGAGAAGGTAGTTAGTTTGATCCTTGAGATTGACTTTGATTATGTTAGTAATATGAGAGAAGTGTCCTAAGGCAATCGCCTTATGATTGTAATCATTTATTCTAATAAATGAATATTCACGATTTGAGTATACATGTTTGTATATTTGATTGAGATCTTAAACTCATTTACTGAATGTCCGCAATACAATTCACAGCATGAGAGAATTTGTGATGAATTCACAACTAGTGATTATCTCTACATGTGCAAATGTAAAGTATTGAAATTGTCCCTAGTCGATGAATTGATAAATACGGACACTATCAATTCTGTTGAGACTAGCATGAGTTATTCTCTAATCAGCTGATTCTCACTGGCTGGTGACATTGAGATGTCCGGAGATAAACATGAATGCTAGTTAAGGGAACTAGTGTATTGGAGTGATTGGCTGTAAAACTTCATATGGTAGTCTACATATAGATATGTCAGTGAAGTTCTTACTGCAGCTTAAGTGCGATGTTCCTTTGACTTGCGGTGTTCAAGTCATCTTGGTCATGGAGACTTATACTTTGACATCTTAAGCAAGCATCTCCAAGGAGGTGTGGACCCAGGATGATTGGGTATAAGCCGAAGTGCCCGAAGATGTTTGAACAGCCTACAAAGGATTCACCACTCCTTGCGAGGAGATGTATACCTGAGGTCTATCGTCGGATTATTACTCGAAGCCTCTGGCCAGAGCATGACATGTTCAGAGTATGAATCTCTTAAATACATGAGAGTAATTAGAATCCATAGGACGAGGAAACGTTACTTGGGCTAGGTGCGACGTAGTCAACCTGGTGGGTACTGACACACATAGACCATGTCCTGAACCAAGTGGGTATAAGATGGTGAAGGGAATGGGGCACGATTCATTATAGCTGCTGAAGGGTTTCAGAATTATTTCTGAGGTCAACCGTTGATCTTTCGATTAATTGGGGATCATGATGTACTACTAGGTGCCACTCATGATCATTCTATAATTAATTGATTAATTATAGACGGCCAACATAAATCGAAAGCCTATTTAGTCACACACACTACGAGTAATCCGAGGGATTTAAAATGAGTTGAAAAATTAGATTTTCCAATCAAGAGAGATTAAGTTTGGTTGAGCCAAACGATAAGTCGAGTTTGAATTTATCATAGTCGAATCGGAAGCATTAATGGGCTAAGTCTTGTGAAGACTTAATTAATGAATAAATTAAATTGGTTTAATTCATTATGTGGGATTTGATCCAAGGTGGTATGGTTTATTATAAGCATAAAATAATCCATGAGATTATTTTATCATGAATTAAAATAAACCAAAGAGTTGGTTTGTACAAAATATAATAAATCAATGATGACATCCAATGGTGGGTTTTGAATCATGGACCTATGGTTTGTATGAGAGCTTGCCCGACCACAAGAGGTGAGATCTCTTGATTAAAATTTTGGCCCATTAATTGAATTAGCTTGGCCGGCCCCCTCTCCCTCTCTTTTGGTTTGTATAGTAAAAATTTACTATGTTGTAAATTTTTATATAATGAATTATTTTTATAAAATCAATCATGGATTGATTTATCATGAAGGAGAGACTTGATTATAGATTGATTGGAAAATTATTCTATAATTGAGATTGCTTGATCATAAAGAGCCTTAATTAAAGAATTATTCCTTAAATCAAGGAGAGGCTTGCTTGGGGGTTAAGAAACCTCTCCCTATATAAAGGGCCCAAGGGGTGGCATGAGAGATCATCAAAAATTATTCTTGCTTAGGCTCTCTCCCTCTCCTCTCTTCCTCTCTCTTGGCCGGCCACTCTTTCTCCTTCTCTCTTCTTGCCGTGAGCACAAGGAGAAGTTCCGAGGCGACGAAGTTCTTCCGTGGGACGATCTTCCTCTCTGGCCAACCTTGGTGGTGAGTCTTTCGACTTATTTCTCTCTTGGTTTTTCTGTCGCGTTCTCGGAGAATCTAGTAGTTCTCGAGAACATGGAACTCGTGGCTTTACGAAGTCATCCCGAAGATACTCGGCGTGGACGCGAATAGAGGCGGAGCTTCCGAGGGACGCTTACGGTTGGATCTCATCTCTTTCTTCGAGTTACGCGAGGTAATACGTAAATTAGTTTACGTTTATGCAAAATTTTAAAATGCGATTATGTCAACATATGTGAACATATTGCATGCTTAGGATACATGTTAGAATAATTTAGGAAATTATTCATGCTTTATGTTTCCGCTGCTTATAATTATGGAATAATTACGAACCCGTATCCACGTCGGCATGCACCCGGTCCCAACAGTGGCATTAGAGTCGGTTAGTGTTCGACATAATCATATAATTATGTTATGGAAAACTTTGTCATGATCTCAATTTTAGAAAATTTTCCAATTATGGAAACTTTCCAATTATGGTAAATTTTTGATTTAGGAATTTCAAAGTTTGGAAATCCTCATGAAATTTCGTAAACTTCTGAAATATCTCTATTTCTGAAATTTTATGATAATTGTAAAAACTTTCCATTTGTGGAAACTTTTCAATTTTGAAAATTTCCTATTTTGGAAATTTTCTAATTTTGGAAATACGTAAGTTTTGTTTGTACCAAAAACTTACAATTATTCTGAAAACCTTTTATTTTTAGAAACTTTCCATTTTTGGAAACTTTCCATTTATGGAAAGCTCGTAATTTTGGGCACTTTCTTTTCATGAAAGTCTAGATATTTTATGGAAACATTAATTGACAATTAAATTCAAATTGGTTTTTAAATTATTAACAAAATTCTTTACTTTGGGGAATGCCTCAGGGAGTCACCCAAATTAAAATTAGTTGTTATAATTTAATTTCCTATTTTGAATATAAATTGTTAAAATTGATTTGGGTAAACCTCGGGGAGCCATTCAAATTATATTATTAACAAGTTCTTTAATTGTCAAGTTTAATTTGGTTATGCCTCGGGGAGCAGGCCAAATTAGATTTACAATAAATTTATTTTCTTTGGGAAGTGCCTCGGGGAGCCACCCAAAGTAAATTATTTGTTGTAATTAATTATCCATAAATAAAATATGTGATCAAATCTTGGAAATTTTTGAGGTGATTCTCAAACGATAATTTCCTTATTTGATTTATGAGGTGATGCTCTTACATATTGTTGTCTCCAAAATTAATTAGGAAAAATTATTTCCTATAGAGTTTATTTCCTTAAATAAGATTTTCATGAAAATAATATGTGGTTGAATTAAGAAAATCTGTCTCTTAATTTAATAAGATTTGATTTAGAGAAATCAAAGTCTTAAACATATTATTTCCGAAATTGATTATGACAAGTTAGGAAATTTTGACGCCCGCCCTTATATCTACTCTCGGGGCGGGGTCACGTACTATCATTCGTATAATTTTTTTTTCTTAAAGTACTAATAACAAAGTACTAAGCATGCTTGTTCAAAACTAACCTATAACATGATAGGTTCAACTCATAATAAAATCAAGTATATGAGTAATCCAAGTGTAACATTCATTACTAAAGAAATGTTAACATAAGCATAATATTGTAGATATAAAGATCTTTCTTTCCCGAGCCACCACCCCACACATCTTCAGCCCTCCTGCCTCTTCCTTTAGTTTAAGTGTCCCTTACCCTGATCTGCAGCATAAGACAACACATAAACTAGTAAGCACAAATGCTTAGTAAGGATCCTGTCCTACTCGCAAAATCGGATATCATAGAAAGATAAGAGAATAAATCACATTCAAGCATGGTAAATGTTTAAGCATGTTAAACATCTAAGCATATTAACTTCATAGGAAGGTTTCTTTGAAAACATATAAACATAATACTTGAACATAGCATAATCATTAGGGCCCGGCTTGTACTTCATGTTTTGCGCGCGCCCCTGAATAGGAACGAGGTAGCTAATCCCGAACCACTAGGGTTTACTAGGCCTTCTCAAAAGTCCTTCAGCCTAGTATCATAATCATTTGACTCGCTTTAAGAGTCTATAGTACAAGCCATTACAAAATAAAATAATTATCATGTTCTTCATTTTCATAAAGTATGCTCTTAGTCCCAACCTTCTAGGGAAGCATTCTTTAGGCCCTAAGTCTTCTTCGTTCATGCCCTACAGGGCTCATTCTTATGCATATGTATGCATCCATAATCATGATAACTAGCCTAGTATAAAGCATGCATTTCATAAAGGTGCCCCCCAGGGGCTATAAGGCATGCTCATACATAAATCATAATTCAACCACTTAAGCATATTTTATATATGCCAAGGTTGATCACATAAATCATATTCATATCATAGGAAGTGGTAGCATGCTTCATGGGTAAATCAAATGGTTCCTAACCCTAAAACTAGGATTTTGGCCGAAAGTTAAGGGTAGGGGTAGATTAGGTTTTTGACATCAAAACATCCCCTACAAGCATCCCATATATATATATATATATATATATATATATCATGTATCATCCTATAGCATGCACCATGGGAGAAAATCAAGCAACCCTATCCCTAATCTAGGGTTGGCCGAAAGTCATCACTAGGGAAGTCCAAGTTTTTTCCAATCAAGCATTCCATTTGTTCATCACATGCATTCACATATCATCTCCCTAACATAATCATATCACATAGGATAATTTAACCTTTATAAACCTAATATTTCATGCTTGGCCGAATATCACATGCTAGGGACATTTAGTTTCCAAATCAATATTCCATTTAAACATTACTTACACATATCATCATAGCAACCCTAAGCATATCTCATAGGATACATCCCATACAATCATCACATATCATATATATATCATGCATCATGGGAAGAAAATCAAGCAACCCTAAACCCTAACTAGGGTGGCCGAAACTTGTAGGATGGCTAGGCTAGGTTTTTGACTTCAAATATCCACACAAGCATTTACACAAACACCTTACCTATACTATTAAGTATGGATATATCATAGGGAAAATCATACAACCTTAAACCCTAATTCCTCTAGGGTGGCCGAATGGTGTAAGGGTAGGGTAGGCTAGGTTTTTGACATCCAATCTTCACACAAACATTTACACAAACACTTTATCTACACTACTAATCATGGACACATCATAGGATAGCAAGCAACCCAAAAAGCCTAACCTTTCTCCTCTTGGCCGAAAGTTGTAGGGTGGCTAACCCTACTTTTTGTTATCACAACATGATGGGAAGTCATCATACATATGTACCCTAAGTCCCAAGGGTCTCCTCATGCATCAAAAAGTAGCCAAGGCCTCCCCTTAAGGGGGTGGCCGAAACTCACCTAAAGGGAAGACTCCCTTTTTCCAAAAGCAAAACACAAAGAAAACATACATTAACTATTACACTGCAAGCGAGGAGATACTTACATCCTTTCGCTTGAATTTCACTTCCTCTAGATCTCTAGGGTACCTTTGGTTGAAGGAGAAGTGAAGGTTCCTCCTACTAGTACTTCCTTAGAACTCCTTGGCCCTAGTAGAGGGCAAGATCCTTGGGAGCCTTCTTCCTTCCAATCCCCTAGGGTTAGAACCCTAGGGTGTGCCTTTTTCGAAAATGGAAAAGAGAGAGGAGGAAGAAGGAATTCGGTGGGGAGAAGTGAGGAAGAAGAAGAGGAAGTTACTCCCACCCCTTCCCTCTCTTATTTATACTTTTCTCATGAAAAGACATGTCTCTTCACTATTACACGCTTAACAAGCATGTTTCTTATTCTCTCAAAAAGAAACAATGCTTGGTGTAGTGGTTAAGACATGGTGAGTGCAACTAGGAGGTTCAAGGTTCGATCCTTGCTTCCTCCTTTCTACACTTTTCTTTTTATTACCTTTTTGCACTAATCCACATCAAAGCCTATTAAGCCAAATCCATCATGATATTTCATAATAATTTTTCATGAATTCATTATATTATTTACATAATGTTTCATAATAATTTTCCATGAATTCACAATATTATTCACATAATATTTCATAATAATTTTCCATAAATTCATAACATTATTCATGGTGAAATTTTGGGGTGTTACAGAAATAATTTCCCAAAACAATTCCTTGAATAAAGTATGAAATTAGAATTAGGAAATTCGGTTCCTAATTCAATTAATGAGACTTGATTCCTCCTTTCTACACTTTTCTTTTTATTACCATTTTGCACTAATCCACATCAAAGCCTATTAAGTCAAATTCATCATGATATTTCATAATAATTTTTCATGAATTCATAACATTATTTACATAATGTTTCATAATAATTTTCCATGAATTCACAATATTATTCACATAATATTTCATAATAATTTTCTATAAATTCATAACATTATTCATGGTGAAATTTTGGGGTGTTACAGAAATGATTTCCCAAAACAATTCCTTGAATAAAGTATGAAATTAGAATTAGGAAATTCGGTTCCTAATTCAATTAATGAGACTTGATAAATTAAGTCACATACATACTTTATTAAGGAAATCGTTAGAACATAACATAATTATATGTCATGAATGTGTTTAAAAGAAAAGGATGAGACCCAAAACCCCTTACAAAATATTAAGGCCAACACCTTCCATTAATATGGTTAGAACCGGAGTTTTGTTTCTCGTTTGGGTTGATGGACACATCCATGCCCGGCTTGAACCTCAACATGTTCAAACCATGGAATTAGTTTATGATTAATATAGTTGGAGTCAGAGGTCAATCCTTAGTTTTGGTTGTTGGACACATCTAAGCCTGACTAAACGGTTGAATGAGCTCCAACCATATTAAAACTATTTCTTGATTAATGGGTCAGCCTTAAGCTTGGAGCATCGATTTGTTGTGCCACAGCCAAGGTCGATGTAAAGAGAGGTGTAGTTGGGTGCTATGTATATTGTTGCATACTTGTTAACGAGTTAACAACCCAATGATTTATGCAAACATTCAATCAGTTGATAGCATAATGTGATAATTACATACGAGATGTAATCGGTATAATTACCTACCTTCATAGCTAAGAATGACTTGATAGACAAATCCATGGTTGTTCTTATCTACGGTTGGAGATCAACCTATTTGGAGATGTTCCTACGATCTCCCGAATTGATAAAAAGGATTATTCAATTCGAAAAAAATAATAAATAGGATTTAATTAATGTATATTGATGCATTCTTTATCATTCTTCTCACATAAGCTCAATTTGTATTTCTAGGGTAATCACCTGATCATGTCTTCTCTGAATTTGCGTTCCATTTTGGACACCAATAAGCTGACTGGGTCGAACTTCATGGACTGGCTTCGAGACCTGAGGATCGTCCTCAAGGCAGAAAAGCTTGCTTATGTCCTTGAAGAACAACTTCCCAACCATCCTCCTGAAGATACAACTCCAGACCAGTCAGTGGCCTATCAGAAACATGTGGTCGATTCTGAACTTGCGAGTTGCATCATGCTGGCCGCTATGGTACCTGAGCTACAAAAGCAGCATGAGCATATCGATGCTTATACCATCATCTTCCATCTTCAGGAGCTGTTTGATGAGCAGGCGAGATCCGAAAGGTTTGAGGTCTCCAACCTCCTCTTCACCTCTAAGATGCAGGAAGACACTTCTGTCTCACAGTTTGTGTTGAAGATGTTGGCGTACATTGAGCGACTAGGAACACTCGGATTTGCAATGGATCACGAACTAAGTATTGACTTAATTTTGCATTGTTTACCCAAGAGTTACTCACAGTTTGTGATGAACTATCGGATGAACAAGCTGGAAACTACCATTCCTGAGTTGCCAACCTGCTGAAGACTGTAGAGCCTTTTGTAAAGCAGGATCAGAAGATGATACTGTTAGTTGGTTCCTCAATGAAAGGCTCTAAGAAGAAGCCTATAGAACAGAATAAGAGAAAGAAGAAAAAGGCCAAAAAGACTGAAAAGGCACCAAAAGGCACTTGCCATCACTGCGGCAAGGAGGGCCACTGGCGAAGAAACTGCAAGATTTGTCTTGAGTCTTTGAAGAAGAAGGCATCCGATGCCCCATCCTCTTCAGGTATCTTCGTTATTGAATGTCACTCTATTTCCTCATCCACATGGGTACATGATATTGGGTGTAGCTCACATATATGTAATGACATACAGGGGCTAAGGAATAGAAGAATACTCGTCAAGGGAGAAGCGAATTTGCGAGTTGGAAATGGAGCAAAGATTGCTGTTGTTGCCATCGGAACATATTTGCTAAAGCTCCCTACTGGACTTGTCTTAGAATTAGATAATTGTTATTTTGTTCCTTCGTTAATAAAGAACATTGTATCTATTTCATGCTTGAATGAAAAGGGTTATCATTTAACTTTTAGTAACAATTGTTGTTACATAACTTTAAATGGTGTTCTTTATGGGACCGAAACTTTATGCAATGGTTGTTAGTGATATGAGAGAAGTGTCCTAAGGCAATCGCCTTATGATGTAAACATTTATTTTAATAAATGATAATTCACTATTTGAGTATACATGTTTTGTGTATTTGATTGGGATCTTGAACTCATCTACTGAATGTCCGCAATACAACTCACAGTATAAGAGAATTTGTGATGGGATCACAACTAGTGATTATCTCTAATGTGCAATTGTGAAGTATTGAAATTATCCCTAGTCGATGAATTGATAAAAACGGACACTATCAATTCTGTTGAGACTAGCATGGGTTATTCTCTAATCAGCTGATTATCACTGGCTGGTGACATTGGGATGTCCGGAGATAAACATGGATGCTAGTTAAGGGAACTAGTTCATTGGAGTGACTAGCTGTAAGACTTCATATGGGAATCTACATGTAGATATGTCAATGAAGATCTTGCTGCGGCTTAAGTGCGATGTTCCTTTGACTTGCGGTGTTCAAGTCATCTTGGTCATGGAGACTTATGCTTTGACATCTCAAGCAAGCATCTCCAAGGAGGTGTGGACCCAGGATGATTGGGTGTAAGCCGAAGTGCCCGAAGATGTTTGAACAACCTACAAAGGATTCACCACTCCTTGCGAGGAGATGTATACCCAGGCCTATCGTCGGATTGTTACTCAAAGCCTCTGGCCAGAGCATATCATGTTAAGAGTGCGAGTCTCTTAAATACATGAGAGTAATTAGAAATCCAAAGGACGAGAAAGACACTACTTGGGCTAGGTGTGACGTAGTCAGCCTAGTGGGGACTGACACCATAGACCGTGTCCTGAACCAAGTGGGTATAAGGTGGTGAAGGGAATGAGGCACGATTCATTAGAGCTGCTGAAGGGTTTCAGAATAATTTCTTCTGGGGTCAAACCGTTGATCTTTCGATTAATTGGGGATCATGATGTACTACTAGGTGCCACTCATGATCGTTCTATAATTAATGGGTTAATTATAGACGGCCAACATAAATCGAAAGCCTATTTAGTCACACGCAATACGAGTAATCCGAGGGATTTAAAACGAGTTGAAAATTAGATTTTCCGATCAAGAGAAACAAGTCGAATCTGAGTTAATCAGAGGCGCAATGGAAGCTAAAAATGGCTAAGTCTTTTGAAGGCTTTTTGGGCGAATTAAATGAGTTTAATTCGTGACGATTCGGGTCGGTTTGGGCCGGCCAAAGAGGGTGTTAACCCTCTTTGGGTGGCCGGCCAATAAAGAAGAATAAACCAAGTTTATTTTGGTTTAATTAATAAAATAAATCTAGTGTGATTTGTTTTATAAATTATGGATAAATAAATTTGTATAAAGAAATTTATATAAATAAAATTTATAGAAATTTATTCTTTTATGGAAGATTAAAATAATCCGTGAATTGGTTTATTTTAATTTTATAAAATCAATTATGAATTGATTTTTCCATAATAAGAAAGTTTATAAATTTCTTATAAAATTTATTCCATAATTTAAAGAGAAGAAGAATTAGTTTTATTATAAATTAGTTTATAATAAAAATTGGTTTAAACGGAATAATTAGTTAAGAAAATTTATAGGATAAATTTCTTATAACTAATTCCGTTTAGAGGGAGACTTAGCAAAGAGTTGCTACTATATAAAGGACCCAAAGGCTAGCCCTTTGAGAACACATCAATTAATCAAGAGATTAATTAGAGTTCTCTCTCTCTCTCTCTTTTATTCTTCTCCTTCCCTTCTCCCCACTTAGGGCCGGCGCCCACTTGAAGCCTAGGGCCGGCGCACAACCAACTCCTCCCCTTGAGGTGTTGCCGTGAGCTTTCAAGGAGAAGGAGAACCCGAACGCGAAGAAGAAGAAGCGGATAGCGACTCCTCTCTTCTCGGAATTCGATTCCGTTACTTCGTTGGTTAGTTTTCCTAATTTTTCTCTTGTCCTTCTAGTTGTGCCTTCCGAGAATCTAGTAGTTCTCGTCGGCACAAAACTCGTGACTTTGCGAAGTCATCCCGGAGAGAACTCGGCGTGGACGCGAATAGAGGCGAAGCTTCCAAGGGACGCTACGGTTGGATCTCGTCCCTTTCTTCAAGTTACGCGAGGTATAAAAGTAAATTAGTTTACTTTTCCGCAAACTTTTATTTCATGATTATGTCGATACACTATAAGGTTGCATGCTAGATACGAAGTTAAAATAATTTAGGAAATTATTTTATGCAAACTCTTCCGCTGCACGTAAAAATTTTAAATTTTACGAACTCGTATCCTTGTCGACATGCACCCGGTCCCAACAATGGTATCTACACGTTAGATTTATCCGGTGACGTTTTCAATATCGATGTTAGCAACAAACGTGCTCGAATAGATAATCAAATAGACTCCTATATGTGGCATTGTCGTCTTGGCCATGTAAGAAAGAAACGCATGACCAAATTACACCGATGTGGAATTCTAGAATCATTTGAACCCGGTTCATTTGATACATGCGAATCATGCTTAAAAGGCAAGATGACCAAATTACCCTTTTTTGGAAAAGGTAAACTAGTGGGAGAATTGCTTGGTCTAATACATACTGATGTATGTGGACCAATGTCAACTCTTGCATAAGGAGGTTATAGCTACTTTATTACCTTTATCGATGATCACTCACGATACGGGTATGTGTTCTTAATGAAACACAAATCTGAAGCTTTTGAGAAATTCAAAGAGTTCAGAAGTGAAGTAGAGAAACAGCTTGGCAAAAGTATTAAGATATTTCGATCCGATCGGGGTGGTGAATACTTGAGTCAAGAGTTTCAAGATTATCTTAGAGACAATGGGATATTGTCTCAATGGACTCCGCCATATACACCACAGCATAATGGTGTATCCGAGAGGCGTAACCAAACCTTGATGGACATGGTTAGGTCTATGATGAATCATGCAACTTTTCCAAAATCATTTTGGGGCTATGCGCTTAGGACAACTATTTACTTACTAAACAGAGTCCCGACCAAGGTAGTCTCTACTACTCTATATGAGACGTGGAATAGTAAGAAACCTCATTTATCTCACCTAAAGATATGGAGTTGTCCTGCTTATGTAAAGCGGACTGTATCAGTCAAATTGGATGCTAAGTTTGATAAATGTCTATTTATTGAATATCCTAAGGAAACGAAGGGTTACCAATTCTATCATCCCTTGGAATAAAAGGTGTTTGTTTCAAGGCATGCTGTATTTCTAGAAAAAGAATTTCTTTTACAAGAAAACAGTGGGAGTAGCATGGAACTTGAAGAAGTTCAAGAAACTCCAATAGACATTACTGAGACACCTAGTCAAGACCCACAACCAATAACTCATAATGATGAGCTATCAGTTGAACCTAAAACAATACCACTTCTTCGTAGGTCTGATAGGACACACAATATTCCAGAGAGATACGGATTTCTCATAAGTGAATCGAACGACGTGTTACTCATTAATAATGACGAACCTATCAGTTATGAAGATGTTCTGATAAATTCAGAAAGGGATAAATGGCTTGAAGCCATGAAGTCGGAAATGGATTCCATGTACGAAAATCAAGTATGGGACTTGGTTAACCCACCTGAAGGGATTAAACCCATAGGATGCAAGTGGGTTTTCAAAAAGAAAATTGACATGGAAGGTAATGTTGTTACCTTTAAGGCTAGATTAGTGGCAAAAGGATATCGTCAGAAACAAGGAATTGATTATGACGAAACCTATTCGCTAGTATCTATGCTTAAATCCATTCGGATGCTCCTGGCCATAGTAGCTCATTATGATTATGAGATATGATAAATGGATGTGAAAACAACTTTCCTTAATGGAAACCTGCTTGAGGATGTATACATGATACAACCTGAAGGTTTCACATCGGTTAATAAAACCAAAGTATGCAAGCTTCGACGATCCATATATAGACTAAAGCAAGCATCTCGGAGCTGGAACATCTATTTTGATGAGACAATCAATGAGTTTGATTTCTCACAAAATCCTGACGAACCTTGTGTGTACAAGAAGGTTAGTGGGAGTGCAGTCGTATTTCTAGTGTTATAAGTCGATGACATATTACTTATAGGAAACGATATATCAGTCTTACAGTCAGTTAAAATTTGGTTGTCCAAAACTTTCTCCATGAAAGACCTGGGAGAAGCAACCTATATCCTTGGGATTATAATCTATAGAGATAGATCAAAACGGTTGCTTGGTCTTTCGCAGTCTACATATATAGACCGAGTGCTAGAAAGGTTTAGCATGTCGGAATCCAAGAAAGGTTACCTTCCCATCAGGCATGGGATCAACCTTTCGGAGTCTATGTGTCCGCACACAGAAGACGAGAGGATTTGCATGAGTAAGATTCCTTATGCATCCGCGATAGGATCTATCATGTATGCTATGTTATGTACTAGGCCCGATGTATCATATGCTCTAAGTGTCACAAGCAGATACCAGTCTGATCCAGGAATGGATCATTGGGCGGCTGTCAAAACAATCCTTAAGTACTTAAGAAGAACTAAGGATGTGTTCCTAATATATGGAGAAGGTGATATGGTAATACGTGGGTATACAGATGCTAGTTTCCAGACAGATAAGGATGACTCCAAATCGCAGTAAGTTGGAAGAGTTCCAAGCAAGACACCGTAGCAGATTCTACCACGGAAGTAGAATATATTGCAGCTTCGGAAGTAGCAAAGGAAGCAGTCTGGATTAAGAAGTTTGTCTCAGAACTTGGTGTGGTTCCAACCATTAATAAAGCAATACCGGTTTGTTGGAGCAATCGGCCCTAAGATAGTCCGGTGTGACCATGGGTTTTGATGTTTGGGCAAAGGGTTTAAGTTAGGGTTTACCCTTGTGTATTTGATATGCGTATGTTGAGTGTGCAGGTTGTACAGATACGCATATGGACTTGACTGGATGGTCTCGGTACGGTGAAGGATGGCATGGAGGCTAGCTGGAGGCTGGCGTGCGCATCTGAGGGACCATGGAGTGTAGATACGATGAGCTGATGGGCGCGGACTTCGAGATGTACGTGAAGGATGGCATGGAGGTCAGCTGGAGGCTGGTGTACGCATCCGAGGGACGAGGGCCGAAGATGAAGAGGGCGCGAAGGCAATAGTCGAGACTGCGGAGGAGGAGTCAGTCGAGTCGTGAGGATACGAGTGCTGTGTGAATGTACTCGGGAAGTCCTAGGGGTTGAGTGCTGAGTGGAATGTACTCGGGGAGGCGAAACCCTAGGTTGGTAGGCAGGGCAGTCGACTGCCAGGTTGGGCAGTCGACTGCTGGAAGTCACAGAAGACTTCTGGTCGATTGGCAGTCGACTGCCAGTTGGGGCAGTCGACTGGGAGCAGTCGACTGCTGGTTGCCTGGGAAGCCATTAAGAAGTCGAACATTGGGTGTAACGGTCGACTTTTAGTGGCACCAGTCGACTGCCCCTGGGAGCAGTCGACTGGTAGGCGGGTTTTCAGCCCGAGTCCTATTTAAAGGGGCTCGTTTTGGGGCTAGGGTTCTTGGCGAATCTTGCTTGGTTAGAGCTTGATAGTAGCCTTGTGTACTCAAGAAGTGTCCAAGGATTGTGGTGAGGTTTCTCCACCCACAAGGAGCGACACGAGTTAGCCGGAGAGCATCCGGGGAGCGATCCGCCGAAGGATCAAGGGATCGTCCACCTCACGGACTGTCGTGGAGTAGGAGCTTCATCTCCGAACCACGTAAATCTGGTTTGTTAGCATTGTTGAGTTGTTAGTGTGTTTATTATTGTATTTCCGCTTGCGCAACTAACAACGTAGGTGAAAGAAAACGCCGAAAGTGCTATTCACCCCCCCTCTAGCACACATACACGATCTCACATGGTTTATTGCGACAATAATGTAGCTATTGCACAAGCAAAGGAACCAAGGTCTCATCAGCGATCCAAACATGTGCTTCGCCGCTATCATCTAATCAGAGAGATTATAAGTAGGAGTGATATACAAATTGAGAAAATTCTCACTGAAAGGAATTTGGCGGATCTTTTAACTAAGGCCTTGCCTCAATGTAAATTTGAGGGTAATGTTAGAGCCTATGGTATTGGGTATCGTAGCGATTGGCATTAGGCCAAGTGGGAGTTTGTTAGTAATATGAGAGAAGTGTCCTAAGGCAATCGCCTTATGATTGTAATAATTTATTCTAATAAATGAATATTCACTATTTGAGTATACATGTTTGTAAATTTGATTGAGATCTTAAACTCATTTACTGAATGTCCGCAATACAATTCATAGCATAAGAGAATTTGTGATGAATTCACAACTAGTGATTATCTCTACATGTGCAAATGTGAAGTATTGAAATTATCCCTAGTCGATGAATTGATAAATACAGACACTATCAATTCTGTTGAGACTAGCATGGGTTATTCTTTAATCAGCTGATTCTCACTGGCTGGTGATATTGAGATGTCTGGAGATAAACATGAATGCTAGTTAAGGGAACTAGTTCATTGGAGTGACTGGCTGTAAAACTTCATATGGTAGTCTACATATAGATATGTCAGTGAAGTTCTTACTACAGCTTCAGTGCGATGTTCCTTTGACTTGCAGTGTTCAAGTCATCTTGGTCATGGAGACTTATACTTTGACATCTTAAGCAAGCATCTCCAAGGAGGTGTGTGTTGGAACTTGGATGGCTAGAGAGGGGGGGGGGTGAATATAGCCAGACACTTGAAATCTAGCTCTTTTTCAACTTTCTGCACTTAGATGGTTAATAGCACAACGGAAGCAAACAAAATAGAGTATGCAGAAAATTAACCCTAAGCTAAGAACAAAGTCAAGAACACTAACAAGGAGGATTTACAAGGGTCGGGGATAACTTGCACCTACTCCTTGGCGTGCCCTTAAGGTGGGTGATCCCTTGATCATCGGCAGATCAAGCTCCGGTGAACACCAGATAAAATGCAACCTCCTTCTCGGTGGAGGAACCTCTCCACAGCGTTTCAATCAAGAATATATTGTTAAGCACAATGAAACACAAGAAAACCTTTACTCAGCACTTATCAAGGACAAGAACACAGCAAGCTTCTCCCGAGCTCCAACCAGCGACGATCTCAAGCAAGAAACCCCTTCTCCATGTCTTCTCGCTGATGGACTCACCAAGCCTCTTGTTCTTTCCTCCAAGTACTCAAGCAAGGAAAGGTTGCTTCAAGGATTTGCAGTAGCTTTCTCAAGGATGTAGAAACAGAGCACAAGCACCACAGATCACAGGGAAAATAGAGAAGTTGTTGAAGACTCGTTAGCCACCAGCTCTTAAGTCTTCTTCTCACTGTCCCAGCTTACCATCTCACTGCAGCCTCCTGCTGCTCTCCTGCAACCACCAGCCACTACTGAGCTCTTCTGAACTCCCTGAGCATCCCTCATACCAGTCCCAGACAGCAGCTCCAGCCAGTGCCAGCTCCCGTTGCAACCTGAGATGGAAAACAGACAAACCTACTCCAAGCAAAGGCCATCCTTGACTCTCCCAGAGTATTTGAATCCTTCCCTGTCACCTGAGACTTAATCAGATAGTTAGAGCAGCATATCAGGCAGTATATCAAAGTTTAGAGGCACATCGCAGAGAATCGTAAGTAACCAGATGCAATCAGAGCGTCTGTCAGTGTAATTTGAATTAAAGTGATCGGTCACCAGACCGATCCACCGCTTTGCTAGGGCTCCCAGCTCAAGCGGCGACACAAGCCTGATCGGTCACCAGACCGATCAGGGTGAAGCTTGATTGGTCACCAGACCGATCAGGTATCTCCCTGACCGATCAGGCTCAAGCCTGATCGGTGCACCTCTGAGTGAACAGTAACCACGAAAATTAGACCCTAGGTCATTGATCGGTCACCGAACCGATCATAATGAAACTTGATCGATCACCAGACCGATCAGGCACAAGCCTGATCGATCCAGCTCTGAGTGCACAAATCAAATCCTAAGTTCTGGATTGGTCACCAGACCGATCAGGATCTGATCAGTAGGGGAACTCAACTCACTGTTAGCTCCCTGATCGGTCACCAGACTGATCAGGAGCCAAGCAGTGAGACATTGTTTGCTGTCTGATTGATCACCGGACCAATCAGGAGCCAAACAGTGAGGCAACGCCCTATTCCCTAATCGATCACCAGACCGATCAGGAGGCTCCCTGATCGGTCACCAGACCGATCAGAAGCCACACAGTAGGTTCCCAACCTCACTGTGTGCTCCCTGATCGATCTCCAGACCGATCAGGAATAGCTGGATCGGTCACCAGTGTTGGTGCAAGTTGCATCAATGATGTTCTCCTTTATGTGTTTTAATGTTTGACAATATACTTAAGTCAGTGATACATTGAACAGACAAAGGGGAGCGAAGGAAAAGTAACCTAAGCTTGAGAAAAGTCCTTGTTAAGCTAGGCATGGAAACCCTAAGACCTAGCGAAGGGATGCTAGGCTTTGGCGAAGGGTTGCCTGAATGAAAAAGACCTACCGAAGGGCTGCTAGGCACCTGACGAAGGGATGTCAGGAAAATAAGTCCTAGCGAAGGGCTGCTAGGCACCTGACGAAGGGCTGTCAGGGGAACAAGTCCTAGCGAAGGGCTGCTAGGCACCTGACGAAGGGCTGTCAGGGAAACAAGACCTAGCGAAGGGCTGCTAGGCACCAAGCAAAGGGATGCTTGGTATCCAAGACCTAGCGAAGGGCGGCTAGGTAAAAGTCCACCCGAAGGACCGGGTGGCAACCGTCTCCTGAAAGGAGTAGGTGAAAGGCGCTTTCTCGAGGGTGAGAGTTTGCGTCGGTTCAACCTAGGATTACGTGCCAATTCGAAGTCCGAACCAAGTTCGTAAGATTAATATTTCATGTATACTTGCTTTGCATATGTATATCTTGCAGGTACCAAGAGGAGAAGACAAAGCAAGCGAGAGAAAGGGCTGAAAAGTGGCTGCCAGGGAGCCCCCAGTGTTGGGGGCGCCCCCAGCAGCCAGGGCGCCCCCACCAGGGGGGCGCCCCCATCATCCAGGGCACCCCCAGCCTGTAAGCAGAATAGCTGCTCCTGTGTGCGTGCAGAACAGGTGTCCTTGAGGGCGCCCGGAAGGACCAGGGCGCCCTGGTTTGAACCTGTTTTTGCTGTTTCGACTCAGAAACACAGATAAGCCCTTATGAGGGTGCCGGGGATGTCCAGGGTGCCCTGGTCAACGATCTTATCAGCTGCGGCGAGGTGGACGCAAGGATAAGAGTTGACCGGGTTTTTCGGGGCGCCCCCAGCGACTAGGGCGCCCCCAGGAGTGCTATAAAAGGGGCTTCGACCCCTCTACTTCAAACACACTTTCCAACTGCGAAACTGATCATTCCGACTGATGACAACGCGCTAAAGACGAGGCTCTGCGATCGGGAGGCTCCAGGAGGAAGTGCGTGACACTTCGGAGGCCCAGATCGGCCGAGCTTCGCTTTTTGTGTTCGGTTTGCAATTTAAGTTACAGTATTTATTTTCTTATATCTTGATTGTAACTTGCACTGTAAGTCGGGTTTCTCCGCCTCCGGAAATTCCGGAAAGGAGACTATTAGTGGACTCAACGCCGAGTACATAGGCCTTGGGCGTACTGACCCTGGGGGGTTGGGAACCAAGTAAATAAACCTGCTGTGTCCATTGTGTTGTTTCTTTTATTTCTACTTTTATGTTTCCGCTGCACTAACGCTCTCAGTCCAGAAAGTTTTACGAAGAACGAACGAAAGATTTCACGATCGATATTCACCCCCCCCTCTATCGATGACACCGGTCCAACAAGTGGTATCAGAGCCGAGCCACTCTTCACCGGACTAACCGCCGACGGAGCAACGACGCCAGGAGTTGAGGGGGAGCCCAGGGGTGAATCAGGTACATTTTTTTATGTCTAATTTTAAATTGCATATTATTTGTTTCACGTGCAGGGAGAGAGGGCACTACAAAAATCAGTGCCCTAATCATAAGACTCGGTCTACACCACCAGCGGCGAAGGAGGTACCAGTGCCAGGAGTCCGAAAAAACAAGGATCGCGTACAATGCTTCAAGTGCGAAAAGTACGGACACTACAAAAACAAGTGTCCGGCGAAGGTACGAAAAATTTACAAGTTCCTGCACTGCCATGTGATAAAGTAGTTAATTTTTGTGATAAAATAGATTTACTGCACAATAAAATTAGTATCTTGCATGATAAGCTAGAAAATAAAGATATAACCAAAATATCAGAAATTAATTGTTTAATTCAGAATATAACACTACTAGAATTTTTGCATTCAACAACACATAATAGACAACGATTTTTTGAAAAAGTGTTGTCTTATGTCAATTTAACAACAGTTTTAGTATTAACCGTTGTTGTTGTTCGTCTTATACGTAAAAAGACAACAGTAATAACATGAGTGTTGTCGTATGTATACTCAACGACAACAGTTATAAAATAACCGTTGTCTATAGGCTGGATTTATAACAACTGATGTGAGAAACTGTTGTTTATTATGACAATATACAACAGTTTTATTAAACTGTTGTTGTTGTATTGTTGTGCTGTTCAATCAATAAACAAAATCAACGGTGGATATCAACGGTGGATATCAACGGTTTATTTATATATATTATATAAACCCTTCTATTTACTATCTTCCCTCCCTATGCCTTTTTCTTCCTCGTGCCCTAAAGCGCCGACGCCAACCCTTCCTCGCGCGACAGCCGGCCAAGCCAGCCACCTCCCCTCTAGCAAGTCCCCTTCCTCCTTGGTGGTCCGACACAGCCCCTCATCGCCGACTCCCTCTCCTCCCCCATTCCCTTCAGTCTTCTGCGGCCGATCTCTCTCTCTCTCTCCCTTGCTCTCTTTTTTCGCAGGAGTCGATCAGCCCCTATCGCGCACGGCGATGTCGGCGATCCGGCGAAGGAATCCGCCGAGCGCACCCTCCTCTACTGAGAAGCCCAAATCACATGCCTCCTCCCTCGCGATTTCTCCTCTGCACGCAAGTGAGGTCGGCGCCGCCTTCTTCCTAAAATCTGACTCGATCAAGCGGCGCCACCCAAGCACTGGCGTCGAATTTACAAGGGGTGGTGTTGCGCATCGCAAGGACTCTGTGTGGTTTTGGGTGTTTCCTTTCCTCTTCTTCCTTCTTCGCTGTTGCTGTGCGCCGAGCAAAGGTAAGAATTGCTTTCCGTTAGAGTTGGATTTCTTATGTTCAAATCTGTTGGGATGCTTGGTTGGGTGTTTGGGTTGCTAGAATTAGAAATTTGTAACAGATCTTTAATCCGATTTTATTTCTTGATAGCTTTTCAGTTGTAGAGATGGTGTTGTGGTGGTTTCTGTGCATTTTGCCTTGGTCTGAAGTTTTGGACGGACTTGATGATTGGTTTGGATGGGTGACATGAGTGTGGTCTGTGTTTGGTTTATATCTATGTCCATGGGAGAAATTGTTGGTTAAGCTGTTGTTCATAGCTTGCAGAAATCTTGTTTTGGTTTGAATTGTGGGGTGCAAAATGGAAGTTAGTTTAGAATAGATTCTGGATGAAATTGATGATTTAGTTATGCTCTAGCTAAGTGTTGTGATTGGATCACAGTGGGTTAGTTTCTGTTGGATTAAATTATAGCTTTCTTTTGTTAAAAAGAGTTTTGCTTAAATGTTAATAAGAATTTTACTAGAAATATTGGGAGTTATATCTAGTAATTGTTCTACTTAACTTTCTTCGTGCATTTTTGATGTCCACAAAATAAAGACATGAAATTTTACAAAATAAAACCTGGATGAACTTTCCTTCATAAAAGAAAAAAGACTTCTCTTTTACTGTAAACTTGTGCACGTTATGTATGGTGTATGAGATATCTGTTCAACTATTTTCAGTTTTTCAAACAATACGAATCAAGCTTAAATATGAGTCCATTAGGTTCATTGTGCATGGAGATATCTAAGGTTTAGATATGTTGAAGAAACTAGTTAGTACAATTATAAGATGAAACATTGTTGGCTTTTCCTTTTCAAGAGAGTTTGTTTTCATTACAAATTTTCATCCTCCAACTTATGAAGTAGCTACTTTATAACGGTGACATGATTCATTCTCATGCAGGACAAGGATACAATGAAAGTTAGGTTTTTTTTACTTAAATGTTGCATATGGCTAACTCCTGAATGATATTCTTTTCTGTTGATTGATTATTTGTCAAATACTTATAGGAATCCATTTTGTGAGCTATGTATCAAATACTTATCAAAGCTACAATTTTATGGAAATGATAAGTTTTAAAATAATATTTCTTTTTAATGATCCATTTCCCAAGAATTGCATTTGAGTTTCCATTGATGAAGCAGTGGACGAATTAGCACCTTTGCCATATCCAATTCCAAGTGGGTCGATATTGAGTGTTTTTCTTCCTTAAACGATGTTTCGAAAGGCCTCACTTTTTTCATGTGTAATGCATTTGTGTTCTTTGTATGTATAGGACCACCAAAAGCCCTTGACGAGGATGAGACAGAGTTTTTAGATAATTTGGCCACGGTGAGCATGACCAAAATGTTCCCTTCTATGTATGGTGGTGTGTTTCTCTTTTACAGAATGGAACTCTTACTAACAATATTTTATTATGAAATTTATCCCCTTTCACATTGAGTTAATATGATTCCTTTGTTACTTCATCGATCATTACATGTCCTCTCTCTCATGTTTTGTATCCTAATATCTAAATGTTAGTTGATTATTATGGATCAAATAGTTAATAGCTTTAGTTGCTTAATTTCTCAGAATGTAGAAGCTATTGAAAGTTTGCTTTCCTGATTTTATGCAACAGGACAAATCAGTTCCACTCTATATTTATTTATGATGCTATCCTTCTCTTCTTTAAGGTTGCCACTAATCTCTTTTTCGCACTTCAGTCCAGGAGAGAATACGAAAAGCAAATCGCACTTGAAGAAGCTGAAGAGCTTCGCAGTTTTCATGTAAATATTACCTCTACCAATGGTCTTTTTTCTTCCTTTCTCATAATTGCTGCATATGAGGATTTTTATTTAATACTCAAATACTAACACATGGTGATATAAGTAATATTCATGTTTTTCTATTTTTCTACCAATGCATTTTTGTTGTTTGTTGATACATATCTTCATGGATCATTTTTTATTGGACATATGCATTCAATAGAATAACTAATTAGAGTGTTTGTTCTTTTTTTTCCAGCTGCAGGGACTTGTTCGTGATCATGTTCGAAGACCATTAATCTGACCTTCCAAGCTATAATTTTTGTGATTTGAACTTCATTGTAAGTTTAGTTGGGTCAGAATTATATATAATTTGAACTCTTGTAATTTGGGTCAGAAGATACTTTAGTTGTTTCGTCTGTAGAAAGGTTTTTGGACCGAAGATACTTTTATGGTTTCATCTGTAGAAAGGTTGTGGTGGATCTTTATTGTAAATATGTTGATGATATTTGATATATATAGTTTTTGTTTCGAGGTTAAATTATTGTCTTTTAATTGAAAATATAATGGAAATATCTTTGTTGTCAAATTGGTATGAAACTGTTGTGGAACAGTACAAACACACAACAGGTTTTTTTAAAGCTAAACTGTTGTTGTAGATAAACGACAACGGTGAATATGGCATACGACAACATTTAAACACCGTTGTTAAAACTCATTTAAACGACAACAGTGAAAACCCTAAACGACAACGGTGATAAACTGTTGTTATTGATATACGACAACGGTTATACAACTGTTGTCGAATATAATAAAAGACAACAGTGAAAAACTGTTGTCAAAATGTTGTCGAATGTGATATACGACAACAGTGGAAAACTGTTGTCGTAGACCAAACGACAACAGTGAATCAACAGTGATTCACTGTTGTCGTAGACCCCCCCTTTAACAACATGGCCTTTAACAACAGTGGTATTTGGCATACGACAACAGTGATTCACTGTTGTTAAATGCATTTTTTCTAGTAGTGTAAATTCAGAAATTAATAGAATTAATTCTGATAATCTTTCTAACATATTTAATTCTGATAATCATTCTGATAAGATTAATTCTAATAATTTGTCTGATAAAATTAATTCTGATAAGTTTAATTCAGATAAAATAAAACCTAAGGATAATTCAGAATTCAAATTCAAATATCCTAAGGATAACTCCGAATTCGAATTTGAAAACCTTAAGGATAATTTTGAGGATAGAAATGATTTTATTGAAAATTATTCTGAGGATAAAAATAATTTTATTTTTGATGATAACTTAATTATAGATAATCCTGAAGATTACTATAGAACTTTAACTAATAGCCCATTTTACTCCACATACTTTGAGGATATTGATGAATCTAATTTTGAGGAGGAAATAGAATTTTCTAAGATTAGGGCCATAATTAATGAAAATTACAAAGGTTCAAATAAATTAAAATTAATAGAAAAACTCGAAAAGAAAGATAAAAATGAAGAAGAAATTTTTGAAATAATGAAAATGATGAATTTAAACCCACACCTGTTAATTAAACTTTAATTAATCTAATTAATTCAATTAAACTTTAATTAATCTAATTAATTCAATTAAACTTTAATTAATCTAATTAATTCAATTAAACTTTAATTAATCTAATTAATTCAATTAAACTTTAATTAATCTAATTAACCTTTAATTAATCTAATTAATCTAATTAAACTTTAATTAATCTAATTAAACCAATTAAACTTTAATTAATCTAATTAATCCAATTAAACTTCAATTAAATCTAATTAAATAAATTAAACTTCAATTAAATCTAATTAAAACAATTAAATTAAATCAATTAAACATGAATTTAATATAATTAATTCAATTAAATGTAATTAAATCAATTAAACTTCAATTAAATCTAATTAAATCAATTAAACTTCAATTAAATCTAATTAAATCAATTAAACATCAATTAAATTCAATCAATCCACTTTAATTCAAATAAATTCAAATTAATTCACTTTAATTCAATTAATTCACTTTAATTTAATTAAATTCAGTTAATTCACTTTAATTCAATTAAACTCAAATTAATTCACTTTAACTCAATTAAATTCAAATTAATTCACTTTAATTCAATTAAAATCAAATTAATTCACTTTAATTCAATTAAATAAGATTAATTCACTTTAATTCAATTAAATTCTTATTAATTCACTTTAATTCAATTAAATTCAATTAATTCACTTTAATTCAATCAAATTCAAATTAATTCACTTTAATTCAATTAAATTCAAATTAATTCACTTTAATTCAATTAAACTCAAATTAATTCACTTTAATTCAATTAAATTCAATTAATTCACTTTAATTCAATTAAATTCAAATTAATTCACTTTAATTCAATTAAACTCAAATTAATTCACTTTAATTCAATTAAATCCAATTAATTCACATTAACTCAATTAAATTCAAATTAATTCACTTTAATTCAATTAAATTCAATTAATTCACTTTAATTCAATTAAATTCAAATTAATTCACTTTAATTCAATTAAACTCAAATTAATTCACTTTAATTCAATTAAATTCAAATTAATTCACTTTAATTCAATTAAACTCAAATTAATTCACTTTAATTCAATTAAATTCAAATTAATTCACTTTAATTCAATAAACTCAAATTAATTCACTTTAATTCAATTAAATTCAATTAATTCACTTTAACTCAATTAAATTTAAATTAATTCACTTTAATTCAATTAAATTCAATTAATTCTCTCTAATTCAATTAAATTCAATTAATTCACTTTAACTCAATTAAATTCAAATTAATTCACTTTAATTCAATTAAACTCAAATTAATTCACTTAATTCACTTTAATTCAATTAAATTCAAATTAATTCACACGTAAACTAATTCTAATTAAAACTTTAATTAATTCAAACTTAAATTGATTCAAACCAATTTCAACCTTAATTAAGTCAAATTAATTCAATTAAAATCCAATTAAAATCTTAAATCACTTAAACCTGAACCAAACTAAAACCTTACCCAAACCGCAATAATTAATTCAATAAAATCAAATATGTCAAAGTGGGTTGACATATTCGCGGGTTCACACGATATGTACCAAATCGAGAATTTGATATATTTTTAGAAACAGAAATAAAATGCTTTGACTTGTTTGACTCATGCATAATTGCCATGCCATGCATTTGCTATTTCTTTTAAAATATATGACATGTCATCCATATTTAAATTTTATGCATAATTTAGAAAAGTCATAAGAAAAAGATAATTGAAATTTGACAACATAGTATTGGGAGGAGGTGAGATGATAGTACGTTGGGGAAACCAACTCTAATAAGATCAAGTCTACTTGGTCTCTTTAGACTGGTGAAACCAGCCGAAGCTACCGATCCAAGACCCAAGCTAGCTAGACCAGAAAATGACCTAATTTAATTTGAAAATGAAATTTCATTAAAAGACTTTGTCAAGGAAAGGGTGGATGATCCCATAAGGCTACGGCCAAAGAAGGCCTAGTGCCTCGCCAAGAACTGGAAGCCAATTTTGGAAATTCAAATTCAAATTATCTTATGTCAAATTCGAATCTAACACAAATTTCAATTTAATCTTAAATTTAATAATGTATGGAAAATGATTCAAGCATCTCACAATACACCTATAAGGCAATCATGCTTGTTGTATTGATACATCTAAAACAGGTGAGATGATAAGGACTAATGAATTGAAAAATATTTTTCAAAATTGTTTTTCAAAAGTGTTAGAATATTTTCCTAAAAATATATTTTTCAAAATAGAGCTTTAACATAATAATATTTTTATGGAATTCATGCTTGTCTGTTTGATTATATATTTATACACTTTTCAAAAAGTATATCATTTTGAAAAAATTATTTGACTCACGCAATTAGACACAAGCCTTTTAGGATAACCCTAAAGTTCCTTAGGGCACCTAGATAGAGTCAAACGGTATTGATGCAGGGGGAGTGCTTTTCATATTTTTCAAACTGCACTTTAAAAACCTTACTATTATTTGAAAATATCTTTTCAAAAATCGTGCTTTAATCGTTATCACTTGTGTCTTTTCGAAAAAAAAGGTTTTATCTATTGCAAAAATCACATGTTCATAATATTTACCCGTTCCTTTGATTCTGATAAACCCTAAAGACACAAAGGAAGGTCCACTTCATGATCTAAAAGGACTCCTAGGATGTGTCAGATTTAGGGGGAGTCTGAGTCAACCTTTATTCTTGAAAATTATTAGAAAATTCCTTGATTTGAATCAAACCTTAAGACTCAAAGGAAGAGTACTTGTGGTCAACAAGCTTCCCAGGACTAGGTCAAGTTTAGGGGGAGGTCAAATTAAAAGAATTATTCAATTACATGTTTTTGAAATACTAAAAATCTAAGTTTTTCAAAATACTATTTGTTAAAATTTGTGTGACTTATGAAATTATTTTGAAATAATTTTTACTTAAGTTGGAAAATTCCCAGGACACTTGAGAAATGTCCTTGTGGTCAACAAGGTTTCCTAGGATAGTGTCAGACTGGAAAAGAAACTCAATCAAGTAAAATATCTTCAAAAGTACTTATATTTTCAAAAAGGGGATCTAAATAATCTTTTAAAAGTATTTGCACTCCTTACAAATTATCTTTTCAAAGTACTTATACTTTTTAAAATCTAGAGCATTTTTCAAAGTTATGCATTTCTTTAAACAAAATTGCACTAAGTGTTTTCAAAACAAAAATCAAAGTTTTTTTCATTGTTGATGCAAGTTTTTATCTTTTTGATGCATGACAAAGGGGGAGAGGAGTGCTTAAGTTAGAAAATTTTTTTCAGTTAGAATATTTGTTACTCTCCCAAAACCTATACTTTTTATTTTTTCTATCCCAAGGATAGTAATTTAGCCCCTTAAACCAATCTAACTTAAGTTATTGTCAAACATCAAAAAGGGGGAGATTGTTGGTGCAAGTTGCATTAATGATGTTCTCCTTTATGTGTTTTAATGTTTGACAATATACTTAAGTCAGTGATACATTGAACAGACAAAGGGGAGCGAAGGAAAAGTAACCTAAGCTTGAGAAAAGTCCTAGTTAAGCTAGGCATGGAAACCCTAAGACCTAACGAAGGGCTGCTAGGCTCTGGCGAAGGGCTGCCTGAACGAAAAAGACCTAGCGAAGGGCTGCTAGGCACCTGACGAAGGGATGTCAGGAAAACAAGTCCTAGCGAAGGGAGGCACCTGACGAAGGGTTGTCAGGGGAACAAGTCCTAGCGAAGGGCTGCTAGGCACCTGACGAAGGGCTGTCAGGGAAACAAGACCTAGCGAAGGGCTGCTAGACACCAAGCGAAGGGATGCTTGGTATCCAAGACCTAGCGAAGGGCGGCTAGGCAAAAGTCCACCCGAAGGACCGGGTGGCAACCGTCTCCTGAAAGGAGTAGGTGAAAGACATTTTCTCGAGGGTGAGAGTTTGTGTCGGTTTGACCTAGGATTGCATGCCAATTCGAAGTTCGAACCAAGTTCGTAAGATTAATATTTCATGTATACTTGCTTTGCATATGTATATCTTGCAGGTACCAAGAGGAGAAGACAAAGCAAGCGAGAGAAAGGGCTGAAAAGTGGCTGCCAGGGAACCCCAGTGTTGGGGGCGCCCCCAGCAGCCAGGGCGCCCCCACCAGGGGGCGCCCCCATCATCCAGTGCGCCCCCAGCATGGAGGGTGCCCCCAGCCTGTAAGCAGAATAGCTGCTCCTGTGTGTGTGCAGAACAGGTGTCCTTGAGGGCGCTCGGAAGGAACAGGGCGCCCTGGTTTGAACCTGTTTTTGCTGTTTCGACTCAGAAACATAGATAAGCCCTTATGAGGGTGCCCGGGATGTCCAGGGCACCCTGGTCAAATATCTTATCAGCTGCGGCGAGGTGGACGCAAGGATAAGAGTTGACTGGGTTTTTCGGGGCGCCCCCAGCGACTAGGGCGCCCCTAGGAGTGCTATAAAAGGGGCTTCGACCCCTCTGCTTCAAACACACTTTCCAACTGCGAAACTGATCATTTCGAGTGACGACAACGCGCTAAAGATGAGGCTCTATGACTGGGAGGCTCCAGGAGGAAGTGCGTGGCACTTCGGAGGTCCAAATCGGCCGAGCTTCACTTTTTGTGTTCGGTTTGCAATTTAAGTTACAGTATTTATTTTCTTATATCTTGATTGTAACTTGCACTGTAAGTCGGGTTTCTCCACCTCCAGAAATTCTGGAAAGGAGACTATTAGTGGGCTCAACGCCGAGTACATAGGCCTTGGACGTACTGACCCTGGGGGGTTGGGAACCAAGTAAATAAACCTGCTGTGTCCATTGTGTTGTTCCTTTTATTTCTACTTTTATGTTTCCGCTGCACTAACGCTCTCAGTCCAGAAAGTTTTACGAAGAACGAACGAAAGTTTTCACAATCGATATTCACCCCCCCTCTATCGACAGCACCGGTCCAACAATCAGACCGATCCACTAAGGGGCAGCGTTCCAACCAGTCCCCAAACCGATCCGGAGACTCACACCTAGCCCTCCAAGCTAGGATTTTTCCATCTAACCCTCCAAGTTGGGAATTTGCACCTAACTCTCCAAGTTAAGTCTTTTCACCTAGCCCTTCAAGCTAGGAATTTTCACCCAACCCTTCCGAGTTAGAAATCCAACCTAGCCCTCCAAGCTAGGACCTGACCCTCCAAGCCAGGACTTTTTCACCTAATCCTCCAAGTTGGGAATTTGCACCTAACCCTCCAAGTTAGGACTTTTCACCTAGCCCTTCAAGCTAGGACTTTTCACCTAGCCATCCGAGCTAGGACTTTTCACCCAACTTTTCTGAATTAAGACTTTTCCATACCTAGCCCTCCAAGCTAGGATTTCCATCACCTGGCTTCACTCACCAGGATTTCTCACACCTAACCCTCCAGGTTAGGATTTCAATCATCCCGTACCTAATCCCCGATTAGGACTTCATCATAATCATAATCATAATCATAGTCATCAACCCAAACTAAAATCGGTGTCAACATCAAAACAACAATCAGGGCCAGACTGTATCAACAGTGTGAACCCAGGATGATTGGGTATAAGCCGAAGTGCCCGAAGATGTTCGAACAACCTATAAAGGATTCACCACTCCTTGCGAGGAGATGTATACCCGAGGCCTATCGTTGGATTATTACTCGAAGCCTTTGGCCAGAGCATGACATGTTCAAAGTATGAATCTCTTAAATACATGAGAGTAATTAGAATCCGTAGGACGAGGAAACGTTACTTGGGCTAGGTGTGACGTAGTCAGCCTGGTGGGTACTGACACACATAGACCATGTCCTGAACCAAGTGGGTATAAGATGGTGAAGGGAATGGGGCACGATTCATTATAGCTGCTGAAGGGTTTCAGAATTATTTCAGAGGTCAACCGTTGATCTTTCGATTAATTGGGGATCATGATGTACTACTAGGTGTCACTCATGATCATTCTATAATTAATTGATTAATTATAGACGACCAATATAAATCGAAAGCCTATTTAGTCACACACACTACGAGTAATCCGAGGGATTTAAAACGAGTTTAAAAAAAATGGATTTTACAATCAAGAGAGATTAAGTTTGATTGAGTCAAACGATAAGTCGTGTTTGAATTTATCAGAGTCGCATCGGAAGCATTAATGGGCTAAGTCTTGTGAAGACTTAATTAATGAATGAATTAAATTGGTTTAATTCATTATGTGGGATTTGATCCAAGGTGGTATGGTTTATTATAAGCTTAAAATAATCCATGGGATTATTTTATCATGAATTAAAATAAACCAAAGAGTTGGTTTGTAAAAAATATAATAAATCAATGATGACATCCATTGGTGGGTTTTGAACCATGGACCTATGGTTTGTATGAGAGCTTGCCAGACCACAAGAGGTGAGATCTCTTGATTAAAATTTCGGCCCATTAATTGAAATAGCTTGGCCGACCCCCTCTCACTCTCTTTTGGTTTGTTTAGTAAAAATTTACTATGTTGTAAATTTTTATATAATGAACTATTTTTATAAAATTAATCATGGATTGATTTATCATGAAGGAGAGGCTTGATTATAGATTGATTGGAAAATTATTCTATAATTGAGATTGCTTGATCATAAAGAGCCTTGATTAAAGAATTATTCCATAAATCAAAGAGAGGCTTGCTTGGGGGTTAAGAAACCTCTCCCTATATAAAGGGCCCAAGGGGTGGCATGAGAGATCATCAAAAATTATTCTTACTTAGGCTCTCTCCCTCTCCTCTCTTCCTCTCTCTTGGCCGGCCACTCTTTCTCCTTCTCTCTTCTTGCCGTGAGCACAAGGAGAAGTTCCGAGGCGACGAAGTTCTTCCGTGGGACGATCTTCCTCTCCGGCCAACCTTGGTGATGAGTCTTCTGACTTATTTCTCTCTTGGTTTTTTCGTCGCGTTCTCGGAGAATCTAGTAGTTCTCGAGAACACGAAACTCATTGCTTTGCGAAGTCATCCCGAAGATACTCGGCGTGGACGCGAATAGTGGCGGAGCTTCCGAGAGACGCTTACGGTTGGATCTCGTCTCTTCCTTCGAGTTACGTGAGGTAATACGTAAATTGGTTTACGTTTCTGCAAAATTTTAAAATGCGATTATGTCAACATATGTGAACATATTGCATGCTTAGGATACATGTTAGAATAATTTAGGAAATTATTCATGCTTTATGTTTCCGCTGCTTGTAATTATGGAATAATTACGAACACGTATCCACGTCGGCATGCACCCGGTCCTAACAGATTAATCCCACTAGCCAATTGTCCAAGTTGCCTTTCAATGTTTTGTAAGGCTCCAAAGATATTATCCTGCTGTGATTGTTGAAATTGGGGTTGTTGGGGCTCATTAGAGGGCTGAAATTTTTGTTGAAATGGATGATAAGTAGGCTGGAATGTTGGTTGAATTTGCTGAGAATTGTAGCCTTGGAAATTCTGATTTTGAAGTGAAATTGGTTGTGGTGAAGATTGAAATTGATTGGGCTGAAATCCTTGATATTGTGGCTGAAAACTTTGATTCCAAGGCTGGAAATTTTGCTGCGGTTGTTGGAATTGATGCTGTACAGGTTGATATTGCTGTGGATAATTCAAATTCCCTTGGAAACTTTGTTAAATCCCTTGAAACGGTTGTTGGAAATTCTGAAACGTTGGCTGGAAATGCTGATTTTGGGGCTGGAATTGCTGATTTTGGGACTGAAATTGCTGTGGCTGCTGGAAAGATTTCTGTGGTTGCTGAAATTGTGGTTGTTGTGGGTTCTGTTGGCAGAATGAATTTCCGTACCTCAGATTTGGATGATCCCTCCAACCAGGGTTATAAGTAGAAGAATAGGGGTTATTTCGGGATAGAAATTATCCCCTAACCAACGCCGCTATTATCTCATCTTGTTCGAGATTGGGACATGACTCTGAATTATGTTCTTGACTAGAGCAAATACCACATACCCTCATCACTTGGCTTGATTGTGGAGGCACCGAAAGATTGGAATTTTGACTTGCATTATTAAGACCCATTTGCTTTATCGTTGATGTGAGCTCTACCAATGCATTCTTGATTTCTTTCTGCTCATTTGAAACCACCTGAGCTTCATTAACTCCTCTAGTAGATAATGCTCTGCTTCCAAACTACTGAGAATTTTTTGCCATGTTCGAAATAAGCTCCCTAGCTTGATTTGGTGTCTTGTTAACAAGGGCTCCTCTAGCTGCAGCATCTATCATAATTCTGTCCATCTGTAATAAACCCTCATAAAAATACTGGATGAGTAACTGCTCACTAATCTGATGCTGTGGGCAGCTAGAACACAGTTTGTTGAATCTTTCCCAGTAGTCATAAAGCGTCTCCCCCACCACTTGTTGAATGCCACAAATGCTTTTTCTAATAATTACAGTTCTGGAGGCTGGGAAATATTTTTCTAAAAATGCCTTCTTCATGGAGATCTAGCTAGAGATGTGCCCAGTAGGTAAATAGTAAAACCAATCCTTTGTTGCTCCAGTCAGGGAAAAGGAAAAAGCCCTCAGCATGATGTCTTCCTTTGAAATACCCTGAGGCTTCATGGTGGAGCATACAATGTGAAACTCATGTAGATGTCTATTTGGATCTTCTCCAGATAACCCTTGAAATTTAGGCAACAAGTGTATGAGTCCAGATCTAAGCTCAAAATCTCCAGCCAGCTCTGGATAAGCAATGCTGGAATACTGAAATGTGTCATCTAGTGCTGCGAGTTCTTTCATAGTCTTCTGGTGGTCTGCCATGATAATGCCTGAATGAGTAGGAATAAACTGAAGAGGAGGAATATCAATAGCCTCTGAAAATATGCCTTGGTTCCTCCTTGCTCTGAAAGTTCTCTCAATTTCAGGGTCAAATTCTTCAAGATCACACTTGCTGACCTGGTCATAAAATAAACAAATCGCAGCAAATGTATATGTAAAAATGAAACAGATGAAGTGAATCACAAGATATAGTAGTAAGCGCAAAAATGGATCAAGAAAAATGTGAAATAAGCACACAAGCAATAATCAATCAACTAAACTAGTAGGTCCCCGGCAACGGCGCCAAAAATTTGATGGACCCAAAAGATCTGTCACGAATGTGAGTTTCAAATTTAGATATTTGTAAAGCTGAAAACCCTTTTTGCTAACAAAAATAAAAACGTAGTAAAGGGGCCACAAGTCGTATTTTTCCTAGGGCTTGTTAAGGTTGTTTGATTCGAGCTTGAATTTATGCGTTGATTAATTTTGGGTTTCAAATAAAACTTGGGTTTGATTTCAAATAGAAATGAAAACTCAATGAAAAGAAAGAAACTTAACTAAGCAACTTAACTAGGTAATGGCAATTAAGGACTCAACCAATTATGAAATTAACTCTAACTAATGCATATCGAATGCAAGCAAGTTGTAAAGTTCACAAATCTGATTTTCAAGAAAGATTCAGCAAAACCAATGATCTCTTGATACAAAGGTCAGAAACTCTAAACTGATATGCACCAATGAAACCAAGTAGTTTAGAAATGAATGCAAGCTGTCATTGAGGTGGTGTGCAGGAATTTGAATGACTGAAATTCAGAAACCGAAGACATAAAATTCGGAAACAACCGCATACAAAAACACACAAAACAAGCTAAGATCAAATACAATAGTTCACTAACTAGCAACCTCTCTGATGAGCTGAAATCAAAAATGCAGACATGAGCTGAAAAATAAATGCAGAAATGATCTGAATTACAGAAACGAAATCAAACTACAGAAATGGAACTTGATACACATCAAGCTGATGCGCAAACTCTGATATCAGTGCTATTTAAATGGAACCAGTTACAATGTAAATTCAGGAGATAAAACTAAGCTAGCTTGATACAAAATTCAGGACATCAATAAAAGATCTAATACGTAGAGATGCAGAAATGAAATGCATGAAAACAAAACCTACAGGCAGAAATTCAGTCTTGATCCGAATGTAGAAACAAGTAAGCAACTGAGATTAAGTGCACCATCTAATGTTCATACACGATGTACAAGATCTAAGATTCACTTGACACAAACTAGAGGAGCTACAACTACAAACTTGCAGAACTTGAGCTGAAACTGGCACGCAAGAACAAACTGATACGCATAGCTAAACAAAATTGATACGCAAGCAAGAAAACAGGAAATGAACTGAAATTGAAACTGATTGTTCACTAAACAAGCTTCCTAGCCAATTAACTTGCAGAATTTAATCCTACTTAAGGCAGAAACACTTCAGAAAAGGAAATTAAGCAGCTGATACGAAAATAAGAACAGAAATGTGTTGCAGAAATTGAAGTTACAGCTAATAACAGAATTTCATTAATAAAACTAGCTTCGATTTCTTCCCTTAGCTCATAATCCTCTTGCCGTCACACAAGAGTGGGCCTCGAACCCCTCAACTCCACAAATCATCGGAAAAAATATGCCTCAATGTCGAATCTGCTCACAGACTGCACCAAGCTGAGAAAACCTAGTCGATCTCTTCGATCTCGCGATGTCGAGGTGTGATGATGATTTGGTGATGATCAAAGCATACCAAAAGACCCTCCAGTTAGCTCCGATTGAAGAAAATGGCACGAAATCGTGATCCAATCGATCGGATCGCAGAGTTGACAAAACCCTCAATCAAACTCTGTCTCGATGCAAATATAAGCTAGAATCTCCACGGAAACTTCTTCCCAATGATCCAGATCTTGTTCCAAAGTTGAAATCGAGTTGGCCACGCCTTCAGATGAAGAAAACTACAAACGAAGCGAAGAACAGCTGAAGAAACACGATGAACTGCCGAAGACACGACACTGTTCATGGGTGATGATCGGCTGTTTATATGGTTAAGCAGTGGACGGTCCAGATTAATTTGACTCCATCCAACAGTTGGATCTCATCCGATCTAAACCAAAATTTGATGATGTTGATCAAGGGTCAGGATCTGCCTCCCAGTAGCTCGGATCTTTTAGATTTGCATCGTATGGCTTAGATCAACCTGATCTTTGCATGGATGGTCTAGACCCTTCTGATCTTGATCCAACGGCTAGACGAGCTCTGATTTGGATGAAATCTTCAGAACTTGATCCAAGTGCTTTCTTAACTTTAACCCCAGCTCGGATTGCCTCAAAATTCTCAGATGGCCTAGATCTAACCGTTTTTGAATCGGACGACCCGTATTAGTCGATGCTTGATCACTCGATCCGGGTCCACTTCTGACTCAAGCTTGACCAAGCATGACCTAGGTCCATGATCCTTCCAAGCCTACAAAAGTAGATCAACAAATTAGTAGCAAAATAATTCAAATGTATCAAGATTTACAATAAAGCCCAAACTAGAATAGATTCATGAAACCTAGGCTAAATTCCATATTAAGAAAGTAAAATATGGGTCAAACATGGATTTAAAACTCTGAAATGATCAATAAAATAACACTTATCAACTCCCCCATACTTAGCTTGAGCGTCTCGCGAAAACTACTAATTATGTATCCCTTAGATTCATTCCAAACATAGTTAGAAGCAATTGAAAAGAAATTACCTAGGGTTGCCAATTCTCAAAAATCTAAGCTCTATGGATTAGTATCTCGTCCTTAAATCAACAACTTGGCATTTTCATCCTTCATGATTCATTGAGATGAATTTAACTTACTAGCCTTTCAAGGAAAATTTTTGGTGGCTCACTTCCTAAGTTCTAAGTACATGATGAAAGTGGAGCTCACTCAAACACAAATGCTTTTTGCACTACCGTAGGCTTGCTTGTTATCTACTCTCCACCATTATTCATGATTCGGATCCACATCTATAAAAGTTTATTCAAACAAGTGAAGGACATAGAAAATGGTAAAAAATGAAGTAAAAGTTAAGAAAATATACAAATTGATGAAGTGGAAGACTTGGATGCTCATGGATATTGTCAATGCAATTTGCCCTCTTGTCAGTCTTCATAGTGAAGTCAAAAATATGGTGGAGTAAGACTTTGGCACTACCCTTCAAAAATTTGATGAAAATATCTCATTAGTTTCTTTGTGCCAATTTTACTCTTGAGTGCCAACCTTGCTTCCTTCTCTTTCTTTTTCTGATTTTTGTTATATAATCCTCTAGCAAAGTCAGACTTGTAGTGGAGCAAAGAACTTGATTCGGATGAGAGAAACTTCACTTGCTTCATGGTGCCAAAACTTCAATGGTGTGCCACTTTGTTTCTTTTTTTTCTGATTTTTTTTCCTTTTTTTTTTCTCTGCTCTCTAATCTTCTAATTGTTCAATTGGAACTCTTCGGCCTTGAACTTGTATCATTGGATCTTGAGACATTAAATGACAATTAGGAAGTTAGATGCTCCAAATGTAATATTCACTAACCACTCTTGCAACTTTCTTTTGATACCTATCCTTTACAAGTTGGCACACATCTTTCATTTTTTTTCTCTGTTTCAATTCTCAGCTCCATGGCATTACACTTCAGAACTTGCATTTCTTTGATTTCTCAAAGCATTTAGCATCTATAGTAGTGGAGAGTTTAAATGCTTCACTAAATGAATTGATACACTCCATTCTTCCTTTAGCCACGACACTTCACTACAAGTTTTTGTTTTTTTTTTCTTCTGAGAATCCAATCAGCCTTCTTCTTCTAATCAGTAATGGATGTGCTCAACAATTTCTAGCATGTTCATGTACTTAATTCCCGAATGCATAGCCTAAACCAACCAATTTCAGTTTCAAGTTGATACAAAACTGTTTTTGTGGTATCACAATTTAAGTCCTTCTTTTATTTCAATTATGAATTTTTCCAATACATGTTCAACAACACTTCTTCAACAGATTTCAGCATCTTGCAGCTTACTTCGAACTCAGCTTGTATTATTCAGCTGTTAGTGGGAGCCCTAGGGCCAATCATGTGATGACTGACTGAGGACAATTTGTATCATATTCTATCATATATATAAAGGCATATTTGGTTATTATACTTACTTTGTATTGGTGCCAAATAACTAAGTATAATAATGTCCTTGGGTAGTAGGTTCTGGTCTACATTATGTCGATTGGTTGAATCGATAGTGAGATAATGTAAAGAACACTACTCTAAATCATTCCTAGTCAAGTATTAATATTCAAGGACAATATTAATGCATGGAGACTAGCATGTGGGTCAACTGATGACTTGAGCTCACAAGTCATGGATATGTGATATCAAGTTGACACATGGGTATACATTAGAGAATGTGTACTGAATGACCCGCCATGAGAAAGTTTCGTAGATTGTCATATGAGTGTCATAAACTTTCTCATGTGACTATTAGTATGAATAGTCCTTAGACCTGAAGTCACTACGGTTCCCTACATAAAGAGTTATGTACTTTGGTGTCATCAAACATCACCCGTAACAGGGTGGACTATAAAGACGATCACTGGATATGTAATGAATTATGCGGAGGGATGTGAGTGACGTAGATGAGATCTATCCCTCCCATATGACGGGAGTGATATCTGTGGGCCCCTTGATTAAGTAGGACTACTAAAACGCATGGTCATGCTCGAATGAGTCAATATGAGATATTGAGCTCATTTGTTTGAGTGAGTCTACTTAGGGATCAAGAAACACAAGATTGATTGAGGGTGACACGGTCTATGCCTCGTTAATCAATCTAGATATCAATGATAGAAGGACAAGGTCATACATTGTCATAGTCACGGAGGTTTAGTCGGATCTTGACTTTTTCTTGTTACTTGGGTAGCAGTGATGCATTGCTAGATGCCGCTCACTGCTTATGTGTCTAAAGTGTTTAGGTGCATTGCCAACGTCACGAGAACCTATTGGGTCACACACCAAGGACACGATGCTTCGGGAAATCTGATCGGAGATCTGAGCTCGAGTTAGGAACTCGGGAGCTCGGGTCGGCACTCGGCAGACTTGGTCGGGAGACCAATTCGGAATTGCGTGAGGAAGTCGAAAAGTCACTCTTCATTAGATGAAGAGAATGTGAAGAGTCACATGGTTTTAATGAGGGAAGACAAAGAGATAAAAGTTTCTTCGTATTCATAAGATGAATATAAAAAAAGGGGAGACTTTTCATTTTTCGAAGTGAGACTCTTCTTCTTCCTTGGCTCTCTTCTTCCTCTCCTCTAGTTGTGGCCGAAACTTCACTGTAAGGTTTCGAAGTGATCTGTGAGCGACCGAAAGTTGCTAGCACGACTACGGTTGCTCTTCCTGAAGACGAGAGATCGCGTCTGTGTGGATACGAGTAGAGGCACGGACGCTTGAACGTGCAAGAGATCCGGCAAGTCTTGGACGAGCAGGATAAACGAAGGGCACGCTCCGAAGGTATAAACAGTAGATAATAGATAACTTCGTACGATTTTCCTTTCGCATGGATCACTCGTGGGTTCTCAATTCCGCTGCGCATTGTGTTTTAGTGCCAGGAGAACCCAACATCAGCAACTCAAAGTCAAGCCTTCTCAGATTACAAGCTCTCCCTTGCAATGCAGTTCAGATTTTTCAGCTTCAGTTCAGCCTTTATTCAGCCTCAATTCAGCCTTTTTGATTTTGTACAGCTACAATTCAGCTTCTAGCATATTGTTTCTGAGTTTTATTACTTACATAATTCCTGATCCAAACCTTGCTGACCAAATCATGCTTCACATATTTTTCTTTGGCACAGATTTTTCTTCATTTGCGTGCCATTTCCTTTTCTTCATTGCAAATTTTGTTTTCTTTGGCACAGATTTTTTTCATTGCATGCCACTTGGATCTTCAAAGAATAATAAAGAATCTAGATGCTCTAATTGGTTTCATCCTTAACCACTTCTTCTTGGTCATTCTTGACACCAAACTCACTTAACTTGGCACCTTTTGGCTTCAACCGAATAGAATTTTTTCGATCCTTGAAATGAAATACATCTTTGATACAAAATTCTTCCAAAACATTAGCCATCTCCCCCACACTTGATCTTTTGTCCGTCTCGGGCAAAGTAGCATCAAAGAACCTCCCCAAACAAACAAGTCCATAGAGAAGTATGGTTAAGAGTAGGAATATAGGAAAGAAAATAGAAAAGATTACGTATCAAGTATGATTATTGCTAAAAATGATATGGAAAAGAGAAACAAATTGATTAGCCTCTATGGATGTGATCCAATCATAGAAATATGATTTTGAAAGAACCTAACCAAGTTCTAGAGTACAATCATATATGTGTGTCACAAAAAATAAGGTTAATCCTCACTAGGTACAAATAATTCATCTCAAGTCATCAATTAAGAATCCAAAGCCAAGTAGTACTCAAGCATCCAAGAATTCATCTATGAGCTCAAACCCTAAGTTTTAACAACCAAATTTAATTTATTTTTAAGAGACTCTAAATGATATGAAGACAACCTAGAGGGATACATTTATTCCTACTCATTAAGAAAATTCACCAAAAGAAATAACATGGTATTTACAATGTCTATTTATTCATCCTAACATACCTAAGAATTTATTATCAAAAACTTGCTTCAAAGAAATGAACATTTACTTCTAAATCATGAAAATGTTATATACAATGAAATGTAGGTGCAAGAAAAGTAAACTCCCCTTAATTTGGGTAGATAACATCTTTGAAGTCCAAATCATCCACCTCTAGCTCCTTTAATTCATCAAAATACTTTTTGAGCTGGTGGCCATTGACTTTCCAAACAAAACCATTAGATTCATCTTTAATCTCAACAACTCCATAGGGAAAAATATTGGTTACAATAAATGGACCCTCCCACCTTGACCTTAACTTACCTTTTATCAATTTTAGCCTTGATTTATACAATAATACTTTGTCACCAATTTGGAAGTCTTTCTTCAAAATATTCTTGTCATGGAAGTTTTTGGTCTTTTCCTTGTAGATCCTTGAATTTTCGAATGCCTCTAACCGAATCTCTTCAAGTTCTTGAAGTTGAAGTTTTTGTTGGTGCAGAAGCACCAAAGTCAAACCTGTATTTTGATATTGGCAAAAAGGGTTCAAAAGCTAAGGATTAGTTGTGATCTAACCAGTTTCTTGAGTGTTCAGAAAAAGCCCTAGCGAAGGAATGCTAGGCACTGGCGAAGGACCGCCAGAAAGTTGAAGCCCTAGCAAAGGAATGCTAGGCACTGGCGAAGGACCGCCAGAGCGCTAAAACCCTAGCAAAGGATCGCTAGGCTGGCGAAGGGCTGCCAGAAGAAAAGACCTAGCGAAGGGCTGCTAGGCACCAAGCGAAGGGCAGCTTGGTACCTCAAGACCTGGCGAAGGACTGCCAGGCAAAAGTCCAACTGGAAGAGCCGGTTGGCACCAGGTAAACTCTCCCGAGAGGAGTAGGTGAGGACGCGTTCCCCTCCGAGGGAACACTAGGCGTCGGTTCGACCTAGGGCTCCATTTTGGAGACCAAAGTCAGAACCAAGACAGCCGAGGCTGTATAAAACAAAATATTATTTGCTTTAGTGTGTTTTTGGACTAACCCTGGATGCAGGACCAAAGGAACGTGTAGCTGCAACTCAGAGTGCCTCAAAGGAAGGAGGCGACTGCTGACCAGGGCGCCCGGAGTGTTCCGGGCGCCCCCAAGGTGAACACAAAACACGACAAAGCAACATGAACCTCGACAGTAAATTCTGAGGGCGCCCCCACTGTCCCGGGCGCCCCCAAGGTGAACCAACAGAAGAAGAAGCTGGCTAACTGCGTCTGCGCTGCGGCTCAGGGCGCCCCCACTGTCCCGGGCGCCCCCAGCGCCCAGGGCGCCCCCAGCCAGACTTGAGAAGACCTGCGGTGCGGATAAGGACAGGCCGAGTCAACCAGGGCGCCCCCAGCGTCCCGGGCGCCCCCGTCAAGGCTTATCCCGAGGCTTACGGGATAAGTCGTTTGACCGCGACTTCAGCGGATCTGAAGCCACGTGGGGGGGGGGCGCCCCCGTCGACCCGGGCGCCCCCAAGGCCTATATAAAGGCCCCTCGACCCTCTTCTCAGAACAACAATTGCTTCGACGTTTCCACGCTCTTCTGCTCTCGTGCTCTGCTCCAGAAACTGCCCAACTTGAGCCGACGACGTCCCGCTGCCCCGAAATCATCGATCTACTCCAGACGTCGGTAAAAGAAGAGAAATTCTTTCCTGTATAAGTTTACTGCACTCACTCTATCTTCAAATTGTAAACTGTTTTTGCGCCAAATATAGAATTGCCCAAAGTAAACGGTCAACGACCGTGGGCCTTGGAGTAGGAGTCGACACAGGCTCCGAACCAAGTAAATCGACTGTGTCTGTGTGCTGTGTTCGTTTTGTTTTTATTTCCGCTGCGCACTTGCTCTTAATTTTCCGAAAAACGAATTGCGACATTCACCCCCCCTCTCTCGCATTTCTCGATCCAACAAATGGTATCAGAGCGGGGTTATTCAAAGTTGGTGCAACTACCACTTTGAATTTTTTTTTCGGATTTTTTTGCTTTATTTTTCTAATAAATAATATTTGCAGGTGTATTTAAAATATCCTTACGCCTTTTTCAATTTTGAATTTTCATCTTTTCACCATTCATTAGAATTGATAAAACGAACAATTTTTGAAAATTTGTCATAAACTTTTTTCTATTATTATTTTAATATTTTCTCGAAATTTGTGCCACTCGAGCAATTTTTTTTACCCTTAAATTCTTACTTTTTTTTATTAATCAGAACTGAGAAAATCAACATTTTCAAAATTTTGTCATAAATTATTTTCATTATTATTCTAACTCGAAATTCGTGTAATATTTATTTTGGGCAATCTTTTTCTCCCACACTACTAATCCAAGACCAAGTCTTGGTACTTTTTTTATTTCTCTTGTGTACGAGGTTAAACAAATGGCCAACCAAGAATGGAACAGTGCCCGTCCACCACTCTTCTCTGGCGAAAACTTCAACTCCTGGAGAACTCAAATGGAATCCCACCTGAAGGCCCATATGGACATATGGATGATCATTCAAACAGGGTTCTCCCTCCCTACAGAAGATGGTCTGTCAATTACATGGGACCAACTGGATGAACCAACCCTGAGGAAGATCGAGACGGATGCAAGGGCAACTGCAATCCTGCAATGTGGGCTAACCAATGAACAATTGAAGCAGGTAGGATCCTTCAACCGTGCCAAGGAGATATGGGAAAAGCTAATCAATCTACATGAAGAGAGCTCCAATATTGAGGTCCTTCAAGTCCAAGCACAGACAGACGAGTCAGAGTCTGAACTCGATTCCAGAGTCGAAATCGAACCAGCAGAATCAGACGACGAATTGATTGAGACGGTAATCAATTTCGAATTATTTTCAAATTTAGAATTAAATAATCAAATAGATACTATAATGGTCGAGGAAGGTATAATTTCTATTGCAGGAAAAACTCCAAGAGAATTGCAAAAGAGGCCTCAACCAGTACCTGAGTCCAACTCAGACTCAGAATTTGACGCCAAAGAAGGAGATCGAACCAAAGAAGGAGAAAGAACCAAACTGGTCCGATTAGCTCGTGCTCACTACAAGATGATAAAGAAACAAAAAAGAAAGATGGCTAGAATCAAGGGGGAGATTCCCAACCGGGAATCAAAAGGTAAATTTACAGTATTTAAAAATCCAATATTTACCTTATATAATATGATTGAATCTTATAAATTAGTTAAGTTTAATTTGTTAGATAATTTAATTCATAATATTGCTGTTTTTGATAATCCAGAATATTATTATGATTATGATGTAACGTAGATCATTTTTTTTGCTTTAATTGTAGGTTCCTTTTATTTTATTTTTAATTTTTTTGCTTAAAATTAGGATTGATTAGTTTAAGGACTCAACTAATTAATTGAAATTTGACAACATAGTATTGGGAGGAGGTGAGATGATAGTACGTTGGGGAAACCAACTCTAATAAGATCAAGTCTACTTGGTCTCTTTAGACTGGTGAAACCAGCCGAAGCTACCGATCCAAGACCCAAGCTAGTTAGACCAGAAAATGACCTAATTTAAGTTGAAAATGAAATTTCATTAAAAGGCTTTGTCAAGGAAAGGGTGGATGATCCCATAAGGCTACGGCCAAAGAAGGCCTAGTGCCTCGTGATGTGTGAAACTCATGTATAGTTTTGGGGCATGAAATATATATGCATTTCATCTTGTTTTTATCTTATTAGAGGCATATTTGATAGTTTTTACTTGGTTTAACATATTTTGGGCGAAGATACTGCTGTGTGTTGGATTTTGATGACAGGATACACAAAACCAGTCGAACCACTCAGCACGTGAAGACACGCCCGTGTCTTTGTTAAGCACGGCCGTGGCACATGAGGAGCACGCCCGTGCCAGTTAAGCACGGGCAAGGCATGCTACTGAAGAACGAGAAGCAGCAGAGAACACGTCCGGGACGTGTCGATCAGCACGTGTAGCGACCCGACTTCTCTCTACCTTAGACGGATCGTTACTTATCTCTATTTCTTGACTTTTATACATGACTAAAGAAAATTGCGGAAATCTTTTCTTTTAAACTTTTAAATTTTTCTAACATTCATCTTCTGACTTAAGCAATCATGTATAATAATACCATGTCATACTCTCTTCTCGATCCCATAGCTAATACTTATCGAAAACAGCCTTACCCTTCTTAAACAGCCTGTATCAGTCGACTGGTGACGTGGCAGTCGACTGATACGGCTGTAATCTGTTTTACAGATTTCGGCCCTTGCTGTCCAAGGCCACCATTCCTTCAATTTCGAGCCATATCAAACTACGACACCATTTCTATACTCTATGTCAGGTTCCTAAACAATTCAACCAATCAAACGAATCCATAAACTTAAATTTAGGACTTTTATGGGAGAAAATAAACTAAACAAGTTTATATGAACTTTAACAATAGAGTTTGTACCAATCTTGACTTCTAACCATTTAAACTCATCATACAAAGTTCTATAACATCACTAAGGCATTATGGAATGAGAAAGCAACTTTTCTAAACATATTTAAACTATGAAACTTAATTCAAAAGGAAAATTGATACTATCTTGGCACAAACACTTTTTCTCTAATAAAGTATCAATATTTCTAACTACTCACACTTTTACTCATCCAATGCAATCATGGGGACATATATGCTAAAGGAAATGACATGGAATCTTTACTCTAAGAAATTTAGCATATAAAACTATCCAAAACTCAAATACTTAATAATCTCCATAAAGCAAGAACTTGAAATTTGAATAAACTTAAACATTGCAATTCAAATAACTAAAATGTCTCGTCTCAAGGATCTCTCCATAATCAGCCACCACACACACTCTGCTCAGCACCGCCTCGTCGTCTTCCTTCAGAATTGCTTGCCTTTACCTTTATCTGCAATAAGAGGAAATGCAACTAGTAAGCAAAAAGCTTAGTAAGTACTATCTAGCTCACAAAATCTCGAAATGTGCAAACATGCTTCTAGATCAAACTGGACATCATATGAGATACTAATAAGCTTGAAAGAAAACTAATAACATGTGTAGCTCAAAACATACATACTCAAACAATAAATAATCTCAATCTACTTTTCTTGGCTCAACTTGAAACTTTAGCTATTCTTTAACTTTTGAAAACTTTCTGAATCTTTCGAAAACTTTGCTAAAGCATATACTTGAAAATACTAATCACTTGGATCCACTGAAGACGTAAGTACCATCTGAATGCGCGTTCCCTAAAAGGTTGGGGTAGCGAGCCACCAATCCTAATAGAGCAGACCTTGGTCTACCAGGGCCAAGACCTTGGAATTGGACACCTGGATTTCTTTAACGACGCCCTTGGACGCCGGGTACTGGCCTTATAAAATAAAATAGCTTTTCTTTCTTTTCTTTCTTATCTGTAAATGCCTTGGCATTTTCTGGAGCACCTTGCGTGCTAAAAATCCCTAAGTCTTGACTTTTGGGGATTTCTTAAGGCCTTGGCCTTTTCTTTTCTTATCTTTATCTTCTCTTTTCTTTTCTCATAGCTTTTCTGGGTCCCTAATCTCATATAGGGTGCTTATCAAACATATACAAGCATATAAGAAACTAAGATTACATGCAAAAACTGAAACAAAAAGGAAATATCTCTTTTAAAAACTTTTAAAGGAAATTCTCGCGGAAAAACCGCCTCTTACTGCAGGTGAGCAGTACTTACATTGATATCTTGGACTTACAACCAAGATTAACGTCTAGAGCTCGGAAGAAACTTGAGATCTCAGAGAATTCTTCACGTCTACGCGTTCCTCTCGTCGCGGGGATCCCGAATATAGAATTATCTCTTGGAGAAAGGGTCTCGGACGGCTCTCTTGGCTTGGTGTTGGTGTCGCCCAAGAGAGGAGAGGAAGAGGAGGGGTCGGCGCAGGTTAGGGGAAGGAGAGGGTTTGAGAGAAAATAAAACTTCTCTCTTTAATTACCTATTTATACTTAAGGGTCGGATCAACCTAACTATCGCTTAAATACCTATTTTTCTTTCCTTTTCTGTGCTTGATACCCTTAGCCCAGCTGGTTGCGCGCTTGTGCTGTTACGGTGGTGGTCGCGGGTTCAATCCACCGGCTGCCCCTTAATTAGTTTTTTCCATTTTTGGCAATTTTTTTGTTTTTTTCCTTTTTCTTTTTCTTTTTCCAAAAATACCAAACGGACTCGGAAAATTCCATAAAAATACTCTAAAAATTCCTAAAAATACCTAGAATATTTCTAAACCATTTCTAAATAATTCTAAGGACTTTAAGAACTAAAAATGGAAATTTTGGGGCGTTACAGCACGGGCGTGCCGCTGAGATTCTATAAAAAGGGAGAAGACCTAAAATCTTGGGGGGCGCGGCGGAAATCAGAGAAAAACTTGCCTTTGTCGAGACTTGGAGGGGAAAGCACCATCAAGGAGGATTTGTAATGTCTATTTCCCATCTATTTGTCAAATCCTCCGGATTTATGGAGTAGTCGTGTAAAATCTTAGGAGGAGGGAGTAGCCCTAACTATTTTCATGATTTGTTATTAACTCTGTTTGCTCGACTACGCATATCCTTGTTGGTTGAATTGATTGTTGAATGATGCTTTGATTTGTTTCTACGAAAATGGTAATTGTTTAGATAGGCTTTGCAGGATTCATGTGACAGGATCCAAAGCAATTAAGGGTCATCTACATACGTATGCCATAGGACTAGAGATGAATTAAAGTAGATACATTGGCGTGATCTTCAAAAGAGGCCGTCGATAAATTAGGAATCAGCTTACGAATCTGGTAGACGTTTAGATAGGTCTGCGGGAATCTAGTGACAGGATTTCAAAGCATAAAAAGATCATCTATTTCGGAAACCTTGATAGGTAAAGTTGCCTTCGAAGAAAAGAAACCGACCTGGGTATAAGCAGTCGTCAACGGAGAACTGTCATGATAATAGTTAGCGTGGTGAAACTGTAATCCTAAGATTGTCTTTTATCCCTCAATACTTTCGCTGATTTTTGATCGTTTGAATTGTTTGATTTAGAGAAAATTTATCAATAGAACCTTCATCTGGATAATTAAAACTCGTAAAATTCTAGTACTTGTCCCAGTCCCTGTGGGATCGATATTTTATTACTTGACGAAAAACCGTGCACTTGCGGAAAAAACCAATCAAGTTTTTGGCGCCGTTGCCGGGGACTGCGTCAATATTGGAATATTGCAGTTTGATTAATCCAGATTTCTGCGTTGTTGTCCTGTTTCAATTTTGCAATTTTGCTCTCTAACTTGCATTGGAAGTGTACCTTTCTCGTTGAATGCTTAGGTCAGATCGAGAGGGAGTACTTTCTTGAAGCTGATCCTGAAATAGAACGAACCTTTCACACTCTGAGACGATTTCAAAAACAACGAGAGATGGCTGATCAAGAAGAGAACAATCAAGTAGAGAACAAGCCGTTGAGAGACTATGCTGCGCCAAGTGCTAGAGGCCTGAGATCAAGCATTAGAAGGCCTCCAATTGAAGCAAACAACTTTGAACTGAAGCCTGCTTTACTGTCTATGATCCAACAACATCAGTTCGGAGGAGCGCCTACGGAGGATCCAAATCTTCATCTGGAAGTGTTCATGGAATTCTGTGAAACTCTCAAATTTAATGGAGCCTCTGCAGATGCGATAAGATTGCGACTCTTTCCTTTTTCCTTAAGGGACAGAGCAAGAGCTTGGTTACATTCGCTTCCATCGAACTGTATCACAACATGGGAGCAACTCGAGCAGAGATTTTTAGACAAGTACTTCCCACCAAGCAAGACCGTTTCACTCCGTAGCCAAATTACAAATTTTGTGCAAAAAGATGGAGAATCTCTTTTTGAAGCTTGGGATCGATTTAAGGGACTACTTCAGCAATGCCCACATCACGGACTGGAGCAATGGCTCGTAATCCATACTTTCTATAACGGAATTTCCTACTCCACTAAAGTCTCTTTAGACTCTGCTGCAGGTGGTGCGCTCATGAACAAAACCTTAGAGGAGGCGTTCGATATTATCGAAAGCGTGGCATTGAATCATCACCAATGGGCGAGAGAGAGAGAGAATCCTGTTCGATCGGCAGGTAAGTATGAGGTGAGCGCTTTAGACAGCCTTGCTGCAAAGGTTGATGCATTAACCTATAAATTTGAAAATTTTAATGTTAACGCTGTTTCTAATATCATCTGTGAGATTTGTGGAGTGACAGGACATTCGACCATGAATTGCCAAGTAGGGGTCACGCAACCTACTGGAGCGCAGGTGGAACAAGTTGAAGCGATCAATAATTTTGTTCAAAGGCCAAACAACAACCCGTATTCAAACACCTACAATCCAGGATGGAGGAACCACCCCAAATTTTTCTTACAGAAACAATCAAAATCAATCCGGGCAGAATAATTGTGGAGCATCTGGAGGATTTCAGCAAGAAAAGAAGTCTAACCTGGAACTTATGATGGAAAATTTCATTGCTAGCCAAACGAAACAAAATGATGACTTTCGACAAAACATGGTGGAATCTAATCGGAAGCATTCTGAGACAGCCGAAGGAATCTCCCTATTATCAGGTAAGATAGATAATTTGGCAAATCATACTAAAATGTTGGAAAATCAACTTGCGCAGGTTGCCGATTCGTCTTCAAGAACACCGGGGATATTTTCGGGGAGACCAGAAACAAATCCTGTGGAGCATTGTAACGCGATTACCTTGAGAAGTGGGAGGAGAGTAATGAGCCTAAGGAGGACCCAAAGCTATTTCCTGCCAGTGAACAACACGCCCAGGACGTGCTGATTGACACGCCCGTGCCGATCACCGAGAGCTGCCAGCGAACAACACGCCCAGGACGTGCTGCTTGACACGCCCGTGCCCGAGTCATCCTCTGCTACTGAAGGGAAAAAGATGCCTGAAAGCCAAAGAATCCATGCACGCGTGGAAAAATACGAACCCCCAATTCCATTTCCCCAGAGGATAATTAAGGCCAAACTTGATGAACAATTTGGTAAGTTTCTTGATGTCCTAAGGAAGTTGTATATTAACATTCCATTCACGGAAGCCTTGCAGCAAATGCCCACGTACTCAAAATTTCTGAAAGACATATTGACAAACAAAAGAAAAATTGAGGAGTGTGTAACGGTGGCATTGACGGAGGAATGTAGTGCTCTAATTCAAAACAGGTTACCACCTAAACTCAAAGATCCAGGTAGTTTTTCAGTCCCATGCATGATTAGGAATCATAACTTTGATAAAGCTTTTTGTGATCTGGGAGCTAGTGTAAATCTTATGCCATTTTCATTGTGTAAGAAATTAAACTTGGGTGAATTGAAAATTACAACACTAGCTTTGCAACTTGCTGATCGCTCTGTGAAGTATCCTTTAGGTGTATTGGAAAATGTACCTGTCACGGTTGGGAAATTTGTTGTTCCTGCAGACTTTGTTGTCCTAGAAATGGATGAAGATCCATACATTCCTATTATACTGGAAAGACCTTTCTTGGCCACTGCAGGAGCAGTTATTGATGTTAAAAATCATAAGTTGTCGTTAGCCGTGGGTGGCGAAAAAATTGAGTTTGATTTGTCTAAGCTATTAAACAACCCTTCCTGGAGAATGTGTGTTGCAGGATTGATGAGGTGCAGATGGTTGAGGAAGAAGAAGAACCGTTTCTCAGATTCAGTGATACACTGGACACATACTCGGATGAAGAAGACGTTGAAAAGAGCAGGGATGATGGTGGACACGTAAACCTTGCGCGACATATGACTGAAGAAGGTGTTAGAACAAAAATCACTGGAAAGTGAAAACCATGAATTACCGCAGGTAGAACTTAAACCTCTTCCATCGACCCTCAGGTATGAATTTCTTGGTGATAATTCTACATTCCCTGTGATTGTAAATGCAAGTTTAAATGAAGTGGATACTGAAAAGCTGCTCCGTGTGCTTAAAATGCATATTAAAACTATAGGGTATACCATTGAAGACCTCAAAGGAATTAGCCCTTCATTGTGCATGCATAGAATTTTACTCGAGAAAGATTTTAAACCTTCAGTTGAGAGACAAAGGAGGCTTAATCCTAATATGAAGGAGGTGGTCAAGAAGGAGGTTTTGAAATTATTGGATGCAGGAATAATTTATCCAATTTCTGATAGTGAATGGGTAAGTCCGGTTCATGTTGTGCCAAAGAAAGGTGGGATGACTGTAGTTAGAAATTCCAATAATGAGTTGATTCCCACTAGGACGGTTACTGGGTGGAGAATGTGTATTGACTACAGGAAATTGAACAAAGAAACTAGGAAAGATCACTTCCCACTCCCATTCATTGATCAAATGTTAGAAAGGTTGGCAAAACACTCTTATTTTTGTTATCTAGATGGATATTCTGGTTTTTATCAAATCCCCATACATCCAAATGACCAGGAAAAAACCACGTTTACATGTCCTTATGGTACTTTTGCCTATAGGAGAATGCCTTTTGGTCTTTGCAATGCACCGGCTACTTTTCAACGATGTATGATGGCTATTTTTTCTGATATGATTGAGAACATTATGGAAGTTTTTATGGATGATTTTTCAGTTTATGGTACTAACTTTGATAATTGCTTGTCCAACTTGGTTAATGTTTTGCAGAGATGCGAAGAGACAAATTTGGTTTTAAACTGGGAGAAATGCCATTTTATGGTGAGAGAGGGCATCGTGTTGGGACATTTGGTTTCAGAGCGAGGAATTGAAGTAGACACGGCAAAGGTGGAAGTGATTGAAAATCTACCTCCACCGACAAATGTTAAGGGAGTGCGAAGCTTTTTAGGACATGCTGGATTCTACTGGCGTTTTATCAAAGACTTTTCAAAAATTTCTAAACCTTTGACAAATTTGTTAGTTAAGGATGTTGAATTTGTTTTTGATGAAAATTGTTTGGACGCTTTTTCCAGGTTGAAGGAAGCTTTGATCTCAGCTCCGATAATGCAAGCTCCCGATTGGACCTTACCCTTTGAAATTATGTGTGATGCAAGTGACTATGCAGTAGGAGCAGTTTTGGGACAAAGAACGGACCGGAAGGTACATGCCATCTATTATGCTAGCCGAACTTTGGATGATGCTCAGATGAACTACGCAACTACGGAGAAGGAACTCTTGGCGATTGTATTTGCTTTGGAAAAATTCAGATCATATCTCGTTGGCTCTAAGGTTATTGTTTACACAGATCACGCAGCTATAAGGTATTTATTGAGAAAAAAAGATGCTAAACCAAGGCTCATCAGATGGATTCTTCTTCTACAAGAATTTGATTTAGAAATAAAGGATAAGCAGGGGACTGAA